>JAALXI010000061.1:0-310539 GCA_012977755.1 Fusarium nurragi
ACCTCCTTTCAAATATCACCCTTGGCCACCCATCCCCCCCCCCCCCTGTCGGTGCGATACCAACACCAGGCAATGTTATATCTTACGGCACGGCGCAGCTGGCTGAAAAACAAAGAACGACATTGATATTTCGATACTTTAGGATCAACGTTGAGGTTACAGCACCAATCCTGTCCATATAATCCACATGTCAAGCAACAGAATCCTCTGATTAATGCGTGGAATTGATCTGCTAGGGGCTACCGGGGTCCCTAGCATCATTCGTCTACCCCATGGTTCGCGGGATCAGCCGGCAGCGGGTCACGACAATGCTCGGACCAAGAAGCAGGCACTGGAGCACCCTTGTAATTGCAGTCTTGGCATTCTACTCTCAATCTTGGAGACAAATGTTGTGTACATTGTACTTAGATGGCTCGTCCACCGTCGACATCGAGATTGACGCCAGTGATAAACGAAGCATCCTCGCTCGCAAGAAACACGGCGGCTTTGGTGACATCTCGAATCTCCCCCATACGTCCAAGGGGTACATTCCCCAGCAACTTCTGAACCTCGGGGGTGATCTCCCTGCCAATGAAGGTTGGAAGCAAACCCGTCATGGTCGCCAAGGGACAGATGGAATTAACCCTTATCCCGTCTGGCCCATACTCAGCCGCGAGTCCCATGGTGGCCTATCACATCTTGGCATTAGTTCTCTCTTTTCGTTCTCATGGAAGGATTTGTCAATGCCACCGCTGCATTAGAGTTTTGCATGTGTTGCACTTTCGACCGGGGCAATAAAATGGGTCGCCTTACGTTTGTGATGGCACCCTTGGATGCATTGTACCACACCAAACCGGGTCTTGGGCGATGTGCACCAACCGAGGCAATGTTGATCATGGAGCCCTTTGTGCCCTGCTTTTTGATCTGCGTGGTGAAGGCGTTGCTGCCGAGGAAGACGCTCTTGACGTTGACGTTCATGACCTTGTCGAACTCCTCCTCGGTGACCGAATTGGTGCTCTGGAACAAATATCAACCTCGGTTGGCTTCAGTCGCGTGCCGGTCTTTACTTACCTTGTTCTCGTAGCTTGTGCCCGCGTTGTTAACCAAGACATCTACTTGGCCCCAAAGCTCGACAGCTTTATCAATTGCACGCTGCCAATCTGCCGCTTTGGTAACGTTCATGGTCTGAAACACGAGAGACTCGGACTTTGCTGCTACATTCTTGCCTGCTTCTTCGTTGATGTCGCAGACAAGAACTTTGGCGCCCTCTTCGACGAAGTGCTCGGCTATGCCTTGACCGAAGCCAGACGCAGCGCCTGTTCACAAATTGTCTCAGCGGTAGCCATTCACGCGACGATGTTGGACATACCGGTAACAATCGCGACTTTGCCTTCTAGACGGCCCATGGTTGGTGGAAGACAGCGATAGTAGTGCTCAAAAATGCTCTCACAAGTCTGGGCTTTCAACGTCGAGACAGGGTGGTATTATACTTGCCTTTTAGCTCTGACGATGTTGGTCATTTGACTCTCTCTACCAGAACATGTCGACAGTTGGTAAAAGCATCCGAAAAACGTAGATCTTAGCCGTCCAAGGCAGGTGGCTTGAACTTAGCCGTCAGCATCAATGAGCCAGCTCGTGGTGATCAAGAAGCGGGGAAAGTTGTGATGACCATTACTAACCAGGTTGTCACGTATGAACCCTGCAGGGGGAGGTCATAAAGACAATCACCAACGCTTTTAATCAACCAACAACAGATCTCCTTAGGAGAGAGAGAGAAAGTTTGGCTGGCAGTCGACTCTCTCTATTTTGTTGTACAGCTATTCCAACGCTATTGCTGGAGATTAACCGCACATCAACAGAGCATCATGGCGACGCTACCTTTCAAGGTATTGAAACTGCCCTTCACAGCCCAAGGCCGGATGGAATCTCTAACGGGTTCTAGCTCAACCGCCCTGATCTCCTCATCACCGATTCATACGTCCAGGGACAAACCAAAAGCGCCGTTTCTGGCCAAACCTTTGACGTGATTGGTAAACCCCCTTCACTGAAGTACCAAAAGTCTCGCCAGCTGACACAACTCTCAGATCCAGGAACAAACCAGCCATGGACCCAAGTAACCAACAACTCCGCGGATGACGTCGATGCAACTGTTGAAATCGCCCATAAGGCGTTTCAAACCTTCAGGAAAACATCACCACGAACACGTGCACAATGGCTTCTCAAGTGGGACGCCCTCATTCGAGAGCACAAAGCTGATTTAGCCACGCTGTTGGTATATGAGACGGGCAAACCATATGCCGAAGCTATCGGAGAGATGGACTATTCCTTGACCTTTACTGCTTGGTTTGCGGGCGAAGCTGAGCGAATCCAAGGCACCTGTTTTGCCCCTTCTGCGCCAGACAGACGCGTCTTTACGATCAAGCAGCCACTTGGTGTAGCAGTGGCGCTGGTACCATGGAATTTCCCCGTTGCCATGGTCCTTCGCAAAGCTGCAGCGGCGCTGGCAGCTGGATGCACCATGGTCGTCAAGCCGTCGCCGGAGACACCAGTGACTGCCATGGCTTTGGCAAAGCTGGCCACGGAGGCTGGCTTTCCCGACGGTGTTCTCAATGTCCTGCCCACAAGCCTGGATAATACGCCTTCACTGAGCGAAGCCCTCTGCAAGCATGATTTGGTCAAGAAGGTTACTTTCACCGGATCAACCCGGGTCGGAACCCTTGTTGCGAACCTCTGCAGCCTTGGTCTTAAGAAGGTTGTGCTGGAGCTGGGCGGCAACTGCCCTTGTCTGATCTTCGACGACGCCGACATTGAAGCAGCGTTACGAGAACTGGTCGGTCTCAAGTGGCGTCACGCCGGCCAAGCTTGTATTACAGTCAATCGCTTTCTGGTCCAATCTGGCGTATACGATAAGTTCCTCCAGCGCTTCGTCGAAGAGACAGCCAAGTACGTCGTGGGCCACGGCGCCACTGAAGGCACGACTCTTGGCCCCGTGACAAAGCCCGAGAGTCTGGACCGAGCTGAGCGGCTTATCAAAGATGCCGTTTCCCGGGGTGCCCGGATCGTAACAGGAGGTAATCGTCTTTCTCCTAAGGGAGGCGAAGGTGGCTATTTCTTCGAACCGACTATCCTCGCCGACATGACGCACGACACGCTTATATCCTGTGAAGAATGTTTTGCACCGATCGCAGCTTTCTACAAGTTCGAGACTGAAGAGGAGGCTGTGCATGCTGCGAATGATACGCCGATGGGTCTCGCTAGCTATGCCTTTACCAAGAACTCGGACCGTATATGGCGTCTGTTTGAGAATCTCGAAGCTGGAATGATAGCTCTAAACACTGGTGAGTAAAATGAGCCCGTATGTGATTAATGCTTATCGATCATCTCATTAGGCAATTCTTCCGCCGCTGAATCACCTTTTGGTGGTATTAAGATGTCTGGGTACGGTAAGGAAGCTGGAAAGGACGTTGCTGTGAGCGAGTACATGATCTCTAAGACAGGCACTATTACGGTAGATGGTCTAATTTAACCACTGGAAGAATAGGATTCGCAATGAAGTCATGATAGACACCAGCGTGGTGGAATTCCGTACGATGCATGAGATATTGAGGAGCATATGGGGCCATACCCCAGGTCATGATGTGGCTATTTCTAGGACAGGTGGGCGTTCCTATTGCGATCTTTCTGCTCTGTGAACGGAGGCCTTCCCGTTTGACCTTTCAATGACAAACTTTATGCTATCAAAACCGTCTACTCATCATACCCTCTCTATACCATGAGGCCTTATCTTAGCAGTATATGCAGGCAGTAGAAGGGCAGTACCCATGGCTACATGTATAATTGCATAGCGTCTTGTAAGATTCGTCAAGACCAGGAGCAGGACAACCTTCACGACCAGTCGAGGCCGGAGGTGGCTGGGCTAGACCATATTTGACGCACTTGCATTGGGCTGGAGGACAATAGTTGTAGAGGCATGCGAACTGACAGAGGCCAAGATAATTACCACTCTGACCATCAGCTACGTCACCCTCGACACATGCCTCACTATTGCCAGGGTTGGTCACAGTAGGCGGATCACTTTCCTGAGTAGGTGAGGCTGGACTGGTGCCGAGGGAAGGCTCAGCCTGACATGTAGTGACGTGCAGTCCCACAGTCAGAGAGGCTAGACCGCTACTGTCGAGGGGGTCAGCGAAGCCAGCAGCGACAGTACCGACGTAGGCGTTATAGTTGTACAAGCCGCAGGCACAGACGTCGGTGATTTCCATGAGAGAGGTGTCAGAAAGGACGTCCGTATCTCCGCGTTTGAGAGTGAATGTCTGCTTCCCGATGCTAGCGTCGACCTTTAAGAGAGTGGCTCCAGCAGGGACTTCCTTAGTGACGATATTGCCCCCTGAGTTGACAGCCACAGTGCCGGCGGACTTCAGCAGACTAACAACATAGACCACGTCCTCCATCGACTGCCATCCATCAGGGCGGCCCTGGAAATAGTTCTCGTTAGGCTCGGGTGGAGCTTTGCCTGAGGTTGTATCGGTGGCATCGCAGTCAAGGTTCTTTAGATTGCGGCGGTACCAGTAGATCAACTGGTCCTTCTCGATGTATCTGGTTACATCGGTGTCTTTGTTCTTGTAAGCGGCGATGAAAGGTTTGGAAAGGTCAAGCCAGCCATTGTGAGGCATATCGTTAGCCCACTTGGATGCTCCGTCGTCGCTATGCTTGGACTTGAGAGGGCCGATGTAGTGAGACTCGCCATAGTCGTTCCACGTGAGTATTTCGATCATGGGAAAGCCCTTTTCGAGAACCTCGTTCCATCGGTCGAAGATGAGTGAGCCACTTGGAAAGACCCAGTTCTGGTGGATGTTAGCTAATCGGTCAACTGTGAAGAAAGAGGTGTCACGTACCTTGGACCAGTCAACTTCAGGGCCATAGTGGGTAAAGAACCAAGGTGATATGGCTAGATCTATGTTAATTCGTGATGGCAGAGGTAAACTAAGGTAGGGGAGAACTTACGAGCGATGTATGTCTTGCTGCCCAGCCAATCTGCGTAGCTCTTGTCACCATCGGCAACACTCACGCTCTTGCCATCCTTGGGTGCTTTGTTATTGCCATCGTTCGGCCAAGCCATCCAGTTGAGAGCACCGTCAATGCCATCGGAAGAGCCGCCCCAGGGAGTAAAGTTAGGAGCGAAAAAGATGTCTGAGCCAGAGGCGCTTCTCACAGCGTTGGCATCCAGCCCATCACCTGAGAAGCTTGAAACGAAGACTCTGTCATCGACGCGCAGCTGAGCTGGGCGATCGGCGTACTGCTTAACCTTCTCACCAACGGCTGAGGCATCATTCAAGGGCCAGAAGTGAAAGTCAAAAGAAATGAAAACATTCATGCCATTGCGATCGGCCGAGTCGTAAGCGTAGTCGAGCTGCGCATCGGTATACGTGTCGGTGCCGATGTTGAGGGCAAAGGCATCGATGCCTGCAGCCTTCGCACGCTTCATATCATCGTCGTAATCTGCCGAGCTTTGTCTGTTACTGACAATACCAACCTGATCGTGTCAGTTGCCTCTGATCGGTCTTGTGGGAAGTGGAAACATACCATAAAGTGGGCAAACACCAGGCGGTCATTGGAGGAAGCGCGTTGAGCTAGAGATTGACTGTTGACAGCGGCAGCTTGGCAGGTCGCTACGAATAATGCGGTAAGGCCGAGGCCCTTGATGAGGCCTGTGAAGGATACCATGACGATGGTTGGTCGCTACTTATTAGGTTGTGTAGATCGTTGAGAGTAACAGGAGTAATAGCTTCAATGAATGTTTGGAATAATAATGCACAATATACTGTAAGCGAAACGGAAGGATTTGAGCTAGGCAGCAAAGGAGATTAGGGTCCATGGGTCCGCAGACTCATTCACCGGAACGGGCTAACAACTTGTTTCATCTCTTTGACGCCATTTGCATGTAGAAGTCCTGGTAATGTGGATCGAAATAGCGTGCAAAGTTACAGGGTGTTGAAGGATTCATATTTCCCCAATCCCAGTTTGATAGGAACCACGCGGTGAGGCCGAGTAGCCGTTCTGTCCACATTCCCAGCTATCGGTTCAGCTACCTCATTAAGCAATCTTGTGCGTCAGCTCTATCACGCTTTCGTCCCTCTACCTTGCGCTTAAGAAGATACGGCTGTCACTATCTGCGTAACTGAGACAGATTTGTATGAAGAACCGAAAGATGATGCGAATCAACGATGCCTGTTCCGCGAGAGTCTAACAGCTATGAGCAGTCATGGTGCATATAAATAGACGACTGTATATCAGCACCAAGAGCCCTGAGTCACCTAAGTTCTGAATATGTATAAATAGTGGACTTCCTCCCCTCGAAATCAATTTCTCAACGATCATCACCGCCACTAAAGTTCACACTCTTCAATCATATTAAACAAACACTACCCCTTCTAATATCTCACACCACACTTGCAATCATGTGCGAGTTTGAATTTACTTGTACTGACGTGAAGCCTTCTTCCGGTGAGGGCCGTGTCTTAGTCGACTCGTGCGAGTTCAGGCAAGTCAATACGTTTGATGGGAAGTCAAGACCCAAGAAGACCCGAGACTGCGGGTCTAAAACCTGCAAGTATTCTAAGGAGTATGTCAATATAGCAACCAATTTCTCGAAAGCAAAAGTAGCCTAGCATTTATCTAAGTTGGCCTAGTTTTGGTTGTTTTTCATCTGAAATAGAATCTTTATTATTTCCGTATTTTACTATCCAATGCATGCTATTCTACGTTCCTCGAGGTTTATCTTGACGTTTGCGTTTCCTTTTGGTCATCGAGCATCACGGACCAGCTTCCGTAGCCCATTGTCTTACGACGTAAATGTACCGCCGTAAGTTTACTAATGCTACCAGACCCGCAGTAGAAGAAAATGAGACGCCGTGGACCGGAAGATCCGATCATCTTTACCGAGTGGCCCCCCACGGCGATTGTCGGCGATAACCCCGCATCAAACCAGAAAAGCCACGCAAGGCAGAGTCAAATTACATTAGTGTTTAATCTCACACAAAGCACATAAACCGCACTTTGATGTCAGCATTTTGTGCGCAAGACAAGCAAAAACCGCGACAATGGCAACAAGGAAGGGGCCCTTCAGACTCGTCACGGTGAACACTGCACCAGAGCGTGCAAAGCGACTCATTGGCCGCTTGATCAAGGAGCTCCAAGACGACTATGAGATCATCCACGTTGACAACTGCCAGAGTAAGTTGACTGAGCGAGTTTCCCTCGTATCTCACTGACACGCTGGCCAGGTATTGACGAGGTGATTCCGAAAGTCACTGAGCACAAACCCGATGTTTTGGTGAGTGTTACCTGGGTCGTAGCCTACAAAGTTTTAAACCAAGACCCTAACCTTGGCCTTTCTAGTTTTCTGCCTCCATGTGGTCTGCAGAGGAGGCTGAACAGATTCACTCAATGGCCAAGTCTATCGTGCCTGGCATCAAGCTGCACGCGATACCGACTGGGCTGCAGGTAGAGCGAGGACCTGATGCTATTGTGGAGTACCTCGTTGAGAAGGTTCCTCCTCTGCTGGATAGTTAGAGTTGGCCAACGGTACAGGAAATATGGACGGAGCTTAGATGAACAGAGACAAGTAACCAACGATATTATGCGTGAATTCTGTAAGCTTTCCCTCACTGCCCATATAATAAGTAATCGAAATATATGAGAATATGGTTTCTATATCAACTCAGCACCTGCGGATGTCGGCTTCTAAGCCCCTTGCCTATTCATTCTCGAAGCGGCTAACAAGTGTCCCAATGTGAGGCAGAATCTCTACTCTGAACTCGTCTCCATGCTCAAGAGTCTCCTTCGGCTTCCTCCCCATGCCAACCCCTGCCGGTGTACCAGTAATAATAACGGTGCCTGCCGGAAGAGTCGTGCCCTGCGACAGGAAGCTGATCAGCTTGGGAATGCTGAAGATGAGGTCGCTGTGTCAAGTCAGCAAAAGGAGGCATATAGTAGAACGGGCTCTTGAGACTCACTCTAGAGAGCAATCCTGCAGCACTTTGCCGTTCTTCAAGCCCCGGATATGTAATTTTGATGGGTCTGGGATAGCCGAGGGAGAAACAAGAGCTGGCCCTACAAAGATGGTCAGCAAGGGCCTTCACGGCGATAAGATAGGGACGGCTACCAATCGGACACGCTCCGTCAAAGCCCTTAGAGAAGCACCACTGAGATTGGTTCAGTTGCGAGACACGACTCGAGACATCGTTGGCAGCCGTAAAACCCAGGATATAGTCCATAGCATTCTCTTCGGACACGTTCTTGGCCGCTTTCCCGATGACAACAGCCAGCTCAGACTCGTAATCACCACTTCCATCATTTTGGGTAATCTTGGGCAGCAAAGTGACAGAAGGCCAGGGATCGCCCAGAGATGTGCTGGGCTTGCTGCGAGAAAGGGTCAGTGAGGACAGTCGTAGAGGAGCCGTAGACCTACAGGAACAGCGTTGGGATAGTTGGAATATCCATATTCACTTCTTTAGCGTGCTGGACATACTAATAAACAGTCAATGTGGAAACACACAAAACACTGAAAAATGCCCCTACGTTTAATCCAATACATCGGATAGTTCCCACTTCCTCTTGGGCCAAAGGCGACAAAATGCGGTCGACAGTCTCAGTTCTATCTGTACGGGAACCAGGCGCTAGGACCGAGTGGCCGGAGAAGACATTGACGGAAATACCGTTCCCATCGCGAGCAGCCAAACCCACGTCCAGGTCTTGCTGAGACGGCTCGCCGATCAAGATGCTTGAAGAGTCTGACTTGGGAACAAAGCGCACGAGGCCTGTGCTCTGTCAGCCAGTTGAGCCAGGATGATGGCTTGGTAGACGCTCACGCTTGAATGCTGAAGAAGTCATTTTGAATAGCCCCGAAGGTGAATTGGAGGGTATCACTCTTCAAAACTTGGTCTTGAATTGAAGAGTCCTCTGCTGGCTCCTGTATCGGAGCGTCTAGACCTCGGATATGCCGCTGTCCCCGCAGACACCGAAACCCCTCGCCCCTCACCCCTCATTCAGTAAAAGCATCGGAAAATCCGGAGGACGAATCAAGCCAATCAGCCGAGACCAATTGCGGACCTGAATGGGACAGTGTTCAACACCACCACAAACAGGCGAGACCAGTACATTTGTTCTCAACTCGAGGTATTGCACTTTTATCGATTCTCCAGATTGACACTCGAGACTCGACCCAGTCGCGTACTTGCGGTGACCATATCAAGTCCATTACACAGACTTCCAACGCGTCATTCCTTCAGAATGGATACCACGTCGGGTCATGCTCAAGGCTTTCGCCAGTACCTCCCCGACCTGAGTTTGCCGCGGTTCGCTCACATGAAAAAGCAAAATGCTTACGAATACGCCCATGATTTCAAGAAACACGGTCAGCCTCCGTGGCTCCACGGCTTGTATCTGCATTGGCGCAAGCTATTTCAGCAGCCTTACCAAGGCATCACAGCAGATGGTGCGTATTTCGTCAAGACACAGAATTATTGGGCCCAGACTGACGCGCCCCAGGTAATCTTAGAGACGGCCTGTTCAAGTTACAAGACGACAAAATCCCGATAGCCAGCATCGCCGAGGCCGCAGGTGATCTCTGCAGCAGCCTCAGCGATGACCAAAAAGTCAAGACGTGTTACCACATCGATAGCCCCGAGTGGCGGTCATGGTCAAACCCAGAGTTCCTCCTCAGCGATAAGGGCATTCGACTCGATGAGATAACGAGCGACCTGAAAAGCAAGGTTCTGAAAGTACTGGAACTCACACTCTCACCAGAAGGCTATCAAAAGGCGGTTGGAGCGATGAGAGTGAATCACTTCCTAGGTGAACTCGTAGAGTCGCCCGCCATCATGAACGAGTTTTCCTACAACTTTGTTCTGTTCGGAGAGCCCTCAACCACTCGTCCTTGGGGCTTTTCCTTCTACGGACATCATCTTTGCCTGAACGTTTTCCTCTACAAATCCCAGATTGTAGTGTCTCCCTGCTTCACCGGCGCGGAACCTAACCTTATCGATGCTGGACCTTACAAGGGAACGCGGATCCTGGACAAAGAGGAGACCCTAGGACTGCAGTTGATGCAAAGTCTATCCCCAGACCGACAAAAGGCAGCACAGGTATACAAACTCATGAAAGACCCGTCGATGCCTCACGGCCGCTGGAACCACGATGATCAGCGGCATCTGTGTGGTGCCTACCGCGACAATAGAATTGTTCCTTACGAAGGCATTCGGGTGTCGGAGATGTCAGCAAAGCAGCAAGACTACATACTTGCGATTGCCAACGAGTTTCTGCTTTACCTTCCAGATCCTGCGAGAAAGATGCGTTTGGAACAGATAAAACAATGGTTCCACGAAACCTATTGGTGCTGGATTGGCGGCTATGGTGATAGTGATCCATTCTACTATCGGATTCAGAGCCCAGTTGTGATATTCGAGTTCGACCATCATTCAGGCGTTTTCCTCAACAATGAAGAGCCCGCCAAGTTCCATATTCATACACTGATGAGAACTCCTAATAGGGGAGATTATGGCATGGCGCTTAGACCACTGATACCAGGAGTGGAGCAAGAATACCTATGGGAAGGAGAGTAAGATAAAGTATCGCCATGATATAATTCTTTCTTTACTTTATTTTACTTGTAGCAAGTGTAAATGATCGTGCTGTCTCTTCTTGCTTGCAGATAATAGTCTACTCCCTTTGTATATCTCTCCGACCGAACTAACGCCCAACAAGGGTTTCACAGCTGGCGCCATGTCGCTGCGCTACACATGCGGTGATGGAAGCGATACTTCCAGATACGTTGCCAGACTTTTTTTCAGAACGGCGGGAATTTAGTTCAAGAGAAATCCGTGCGGTAGTGTCAGAGAATGATCTGTGTATAATACTTTTATAATCTTTTCTTTTCTAGAAAAAGAGAGGAGGGGACGAGGTGATAAATCGAGTCCGTGAGTTATGTGGAGGCTGGTATAGCTTAATTGTGATTGACAGCTATGCTGCACGGAATTGAACAGGGCGGAGAAATTTAGGAGATGCTTGGTTTTCTACATAAATGACGGTGGCAGTGCGTTATTCCTATATGATCACAGCGCTCCATAAGGCGCCGTGTGCTCGAACCAATTTGTATCTGCCGGTCATAAAACCAACGCCTTCAGCGCCCTTTGGCCAACAAGAAGGCCTAATGCGTAGCTACGTACGGAGTACTCCTATAGTAGCGAATTTCCGGGCCTCAATAAGCACTACGGTGTATGATTTGAACAAATGAACCACACCATGACAAAAATATGGGTCGGGTCGGACAGTTTTATGTCAAATATCCCGTGCCTCGGTCTCTTGCCTTGATATCGGGAGCTGAAAGACTCATATTTACACCACAAAGATACACCGCAAGCATCAGGATAATCAACACGGACAAGCCGAACATCTTGCAAAGGGTGTATTTGCTCCACATCATGCCATCTCAAGCTAAAAATCCGAACACCGCCGCCGCCCTAGCTGATAAGGTGAGTGTTCCTTGGTCGGACTTGTTGAGTCTCTTTGACCTAACCATCTTAGGAACGCCGCAACCGCAATCGGGAGGCACAACAACAGTTCCGCAAACGCAGGCAGGAAATCGCCGAGTTGCGCTTTCAGCGGCTGAGGTCTCTCGAATGGGTGATAGAGAAGATGAGCACCGTAGTTGCAGACTTTGCGGATCGATTATTACAGCACGATGTCGTGCTACAGCACCCTGATCTCATTGCAACCATCCAAGACGCGATTAGAGATGTTCTCGCGTTGGCTGATGCAGCTGGCGATCCAGAGGAAGCCCCTAAAACCCGCAAGCCTCGGGGCATGCACGTTCAGGGGAAGGGTAACGCTACCAGAGAGAGTAAGGCCAGCTCATATTCACACCCTGGCCCAATCACCGCCGCCACCGACAGCACAATAGTCATTCCAAGTCAACAAAACGTCACACCCAACCGAACACCCTTCACACAAACCTTTTCGATACCGGATCAGCTGTTTGAGTCCACAGCGACTTCTCTGGATATAGAAGCACCGGGAGTTTATTCCCAGGCAGCTCATGTACCATTTACAATTCCACAGGTACTGGCACCCATTCTATGCTATGCAGTGTATCCAACCCGATTTCACCCGACTCATTCAACTATCGACTTACTTATTCATGCTTCAACCTGGGTGGCCATGTTCTCAGCAGGTCAATTGGATCAGCGGTTCCTTGCGCTGGAGAGAGCCGCATATTTGGTTCGACGCTTCGCTATCGTGAAAGGCACGAAATGATCGTTAGAATAAGATGGCTTCTCGGCCCAGGCAAAAATGAGCTGCAGGACCTGGCCCTGTTGCCCTGGGGCGGACGATGGTGGGATGAAGAGTTCTCCAGTGACGATCTTGCTGGCTGTGTGACAGCTCTGGCCTCGGTTGATTCGTCTGCGCCCCGGTTCCTCAGCGTCGTTGGTGTTGAGAGGCAACTTACGGCACTTGGGGTTCGTATTGTGGATAAAGATACCGTAGAGCTAAGTACGGATAGCTTATCGATGTTGTCGGGGATATCCCAGAAACCCTCATGCATGCAGCCCGATAGCTGGAGCTTTGTCAACTTTTTTCCATCGGAAGCGCCACGACCCAAGTTCAAATCGCCCATCGTTCTTATCAGCGTGAGTTTGCTGATCGAGAACCTCACCAAGATAGCTGTGTGCTTGATGAAGGGTCCTGGTTTTCCCAGGCAAGCATTAAGGGGGGCGATTGAGGCGTCTGACGTTGGTGGCAATGGTAGTTCAGCCACGCTTATGTAGTCTATGCAGGTACATCATATAGTTTGGTTATAGCACATAGAGCCATGGAACCTTCATTCTGCCCGTTTGGTCATTGCACGTGACCTTATTGTTGAACAACTGTTGTAACGTTGTACAACACTACCTTACAAAATACTACTATTGTACAACAAGACGCATCTATAGTACCTTGTCTCCAAGCTCATGAGTATGAGACTGACGTGGACCCATTGGTAGCCAGTACGCTGCCTCGTAGGCATTCTGGTGCTGCTTTTAGTGTTCTGGAGGGCTTGACTAGCCATCGAGGCAATCGCCATGAACTGCGGATGGGGAAGACCGCTTGACGACTTGAAAGGATATTGGCGTGCTCGCGCATTCGCAGTCAGACCATTATGTACAGACACTGCGTTGGGGAGTACCGGTAGTTGTGCATACCCAATACCAGCAGATGACACTGGTTTTGGTTTGTCGCGCATAAGCTGACTTGCCGGGCTGTCTGGGGGTGCCATTCTGTTTGAAGAGAGACGTCGAGAAAATGAAACCAAAACAATAACCAAACTGAATTGGGAACGATATTCAATGTTTTACAAACCATAACAAGGTTATCCTTTGCTACGGTGGATGATGATCACTAGACTCTCCTAAGCAGAAGATCACCCGCTAGTCCGCTGCTGACCCGGCGCGGGGAACAGTAGATGCTGGCGCCTGCAGGAATTGTGCCTGTTACTCAAATGGGGTTCGCAATGCGTGTGCCTGAATTGATATTTGAGGCTATAGAAAAGGGGAAACTAGCGTATACACACGTCCAGAGCGTTTGAAGCTGGACAAAGTGACGATCATCCAGCACAGCGCCGTGCGACTTATAACCACAGGCAATGAAAATCAGCTTGATTTCTGGCTAAGGAGCGGGGAAGGGGCCCAGAAGATAACTGAAAGGGGGGGTTTTGCAACAGCGTTCGGATAATCCTATTATCGGACCCATTAGATTTTAAACTAAATGCTTCGTTTGAAACTTACCAATGTGACGTTGATGAGGGGTAGTATTTAGCACCGCCAAACATAAGTGCAAGGGCTGCCCGGAGGTTTACAGGTCGTTCTTCCAAATTTGCCACTTCCGGCGTAATTCCCAGCCCTACCCTTACAGAGTGTGGCCGGATTGGCCACACTGAGGGTAGCTGCGCAAAGACCGTCATCACCACATGAGCCGGTAATGTTCAAGAATTCGCACATGGCCGCGGTGGCCCAGAAAGCGAGGAAAGTAGCGATACGCATGTTTTATGATCGACCTCGGGTCTAATAAAGGGTGTGGCGTATACGGCACGATATGACGGTTTTGATTGATTGACAAGTGTAGTAAGAGAAAAAGGATGAGAAATTTATGAGCAATGCTGGGCGAAAGACAACATTAAATATACTCAACTACAAAAGCTTTTTCGAGGGAAGTCGGTTCCTTCTTAGCCTTGAACCTTGGACCGACTGGCAATTCTTATCAGACCAACCGACCAGAGCTGCCGGTCGTAAACTTCCTGCCCAGGGAACGTAAATAATTTTAAAACTCGTATCGATCTATACCTGTTGCTTCAGGCCGCAAGAGGAGACTAATAAAGGCGCCTATCCTTTTATGCCTGGCGCAGGCCAGACTAGCTTTTGTAGATCCCTTGCGGTCTGGAAAAACAGCACAAAAACCAAGAGCAAAAAAAGGAGCAAAAAAGCAAGCTAACTAGCCAACCTTCCTAGAAACTCTTTCTCTTTGTATCAAACTATTACTTATGCGTAGGTATCTAAAATCAAAGCAACTTTAGTAGCTCCAGTATACTTAAAGCCTAGGATCTCCTATTCTAGTCATTAAGACATTGCCTATAAGTTAGAGAAGGGGGAAATGGCCCCCCTGGAAATGCCTCCCCCAATCTCTTCAAGCCGTAGAACAACATTCTGCCCCATAAGATTCTAGAGATTCGATTAACCTGATTTACCAGTGACCAGGGGGGGGCCATTTCCAGGGGGGGCATTCCCACCCTCTCGAAACTTAAGAATTACTCTCTATGTGGAAACTCGTTGTAGATATTTATCTAGACTCGATCCTGAAGCGAGATTGTAAAAAGCAAATCAGCCTATTTACCTCTAAACTGCTAACGAAACTTAAAGAATTCATATTTCTCGTATTATTGGATATTAAAAAAAGTATATTAATTTAGCATTGTCTACAAGTTTATCCATGAGTATCATCATGAAGCTAACCTAAGGATTATCTTATATTGTCTTATCTTATTTTTACTCATATTTAGCGGGCTATTAGCCCCTAAATAGTCCCCTGCCTGGTTACATTCCAAGCCAGAACGGCATGGTAGAGATTATAGGGTTTTAATTAATTTAAAACCTGGAACCGGCCTGTTCACGACCAGAATGCTTGAGTGGAATTAGATACTGTCTTGTCTAGTATGTACAAAACGGTTGAATTCTTTTAACTAATCTCCTCACAGATATATCAATCTATTATCCTACTGATACATCGCAGTCTCACGTCCTGGAATAGACCTCCGAATAAATCCTATTCAAGTCTTTTTGAAATTGTTTCTCTATAACTTTCCTCCATATATCGCGCTTTAGAGTCCGTGGTAGCACACCATTAGGCACGACGATAACAAGTCGTGAGTCAAGGATACGCTTGTGTTCATACCTGTGCTTATGGAATGGGGTGGCCGACGTAGAGTCTCATCCGGCAATTCATTATCTCCCTCGGTTTGCTTGGCCTCAACAAGAAGTGCTGGTGAAGGTCTAGCGGCTCCAGTAACCATGAAGGCGCTAATGAGATCCTTCTCATATATCTTAAATGTATTATTCTTAATGGACCGCATATCGCAGCGCAGCGAGATCTCTATCTTGATCCAATCGTCATTGCGGCCCTTAGCGATATAACGATCTGGTCATACCTGTAGAAAGATGTCGCCTGACTTTTCGTCACAGAGTAAGGGGTATAGGCATTCAGGTGCATGTCTGGGGATGACGAGTTCCACCAGCTCCTCGCTCAATATACCATTAGCGGTGCTGATTGGCACACCATTAATAGCGTCGTCTGGCGCGACAGAGATGGGTCTCATTTCAAATGTTAATTCTGGCCATAGCCGCAGTAAATTCCCCTCTCGCCCTCCCACACCAATCAACATGCAGCCTCAATGCTAGCCCAAGCTCCCTCAGTCTCCTCCAGCGGAAGTCTACCGCAGGTGCAGGCATCAAAGCTCGGGGTCCTTGCGGGCTTCTTTGATGACACCGGTCAAGAACGAGGAAAACATGTTAAACAAGGTGACTTTACACTCCCTAACAATTCTTCGTAGTTCGGGAAGTGAATGGGGGACTGACGTCGGAAAAGCCGTGCAGCAGCCTCTATCGACGAATGCAATGAATGCGAGTGTGTTCGCACCGT
Organism: Fusarium nurragi; assembly: GCA_012977755.1. NCBI lineage: Eukaryota > Fungi > Ascomycota > Sordariomycetes > Hypocreales > Nectriaceae > Fusarium > Fusarium nurragi. The sequence continues at coordinate 16,204 of JAALXI010000061.1, forward strand.
AACAGAAGCTTCCGCTACATAGTTATGTTAGATGATGCTTATTTTTATAGGCGCTTGCTTACCTGGCCACAATGGTCTCCTGGGCTTCAGCTCCTGGAGGCCGGGACGTGAAGTGCTGGGCTTTACGAATGTTTTAATCCAGCCACCTCGCCGTTGCAGGGACCAACTTCGGTTTTCCAGAGGTAGGTCCAGAGGAGTGCAGAATAAAAACAATCCCCTCACCCGACGTGGGGCTGCTGACTTCAGCCAGCGGATACTGGTCAATATTCAAGCCGATGAAATCAACAATTGGAAAAGCGGGAATCTTTATACCAACAGAAGGGGTGATCGCCGGACCATGGATAACTCCCTTTGCTTTGGCTTCGTTGAGGAGCTCTCCGACCATGATGTTGCTTGTTAAGTGAGCAGAAATAATCTGAGGAACGTATCCAGCTCTGGAGATGCCCCATATGTGCAGGAGATCTCGGTAAGTAGTTCCCTTCAGCCTAGACACAGGTCAGTCATATCGTCTGGTCGCTTTGGCCTGCTTATACTTACCACAGTCCAATGACTGATCCTGTGCCCATTCCCTTTTCCGAAAGCTCATGGGACCAATACTTGGCCGATTCCTCAACGTCATGTAAAGACTGTGAGTAGACAATATCTTTCCATCCTTGGAGCTCACCATCTGCTGAGAGCTGTGATATTTTAAGGGCTGGCGCCAATGGTTCAGCCTTGGCTCTTTTTTTAAATAAAAAAATTAAAAACAAATTCGACTTCAACCTTGAAGGTGCCTAAGTCTTCCATTTATCGTGTATAATATCAACAGGAATAACCGTTCCAGGCAGGTCTAAACTCAATATATCATATCAATCGGTGCGCATAGCAACTGACTACAGTCTAACCACAATAAACATATAGGCTACTGAAGAGTATAATATAATACTTAGCTGCTAGCCCCTCCTTCCTCTCCTTTCAATTAACCCGATAAGTCTTAATATCGTCAGTCAATCCACCAAGCCGAGACCTATCAGTTAATCCAACCCTAGTCCTTTGATCAACATTACGGACTGCAATCACAGCTAGCCGAACCCGATATCTGCTGTCAGACGAAGAGCCCTGTGCCAGAGGCCAGGGCAATACCTCACGGCGTGCCCAGATAACCTTCATCTTATCGGTTGGCACTTTTTTACAGTGCGGTGAAATGGGTCTTATAACCAAACATTCTGGAGGTCTCTAACCGCATATAGAGATAGAGTAAAAGAGATTTGGTAAAGTCGTTTTCAGTATCAAATTTGCACGTTATTATGTATATAAGATGAACGGTGAGATGGGGTCCTTCTCTTGTTGTATTCCGTATTATGAGTTAACGTCAACCTTCAACCTTTTCTATTGCTAAACGATTTTCTACCAGGAGATAGATATCACCGGCTACAACCCAGATACCTTAGACATTATGTAGGACATCTTCAAGGTAATCAAATACAAAGACATATTAACGCCTTCATGGCAAAAGAGCCTTCTCGAACTAGAAGGTCAGCTTCGGACTAAAATACTATAACCACTAGACCCAAAGATAGCCCCTAGGACATTATCTTGATATAAGTTATACAACACTATACTAAATTATGGCACTCCTATGGATCAACCGTTATACTACTGGTTATTATAGAGCAGAGACATCTCATCAAGCCTTAGTGACACAGCGGGTTGATATAATGACCCAGATGAAAACATATGATTTACCCTGGCCGCTATTTATTATTGCTGGCGAGGAACAGATAGATGAATAAAGGTCTACCATACTCGCTATTATCCAAAAAAACATAGAAAAGGTCTAAAACAAAGCATATAGCTCTTATTAAGGGACTGATAGAGATAGGGTGGAACTACGATGACCTTGATCCTGACGGTCTATTGAGTTATAATGCCAAGTTACGCAGCATCATTCAAATATCTCCTTGGATGCCGCCCTTTACATAGACACAGTAATATAAGTTATTCATTCGAGAGCTTAATTGTCCCACAAAGCAGTTGAAAAAGCGACCTTTAATGCCTTAGCCGTCGATTATTTAAAGAAGACTTGTTGCGAAAAAGAAATTCCCCACTTCATGGAACGGGATTCCTATCTACTTGATCCACCCGCGAAATCTTGCTCACCAAGGGGCATAGACCAAGTATGTTGAGTTTAGAAGTAATATCAATCTTGTTTTATAATTCGGAAGGATCGCGGCAATAAGTGAGAGCTGTAATAGATTAATGGGTTCTATGCAGTTCTCGTATTATAGTACTGTTTATGTATATAGTTGTGGTTGAGATATGCTTTTAAGAATTTTGATATAGTAATCTCGGTCTCTTATCAGTCTATTTCTATCACTCCTTTTTCACCCTATATATATATCTTAGATACCTCGCCCACTATGTCCGAATTCTTTCTCCTAATATTGCCGCTATATTCTCCTCTAAACAGGTATGGCTTACTCTTGAGATCCTAGATATTAGCAAGAATTAGAGGGCGGTGAGGAGTATAAAGGGACTTAAGGGTCTGAGCGAGCTCGTTGGTTCCGTCATTTTACTGTGTAGAGTGAATGGTGGTTCTGCTGAATATCTCTGGATCCCATAGGAAGAAAGTCTCACTCTGCTGTTTTTTGACCTTTATATTCGCCATTATTCCACTAACACCGGCGTATTATATTGATAGCTCGTATTTGTCATTAAGGGCGTAGTCCGTGGAATATTCACATATTACGCTCTGATCTAAATCACCCGCCAGCTAGTTCCCGTCTATGATCCGGCTCATTTCTCTGGGACTCATATATCTAGAAACGACATTCCCAAGATGCTTGTGTATCCAACATTAACTGTCCGCCATACACGCAAGTTTCGTTGAGGATGTCAGACCCTAATGCGGCCACCGCCCTTGATTCGAACCGTGGTGTCATGTTGAGGAGCAGGCTGTAGAAAGTGACCACGGAGATATATGGATGGGGGAAAAGCCTTTGTACTCGGCTTCGTCAGAAGTGGACCTACGGGTCCGTCCCGTTCCCGTTGCACACTGGAGCTAAGCCCGTGCATTGCCGCTCGGTTTAAATGCCGACATGCGCTATGCATTTCGCCTATATTCAGACCCGTGCCAATTGCCTGTACCTCAGAGTGACACTAATGTATCGTAGATCCATCGCAGGTAGCATACACGTTCAGATTTCACGGTTCATCACAGCGACCCTAGCGAGGGCTGGAGGGGGCGTGCGTGACACACTCCACAACCGTAGGTACCCTAAACATCAGAACTTCAGAGTTAGGTAGGGAGGGGGACCATTAGAAACCAGGGAATAACTTATGATATGCCCGGGAACCCCACTTGACCTACAAGTGCCCGTCGGCTATTTTAACGTGATTTAATCCGCACCACCTCAAGCCGTGTAGGGTGCATACACCGTCGGATTTTGGCCTGCTGATTACCGTTCGAACACTTGGGTGATATCCTTCGACGTCACCACATTCCCCCACGTCACAAAGTCCAGATATCGTCCAAAGAGTATTTGTTTTTAGCGGGATGCCGGACTCACGATGCACGGGGACAGTACATACTGACCGGGTGCAAGAGCAAGGAACAGCTATTTAACCGCGTCGGCTTTGCCTCGGCTTAGCTCGCTGGCATCCACCTGCCTGCTTTTCCAACAAGAGCTCACAGCATGTTGACCGAGCGCAGATGTGCCCCATCGGCTCCAATTCCGTGAGTCAAGTTCGCATTCGGGTAGTACGACAAACGCATGATTTACACCGGTCAGTTTAATGCACCATGTTACATCCAATGGTTAATGCGTGTGTTCCAGTTGCCTCGGCATTCTCCACAGGCTAGCTTACGTAGTTTAGAAGAGTTATATAGGTTTTGTTTAGGACGCCATGTACGGTCTGTCGTATACAACCATTTAGCACTGAGATTTCGGTTCATCCCAAAATTAAAAAGCGTTTTTCTGAAAGATGAAGCCATATCAGACACAGCTTTCCGTGTTGGACAGCGCTACCACCGCCGATCCTTCCTCTCTGGCCTTGAAAATAGCATCCAAGGGCCCTGCGGGTATCACTTACAAAGAGGTAGAATACTCGAGATTCAGATACGATGTTGAAACCTCAGCATCGTACTGGAAGACAAAACTGATGGACACTGGAGTTGAAGACGGGGCTGTCGTTGGGCTTTGGTGAGTTGGTATTGAGAAATGATCATGGAGGCCTAGCTAACGAAACCTAGGGTTGAAGGCCTCTCGTACCAGGATCTTCTCCATACTTGGGGCTTACTCAGGGCAGGATTCGTGCCACAGCTCTTCACCTTGCGAATGACCGATCCAAGCGTGGTTTATGAGCTACTTGAAAAGGCTGAAGCTGCTGCCCTGATTCATGATGAGAAGCTCGCCCAGATTCTCCAGAACAGTCCCATCCCGTGTATCGGATCTACCAACACTATCGCAGAGCGAGCGAACGGGCCAGATCTGGAACATCCATTCGAACCACTTGTGGGCGAGGCAGATCCTGACAAAGTCCTCCTGATTTTCCATACGTCAGGTTCGACGTCTGGGATTCCAAAGCTGGTTCCGATCACGGCTAGGTGGATGGATTGTTTGATCAAGAAAATAGGCAGACTTGGAGAGATGCTGCAAACCTCCAAGCCTCAGCTTGTTACGGTTGCCATGTAAGCTGCCCTTCCAGAAGCCCCACGTGTTGCTTCACTGACTCGACTTTACCACCCAGTGGCAGTTTTAGCCATATGGGATCTACTATGATGTTTCTAGAGTCTGTGTGTAGGCGGGGCTGTTTCGTACTTCCTACAACCATACCATATCCGACTTCTGAACTGCGTCATATGATCAACGAATGCGGACTTACGAGGTTGAACATATTCCCCATCTTCTTGGCTCGTTTCATACGCGAGGCCCGACATGACCCTTCGCTTCTCCGCGAGCTACAAGATCTTGACCACGTCTCTTACGGAGGCCTACCTCTTGATCCTGCAGAGGAATTATGGGCTCGGCAGCATGGGATATCCCTTGTCAATGCATTTGGGTCTACTGAGGTGGGACTTATCCTAACAAGTCAAGGTTCGACTTATCTGGCACCGCTAGAAGAATCATCCCTCGAATTTATTCCAGTCGAGGGTTCCTCAAATATGGAAGAGCAGCTTCTAGAACTTGTGGTTCCCCCTCAATCCCCGGACTGCCCTCATCCTTCATTGAGAAATAGTCAGGACGGGAAGTTTCATACTGGTGATTTGTTCTGCGAAATAGGACCGGGGCAGTACATCTCCAAGGGACGCAATGACGACTGGATAAAGATGGAAATGGCTTTGCGATGCGATGCAAACTCCATTGAAGTGAACGCGATGGAGACTTGTGGGGAGGCTCTGATCGGAGCCGTTGTTGTTGTTGGGGCTGGACGACCCTCACCAGCCATGGTGGTCGAGTTGAAGCAAGACAGCAAGTTTTCATCCAACGATCCAGAGCAGCTGAAACTGGTAAGACAGGAGATCCTGAGAAGGATTACTCCGTTCCACAGACGGCGGTTTACTCACGAGCGGATTGATGACGATCGTCTCATCATTGTCGCGGCGCAAGGTACCCTACCTCGGACATCCACCAAGGGAAACGTGAGAAGGAATGACGTGGAGAGAATCTACAAAGCCCAGTTAGACTCTGCTTACCGGGAGTGCAAGTTGGCACCACTTGCTTAGAGGTACTGGTTGTTCCGATGCACTGGTGAATCTCGACAGTGGTAAAGGGAACCAGGAGTCGTACCCCGACCAAGAGGACGCAGTGGACTCTGTAGTCAGTTCTAGGAAAGGCTTGAAAGTTAGTCAATCAACGAATCTTGTTACATTTGATCCTGCATTTCTGTTCCACGTGACAGCTATGCCCCTCGATGTCCTGGCCGAAGTGTTCAATCTTCATGGTAGTAAAAGATGCGCCAAGTCGGCCGATGTCCCGTCCTGCCAAGTCCAAAGGCCAGTATAGTGCTTGCGCTTAGAAACCCACCGGAAATGGATCGTGTGTCTTTCCTCGGGCTGCTCAGCAAGTGGATCAACAGGCTACTCGCCAAGTGCGGCAGTGTACTTATGTGTTACCCCGCCAATTCAGTGTCCCAGAGAAGGCGATTTGGATCTCAGGCTGAAGTGCAACAGTATCTGCCAAGGGAGACGCACTTCAGAGTGCTACAGCCTACTAACAAACACGGTAATCCCCTGACACCTACCTCTTCAAAAGCAAGACGTCTGCGTTGAGAGGACTTTTGCTAGCTCTTCGTATAGGAAGTCTCTATCAGCAATCCAGCTGGAACCTTATTAGCATGAACTGCGCCAGTTCACAGTCAATGCAAAGAGGAATGGTATAGTAACTCTTCTATTTTTGAACATGGTGACCAAGCTACCTATTGTACCAAGTCAAATCAACTCCAGTGCTGCTGCACGTCGTATAAAGGCGTCAAATAGCTCCAATCGCGGGGTTCCCGGATGGGGAAGTCTGTTAGTCGGTCGAAAGGTTCACGAGAGGTCCAGTGACGCATTGGGTATGGTATCAGGTCCAGACTGGACCCTCAAGAGTGTAACCTAAAAAAAGCACATGATGATCGTCTTGAGAATACGAATAAATATCACTGGTAAAGGTGATAGTCCAACGCCACCATTTCACAGGACCTCGTATAAAACTTAAAATAATTATTAGCTGCCAAGCTCGTAGGTTAAGTAACAACTGCTTCCCAGTCACTGCGCATCTATTTCTCCCAAACCCAAGCAAACCAATACTCAATTCATCATCATGAAATTCAGCATCCTTACTACACTCACCGCCATCATTGGCAGCGCCGCTGCGGCCAATCAGGCTATCGTAATTAACGATTGCTCTAGCACTATCTACGTCCAATCTTGGCCTTATAATGGCGGAGCTCCAGGTCCTCTGTACACCCTCAAGCCAGGGCAGAAGTTCGCTGAAAACATGCGCTCCTCTGGTTCAGTCCGTTTACTCTTTTCCTTTTCGTCTCGACCCGACTTTTACTCTCGCCGCATACCGTAACTAACAACGAGCTTCGCAATATAGACTGTTAAGATTGCCACGACCAAGACCCTCACCAAGCCTCTATTCTTTGGCTATTCCTCGACTTCCAGTCCAAACTATGTTTACTGTAAGTCCAGTCCCCCATTTCCCCCCACAGTGATATCATCTGACCGTATTATCTAGATGAGTTCAGCACGTAAGTTAACACATGCGGTGTTTCGTTCTTGATTATATTCTGACGCACGCGGTGACTGTCAGTCAATACGGCAACCCCTTCGCGAACAAGCATAATATCTTGAGCCCCGGTTCCGGCTGCAAGCAGTTCGACTGCAAGGCGAACCAGGCGAGTTGCTATAGCACTCCGAGCATGAAGAAGGTGTTTGGCTGCCCTAGCCCTGTCAGTGTGACGGCGACCATCTGTGCCTAGTTGAAGGCGGACCGATTAGTAACTAAGCAGCTGTTTCCGGCGCGGTCAATCATAAGAGGCATGCGATTAATATTATTGCTTGGGATCAATCAAGCCATCTCATCAATGGCGGAAGAATTGTAACCGGGTTATACGTGTGCAAAGCTAGCACGAGTGGCTACGTGTATTTAGGTAGATCGTACGAATTCTACGCAAGTACTCTCCTAGACCCAGACTTACACGATCTTGAGGTTTATTTCCTGTATCTCCTCATACCTACTGATCCAATAACCCTCTTCGACATCTCGCCGAGGTAGAGCAAGGTCGCGTGTGAAAAAGAAAGTACCCATTGTGCTTAGTAGCTTATAAATTATGGATCATTGCGATGTTGTGACAAATTCAAGATACATAGACTGATTATATATTGTTTACAGTACAAGCGATAGTTTTAATCCCTGTTAGTCTTGAGTCCTGTCTCAACGTCTACCACTCTAGGCGAAGCGTAATAGAACCCGCCTCCATTGAATTCTCCTTCGAGAACCGGATACTCCAGATCCTTGTAGATCTTCTTGATCCTTGCCGCACTCTGAAGGAACATTTGCTTCGTCTTGGTATGGTCAGCTGCAGTTAACTTGCCATCTTTCTTGACAAACTTTCCGTCCACCAAAACATGCAGGATGTCGCCAACACTGGCGTGCAGCATGACGGCTGCCACAGGGTCGGACCAGCCCAGAAGGGCCGGCGAGTCAGCCGCGTTCCATACAATGAGATCAGCCTTTGCGCCCTTCTGGATGACTCCAAGATCTGGTCGTCTCAACGCCAGGCCACCAGCACGTGTTGCCAGAGAGAAAGCCTGAGAAACATCCATAGGGCTGGTGTTGGGGACCTCCCAGTCGGAGAGAACCTTGTCGAAGAAATAGTAGCGTAGGCTTTGCAACCAAATTCGGGCCTGGGTCAAGATGTCGGTCGAGAAGGTAAAGTGAGTATCCACGCCAATGGCTGCTTGGTCTTGGATGTAGTAGGAGTGTGGGTGCGTGTGGCCGTAGTGCATTTCTGATTCAGGTGTGATGGACAGATATTGGTTTGTCTGCCGCAGAAGGTGTGCGCCTGTTGCGGTCATGAAGCTACCATGCGAAAAGACAACGGGGATGGAAGTGTTGAGAAGACCGAGCGCATGGAGGTCTTCAGGGAGGTTGTTCACGCCGAAGGGACCGGCGAGGCAGTGAGTGGTGACTGCAGAGACGTTGCATTCCTGGGCGAGCCGAGCAATAGTCTTTGCGTCAGCTGGCGGGTTAGGGCCAAAGGAGTCGTAGGAAACGCCGAGCTCGACATTGCTGTGTTTGAAAGAGTTGCCCTCCGCTATATCCACAAAGTTGGGGATCTGATCTTTCACAGTATAATTGAGTGCGGGCACATCGTGGAAGGCATACGCCCAGAACACCCGAGCGCCGCTGGCAATAGAGGCGTTGAGGCCAGCGTAAGCCGTCTCGTTCGACCAGGTGTGATGGGCATGGTCAAGCGAGGTTGTCACGCCGGCATTCAAAGCTTCGAGCAATCCCGCAAGCTGGCCCCAGTAGACGTCGTCGGCTGTGAAGTGAGGCGCAGCCGCAAACTCGCCGTAGCGGCCAAAGTACTCGGCCAGTGTTGTGTTGGATGCAATTGTTTTGAAAGCTGTCTGCCAGCCGTGGCGATGAGTGTCGATGAAGCCAGGAGTGATGATCTGGCCAGTGACATCGACTATCTCGGTGTCGTTGGGCAGGTCTGAGGGTTTCTTGGTGGTGATGCTTGCAATGCGGTCGTCGACTACTAACAAGTGGCCATCTCGGATGATTTGGGGTTCACTGCTAGAGTCATCCCAGCCGATGATTGTTGCACCGGACAGGAGCTTGCTGGTTGCAGCTTGGCAACGAGCTGCCAAAGCTCCCAAAACAAAGATCGCTGAGGTATGTCTCATTGTTACTCCTTACAAACACGTGCTGTCAAGCTTTGGACTACGGCACCAAGAGCAAACATACTTCGAATAAGAAGACTTTATATAGGTAATCACAGGTGGTCAACAAGTTAAAAACCTCCGGATATACCGGAATTGCAATCATGACATAGCATAAGCTGGAGTAAGACGTGTGAGCTAGTGAGATACTCCTCGAGCACTGTCATTCGGTAATTCTAACAACGGCGCATGGTGAACCAATCGGTACTCGAATGGCAGCACCACTTCTTTCTCTCACGACTGCATCCAGCCTCGTTGCAATCGGTATATAAGCCCTGGCCCCGTTATCTTCTATAACGGGACTCTATCCCGACTAGTGGATTTCAGCAGAGCGAAAAGTGGCTCACGGTTGCATTAGCCGGAGGCATGACGCAAAAGGCACTTCGGAAATACGGAATCGCAAGCCTACACTGAGCTAGAGCCCCGAATACTATTCACCAGAATCTTCCGTGCAGCGTCCAAGCTCTTGCTGCATAGAGCTCCAGTCCCACATAGAGACCACACTGATCAGGAGGCTGCTTGAAGCATTGATCTCGGATACTAGGCTAGCCAGCTGGACAAATCCACAGCCAAGCCGGATATATCGTCAGTAGCCGGGCTATTTGCATGATCATGGAGTTGCAGCTCAGGGCTCACCGCCAGTTGGTCGAGCTCGAATGCAGTCCCAAACGTTCCCAGCAAGTCCTGGGATGACAAAGTGAGGTTTTCTGGGCCGTTGAAGTAGACTCTATCATGGCCTGGAAGCACGTCTGAAGCTTCGACTTGGCTATCGTCGTTATTCGTTAGCAGAGACCATCCTGGTATGTCCGGCGGCATGCAAATTCTCCGATACAAATCCTTCGCCACTATAGTTGCACTTGCCGCCGTGCCAAAGAAATCGCCCATCCTCTCGAGCACTTCAATGCTTTGAGCAAGAGCTTTGCAAGCCACTGGTGCAACAGTACTGTCATTTTGGTAAATGAGGAGGAAGCCAACCAAGGTGATAGTGGCATTCCATTGACAGTTAAAGGGCTCGTACCATCCGTTGAGAATATCGTGGTCTCTATAGATCTGATGTAAAAGCTGTGTCGTTGCCACTGCATGGACAGCTGAGGCCTCTGCTATCTTGGTTGTTTCGCAAGGTGTGTAAGGGGGCGACCTTCTCGAGCACCCCGCCAATGTCAAAGATTGACTCATGCAAGACCGCCCAATCGTTAGCATGAGCTCGTGATAAACAAGCTCCAACATCAAGCGTTGTCGGCGAAGCCAAAGTGGAGCAAAGGGTTCGATCTCAATCTCGGACAGATCCGTTGAAAATGGTCTTCCCTCTCCACGTCGCTCAGTTTTGAGCGCAGAAGGTACACTTTCGGCCCAGTCGCGCATAGTGTCCATACCAGCAGCGATCACTTTTGACCGTGCTCCAGCCACTTTAGCTGTGTCTTGTGTTTTAGTCCATGGGGATCTGTGACAGAATACTTCATCGAAAGTGGCACGGGCTATTTCGGTGAGCTTGGTTCTATGTGTAGTGTAGCTCAGCCACGTCACACTATGGGCAACAGGCGTCTGGTCTTCCATCGGCAGGAATGGTGAAACCTGCTGGGTTTGAGTGACCCAAGGTCTGCCGAGTCGAATGCAAGACCTCGTCTCGAATAGCAACAGTGTACACCACGTTCGTTTGCGTGCCTCTCGTTCTTTGGCCGGCATGTCATTGCTCGGTTTAACGTGCAGCCCCAAAGTATATGCTGTACGGGCAGCGACACCCAGCATGTTTTGCGCCATAGTTTGATAAGAAGCGTTGGCTAGATAGACCGCAGACCAGAGCTGGCATTGCAATGTTTCGACTGAAGGCCTTTCCAAGTCACAGACTAACAATCTTTGACAGCGTTGGTAAAGCCAGCGACCCGCAATAGCGGCGTCTCGGTAGTCAATGTCGGCGCCTAACTCAGCCCGACGAGGCAATGTCGTAACGCCAAATTGCATGCATAGAGCTAACACAATGTCCACAAGGGCAGATGGCTGTCTGACATCGCAGACGGGGTCGGCCCAGAGTGACTTGTAGTGTGCTTTGAACTCTGCTTCGTCGAGGAGCTGATAGCAGCAATGCCACGAGTCCCAGAACAGGTCGAGGAAGAAGGCTTCCTGAGTTGCCGACAGACCTTTGCCAGATAATGTGTCTTCTGTCGGCCAATACTGTGCGGTTGCGACTTCTGGTACTGGCTCCTCTATTTCAGCACCGGGCGTACACATCGCGTGAGCCATGGATCGACTCGCAGAGTTAGGAATCAGCGTCTGGGATGTCGGGACTTCCGATAGCCTTTGATCACGAGCCCGTAGGTACACACTGACGCAATGAACAAAGTAGTATGTGGAAGAGGGCCCGTAGAATTGAGTGTTGGCTGCTGAAGGGCCGGTTCTTGGTGTCGGGACTGCTGTAGTCGTGTCCATCTGAACTCCGGCTTGATAAGAGGCAAGATTTTGGGTCAACTCATTTGTAGGTGGCCTTCTATCTTGATTCCGAGCTGGCTCAATATTTGCTGCCTTGAGCTGTGATTCAAGCTCACTTACTCGCGCTTTCAACACATCGATCTCACTAATGGTCCATCATTAGTCCAAGTCTCGATACGAAATGCCACTGGGTCACTTCTCACCCCATAGCTTGTGAAAGATTCCACGCCACATGTGGTCTACTTGTGCTGATACACTGCCATCCTTTGCTTGAGCAGTTTCGGCAGGGGTAACTGTTGTCGCACTTTACCCGATGAAGTCGACATGAATCACAAGCTCTAGTGACCTGGCTGCGCCTCCCCTTGGCCGTCGCGCCCCGCCAAGTTGGCGACTCAGAGACAGGAAAAGTCCCGAACATGGCATTTCTGAAGGGAACTCTTCAGGTGAAGTCATCTCCAAGAAATTGACAAGATAAGTTATAAGACTAAATGCGAAATTGACGACCACAGTATTTGTCAGCACTAGAGAACCCTGTCAGATCGGAGTTAAGGCCCAGATTGATCAAACCCGTTCGGCTTTAACCATCCTTAATACTTGTGTTGGATTACACAGAGCCTTGACCATGTTTTAGCCCAACTGTCAATCTTTGCCCAAGCCCTTTCTGATCTACTTAGTATACCCCCAGAGCCTTGGCAACCTCCTCGGCAACTCCCTTAGACGAAGCCGGGTTCTGTCCAGTTATCATCTTTCCATCAACGACCACCTTCTCCGCGAGTGGACCTCCAGCAGCTTTCACATAGTTTCCACCGCTGACTTCCTCCAGTCTTTTTTCGAGGCTGAAGTCCATATCATCGGTAAACTCGAACATTTCCTCCCCTTCATCATCAAAACCCGTGACTTGCTTTCCCTTCAAGAGTGGTTCGCCTGACGCTGTTGTGGCGTTCACAAAAGCTGCAGGACCGTGACATACGGCCGAGATGATCTTGTTTTGAGCGTGGAAATCGCGGAGGAGATCTTGAGAGTGCTGATCATGCACAAGGTCCACCATAGGACCATGGCCGCCTGGATAGAAAATGGCATCGAACTCATAGGCATGACCAGCAACCTCGCTCAGCTTGATAGTGTTCTTCCACACCGACTCGTGATTGTCGAGAAAGTCCTTGCACACGGGATCATCCTTGGAGATTTCCACGGATACTGGATCGAGTGGAGATTCACCACCCAGGGGTGTCGCGTAAACAAGCTCAGCGCGGCGATTGAGTACTTCAAATGGGTGTGCTAGTTCCGGCTGCTTAAATTAGCAAGACTGACAGAATGCACCGTGAGGTACTCGTGGGGTTGATGGAGCCAAAATATGCAATTGTTACTTACAAGATACCAGCCGATCTGCTTCCCCGTCTTAGGGACCTTGTCGGCAGAGGTAAGCACCACAAGGATTCTGGGCTTTGCTGAAGTAGACATCTCAAGAGATCCACAGGGTGTTGAAAGTAAAGGTATGCGGGATATCTTAGATCAAAGGGAGTGTTTAGATAGTTAAATATGTTTTGACTTCTAAAGCCTTGACGCGGTATCTTCAAAAGTTATATACGCCATCTCTTGTGGTGAATTGAAAGATTTCCTGAAGGAGTATCGGAAGATATTGCTGACTCCGATGGCCTCCCTTCTTGACATGCTAAGTTTGTCCCTGTTGAGTTATCTCCTTCAATGGGTCTTCTGGCTTACTCCGTTGCTCCTTCGGGAAATCTGCATAGGTATCAACTTGTTCATGCTCTAGCTGTTGGGTTGATAAGCACTAGTCTGAAGAGAACAGACCAAATAAAGGATGGACACCTTTAATTGGTTCGACGAGCTGAAAGTTCACACCTACTTTTCAGTATGAAGAAATCTCCTTTCGCTAAAGCAATACTATTCGCGTTGTTTCACTCGAGCTACATAGGTCTAGTACTCTATTATCACTAGCTACGTCAACATCGTTACACGTCTCAACAGTGAGGAGTTGTTAGCGGGACGAGAGCACCAGGCTCGTACAACCCTACTATGAGATAGTGATCGTACGTTGACTAGGTCTGATCGATAGTAGCACAGCATTCATCTACTGGCAGAGGCAGGGTTCGGTCTACATTCATGAGTAGACACCCGTTGACCTTGTATACTAAGATATTCAGATGGCGATAGGTTCCTCCAAACCTTGTCCTCACGATCCTCGCCATCTTCATCGAAGTATCGATGACGCCAATATCCATGACCGATCCATTATCTCCCAGTCCCAGTGGCACCAATGACAAGAGATTCGCCAACGAACACCCAACATCAAATACCTTCTCTAGGATGCCGATACCATTGGCTTCAAAAGCTTGGGTTGGCACCAGCTGGGAAACGAGAACAATCTCACGTGCAATACTGTCTGGGTGATGCAGTAACATTACGTCTTGCCTGTTTGCGGTCGAGAGGAGTCTTTTAGATTTACAGAGCTTCCAAGCTATTGTCTCGAGCCACTGGCGAGATATCAAAGGGCTTGCCTATTGAATCTAGGGTTAATTGGCAAGGTTGGGGTTGGGGGACAGTGCCATTTTTGCGATATTAATATAGTTAGTTCTACAGCTTGGTAGGTTTCGTTAAGGGCAGGGATGATATGGCATTAATTAAGTTTCTGAGGGCTGTGACATCTCGAGCAGACTAGGGCCTGGATTGAAAGTCTCTGACGAGTATATGGTACATATACGTGAATTTTCACTGGTGTTGACGAACCTTTTAAATGCGCCTTGCGAGGCCACTTCCATTGCTTCTCAATTACAGCAACATCTACCATCGGTCCCCCAAGGAACGGTTGTTGGACACCTCTTGGGCTTAATTGCATCCATTCCCACTGACGTTTTGATTGGCGAGTACCAGGTGAGGCTTCTTGTTTGGGTGGAGCGAATGTAACGCGGCGATGCGAAGCCGCTGGGCTTGGAAGGATTGTAAAGTCCGACGCACCGCACATTGACTCCGATAAGACGAGGGTACCCGAGACGCCAATTGCCGATGCAATCCTTCGACATGGCTTCTATTCGCGCATATCCTAACCAATTACAGGGAAAGTATCGTCATGTCCGAATATATCGGACATAATTGAGTAAGCCTGATGATTCTCGGAGTATCTTGGTCCGGCACTACAAATACGCGCTCTCTCCTGCATGCTTACCCTCATAACACGCAAAAGTTGGTTGTTTGTGCAGAATCCTGGGTTGAGTTGAATTATCCCTCTGAACACCTGGTTTTACACACAAACGCTTTAATCAGTAACTCGTTATTACTCTTCAACTTCCAGCGTTCAGTATGCCCAGCTTCATTAACCTCCAACTGGGGTGGCCTTCCCTCTCACTGTTCCCAACTACGCAACTCCTAAATGGCGCTTCCAATGTTCTTCAGTCGCAAGAGAAAGTAGCGACGGCTCTCATCTATGGCCCCAATGCAGGCTACGCGCCTCTTCGTGAGAGCATCGCGAACTGGCTAAGCTCATCTTATTCCACCAGCCAGGCAATCGCACCCGAACGCATATGTGTTACAAGCGGAGCATCAGCAGGCTTAAACAACATACTTGCCAAGTTCAGCGAGCCTGGCTATACGCGCATAATCTGGATGATTGAGCCGAGCTACTTCCTCGCCTGCCCCATCTACACAGACAATGGCTTTGAAGGGAGACTCCGCGGTGTTCCTGAGGACGAGGAAGGTCTTGACATTGAGTTCCTTCGCAGTGCCCTCGAAAGGGTTGAAGCAGACACCTCGCATCCATCATCCCCGACTCTTAAGACCTCAGCCACGAGGTACAGATTGTATAAACACATTATCTACGCGGTACCTACGTTCTCCAACCCTAGCGGCAAGACCATGTCTCTTCGCCGACGTCATCAGCTCGTTCGACTGGCCCGAGAGTTTGATGCTCTGGTCATAACCGACGATGTCTATGATGTTCTGCGTTGGCCTGAGATGGAGGCCGAGGATCAGAGCAAGCTTAGCACCATTCCCCCACGGATCGTGGATGTAGATCGCATACTTGATGGCGGGCCCAAGGATGAATGGGGCAATGCCATTAGCAATGGATCCTTCAGCAAAATCGTCGCCCCAGGAGTGAGAACTGGTTGGGTAGAAGGTACTCCAAAGTTTGTGCTGTCGCTGTCTGAGCTCGGCGCCAACAAGTCTGGAGGATGTCCAAGCCATCTTACTGCAACATTCATCGATGAGATGCTTACCTCAGGCCAACTGCAGACGCACATCAAGGAGAATCTGATCCCGACGTACCGTTCAAGGTATTACGCCTTTCGCAAAGCGATCCGTGACCACCTCGAACCTCTCGGCTTTTATACATCGACAGGTACGCCATATTATGGGACACTTGACCCTGGCGTCCAGTCCAATGGAAAGACACAAAATCAGGTTACAGTCGCTGGTGGATACTTTGCGTACGTACGAGTTCCAGAGAACTTACCAGTTTCGACGGCTAGGCTTGCGGCTTTGAGCATGGAGAAATACAACTTGAAGTTTGCCTTTGGTTCCATGATGACGGTTGAGGGGGACAAGGGCAGCGTGGAGCGTGGAGAGCAGGGATTTAATAAAGGTATTCGTCTGTGTTGGGCGTGGCATTCAGAGAACGAAATCATTGAGGGGATTGAGAGACTAGCAACTCTTGTTAAGGAGCTAAATGCGGGTAACTATTTAGATTAGAAGATATATGCATGAGATTGCCCAGTGATCTTTTCTTTGTGTTAATGCCGCATGATGCTGCGTATAGGTGGTATTTTAGGTAGAGATAGACAGATACTTCATTCACATATTACATACGAGATGCGAAATGATAAAATCTTACAAATAATCGTTAGACTCCAAAGCAAGTATCTAATCTTCTGATGGGGGACACATTAAACCTCCAACACCCGCACAGCATCCCGACCCTGAAGGAAGAATCTCATCACCATATCGGCCGCCGCCGACGAGTCATCATCCTTATTTCATAGCCTCAATTGAAGCTGTAACAAACTTGGGGTCCCAGTCCCAGGCTTTTCCAAAGACCCTGTAAGTCTCAGTATTGATGAAGCTATCGAATTCGGAATGGCCCTGATAAGTGAGCACGCGGTTCGGCTCGATTGTCTCCCAATGCTTCCACGAAGTTTTGTTCCAGTTGAATAGTGTGAGCCCCCATTTCCATACCCTTGGGGTCTTTTTCCGATGCGAGGTTGTCCAGCGTAAATCTTGGCAACGTAAGCGTCAAGTCGTTTGATCCAGTCTTTATCTTGATAAGAGCTTGCCCGTGAACCAGAAATGATGATGGCGTCGAAACAGGCGAGTGACTCTGGATAAACACCATGATGCACATCGAAGAACTCGGCGTTGACTGTTACTCCAGGTGCCACTTGTGAGGCCGATCGTATTAGTAATTCGTAAAGGATATAGCCGTAAGAGGCACCATCACCGGCCTGAAACGCTCTTCAAGGAAGTGCTAGAGATCGACGAGAGGGTGCCGTTGCATGTTTCGACTGAAGATGCAACAAGCTTGACCGAACAAGATGGAGATTCACTTGGTCTCAAAAAAGGTATCAGTGGCGAGTGCATTCGTATACTCAAACCTATAGGTAAAATGCTACACGCAAAGGATTGACCCTTTGAACTCAACCCGCTGACACCCGCGTCAAGACATCCGGGGAGCTGGGCCTACAACATCTTTTTGACAACGGTTTCCGAGCTCTAGCCGCCACATTACTTCACACATACACCTATCTCGACCACGAGCTAGAGCTCGCTCGAATAGCAGAAGAAATTGGGTTTAACCAGGTTTCCCTCTCATCCCAGACTTTCCCCATTAAAGCCATCTCCAGGGGCTACTCGACGACTGCCGACGCGCATCTTATACCACTCACAAAGACTTATATTGACGGCTTCCGAAAGGGCTTTATGAGCAACCTTGGAGACTCTAAAGGGGCAAGGTGTAAGTTTATGAAAATCGATAGTGGCCTTGTCAACTGGCAGAGCTTCAGCGGCATCAAAGCCAGTCTTTCGGGTCCTGCAGGCGGTGTTGTTAGCTTTAGTCACACGTGCTATGACCGGGCAGGTCGAAAACCTGCCATTGGATTTGACATGGGTGGTACCAGTACCGATGTGTCAAGATATGCCAGCCATCATTACAGGCTGCGGTTTGCCCTGGCAACCCTACCACGTCACAATGCGTAACTGATGTTCTCATAAAAGTATTCGGGGCTTGTGCTGCAAGTCGTAGCGACTACAACAACGTCGTTCTTCGGTATTGATGGTAACATGGGCCCTGAAACTGTTTTGTTGGTGCCTGACACAGGCTTCGGCTTCTGCGAGACTATTTGTGGTGGCAATGATGCTGGTCCTGGGTAGCACGGCACAAGCAGCGTGAATGTTCACATGGCCAACACTGGAATCTGCGATCCTGAGATTACGGGAAAATGGTATCTCATCGTCCGTCAGCATACGTGATGGGTCCGGTGGTAAAGGGCAGTGGAATGGTGGTGGCAACGGCATCCGTCGAGTCTATGAGTTTGGCCGTGATATGGGCTTCTCTGTTGTAAGTAGAAGGCGTGTCAACAGGCCATATGGGATGAGTGATGGCCAAAATGGTAACTCAGGTGTCAACTACATCGTCAAGGGAGGTCACGACGGCCGATGGCAGCTTTGTGCAAAAGAACAGTACCGAGAGGCGATTTGCAAGCCAGTTTCAGTTGGCAGGAGGCGAATAATTAGATTTAATTGAGAAACAAATGCTCACATAACTCAATGTTCAATGTTTGACACGGCAGGTTTTAAATAGTTCTCTCTTGCTACAGTGCCTGCCACACTAGCTAAGTCAACGCTATTCAACAATAGCTTTGCGTATCCCACCTGTGAGCCTATAGTATCAGCTGCTTATGCTCTCCCTTGTGCTTAACATCTTTGAAAAGACGTATTGTGTCTTGCCTCCTTGTACGTAGCTGAGCGTGTTGTTATTCTTCTTCCCCAATCAAGCCGATGTCAGACTTGTCGTAGCCACGATCTGGATGGAAAGCTTGTTCTGTTTCACGAAGACAGAATCTCGTGTAAAAGACCGGTCGCGTCTCTGGTGGTGACTTGAAGATCAGGACTTGGATTGTCCACGGCCCATGTGATATTCCAGCTTGGTTCATTGGTGAGGATCTTCTGGGTTGTGCAGGCGTTGGGCCTAGCTATGGCGGATCTGGTAGCCTGGTTAATATGACGCAGCTCTGTTACAAAGCATTGATAAAGGCAAGACTTAATATACAACCAAAAAATAACACGACAGTTGAATATAGGGCTGCCAACAATACGAGGACTAAGAAGAATCTCTCCATAGCCCATCGCCATTGCGACTGAGGTTCAGGTTGAACTCGCTGGGACTCGGAAAGATCAACGTTTGGGGCCATGTCTTGCTCTGATCAAAGGCGTAACAATTCCGAAGTGAATTTTCTAAGAAACCCGAGCAAAAGCTTGGTCTTAAAGGTCTATTGGCGGTGCAACCGGGATCAAATAGCTCTGAATGAGGAGAAGAGGGAATATGAAAGCTTGTGTTGGAAACTATCAGGGGGAATTACACTAATAACTACCCCGGCTGGGTATCCACAACGTTGAGCGTGCTCAGCGGCTTCCACTATGATTCGCCACACCGTACTCCATACGGGTCACCAGCATTGACATGTCCAAGGCTAAAAGTACAGAGACAATTCGGAGGTTACCCTTTAGATGCAGGAGGATCCTTGCCACCCTCTCAATAACCGGTTTATCGGTATGGCCAGCAGATATCTCACTGTGCCGTACAGGATCGTGGAAGGCCATGCACACGCGCTAACTGCACGTTCTGAGGATTGGTCTCGGCATCTTGATAAGGAAACACAGAATCCTTGCGTGGTGATGATCGTGTGTATCATTGGTACTGGCTAGTACTTCGTAAAGATTCAATATATACCCATACTCTACTTGATCTCAAGCTTACATATTCTTGGCCATCCTTTTGACCCTGCGCACAAAACGCTGGTGAAGCCGAAGTATTATCCTATAAGCTAACAGAACCATCTTGTTCACAATATACAGACTCCCAACCACGAGAATCGTGCCTAAAACAAACCACACCAAAGGTTTGTTAGAGAGCCATGTCAGGACGTGAGCATCCCAACTGTGCCAGGTCGCTGTCTGCATGTCGGAAATATACGGCCTGAGGCCTGCAGGGGAAATGACTTGTACTGTTGGCGAAGGCAAGGACGGCTGCTCATATAAGTAGTCGGCAAGAGCGAGAGATATGAACAGAGGCCCCGTTGACGACATAATAGCAGCATATGGCTGCAGTTTGGCCCACCACCAGGTGAGGCTATAGGACACAGGAAGGAGTCTGGTTGCCCTTTCAAATGCAGGATGTCTAGCAGATGAAATCATGATATCGTTAGTGACTCCAGTAGGGAGTGTGCCTTCAAAGAGGGAATTGTGTGCAATGCTATCCGATTCAATTTGATCGATAGGGAACGCTTCATGGCATACAGTATCCATATCAAGATACATCCCACCATAGTGAAAAAGAACAAAATAACGGATGGCGTCGGCGCGCTGGATGGGGAAGGGGTAATTATCCCAAACGTGTAAGAACCAGGGGTACTCGTCTTCGAGAAAGGCTCGGGCTTTGTCATCCGTCCAAATCTTAATGACCGTGTTAGCCTATGATGTGACAAAAACATACCATGGCATACCTTGTACTCATAGTTCGAGTAGACTTTGAGGCAGCTCGCCTGGGATTTGGCCCAGATGTCCGGTATAGTTTCATTTTTAGTGGTCTGGTGAAGAATCCGTGGTATTTGGTGATCTCGCGGTGTAAAAGACGTCAGAGCATGGCCGCTGGTAACTTTGACTCGTGCCGGGAATAATTCGTCGTTGTGCCGCAACAAGGAACTGAGCGGCGAAACGGCATCAATGATGAGACCAAGTAGAACTAGATCAGCAATGAAAAGAAACAATGTCTTTTGCGATATGAATCTTGGAGCCCTCCACGATGACGATTTATGTGGATAATCCAGGATAGAGCCAGATGACTGACGCTCTTCATCATCATCGATGAGTTCGTAGTCATTCGACCGAGATGTCAGTGAGCGGCCGTATGGCCACATTGTCGCGGGAGCGTGGATGTGTTGCCTGCAGGATGGAATTCTAGAGTCGGGTGTTAACGAAGCTCTATTAATACTCTGGACTGACACTATCTGCCTAGATCAAGAAGGGGAGGTCCGCTCAAGGCTGGTTTGCACCCCCTTACTGATCAGCGAGACCGTTCCTGCTGACAAGTCTGTGTACAGTGCCCACGCAGCAGTCCGATAGTCTTGGACAATTTGAGAAAGATAGGGCAAATAAAGGTACTGAGAAAACAGAACCCGACAGTGGTCATGACAGCCTTTATAAGAGGTCCCGCTACTGCCCGTCGTTTTAATGTCAAATCGATAGAGTACAACGTCGCCTGGTCCACCGGATGATAGTGCATTGAACTTCAATGGTAATTAGCTTCCGATAACGAGATCCTTAGGGCACATTTTTCAAGGGTCATTATTAACTAAATAAGTCTCGGCGTCCCCTACGGCATAGGACTAAGTGAAGCTAGGCAGAATTCCCAATCATTTCCCAAGATTGTTCGGCAGTTGACTTTCTCAAGCTTTACGACATCCACTTGATGGCGTATACACCACACATTTTGGTTAGTCGCCGTAATTCCATCAAAGCAAGAACGCGTATAACACTACATGCATAGCCACTATCAGGCCAAGCTTCTCCCGGGGCCCGCGGGCCTGACTCGTACTTTCATCTCAATTGACTTTAGTGCCAGCTGTCACCCGCTACGTTGCAGCCAATCGTGGATCTGAGGCCACGCGTTGTGAGCTAGGCTAGACACGAAAATTATCAGCTCGATTCGGGTCGGATACGGGCCTAATTAGCAGTTAGTACGCCACTAAACCTCAGGAACTCCACAGCGAGGAGGGTCTCGGTGACGGAATATGCTTGGGCTGTAGGAATTTCGCTAAGACTCCCGAGGGGTACATTATGTGATAGAAGCAGTCAGACACTTTCGTACTCTTTCATTAAATCGTTTCGCAAATCATCCATGTCTTTTATATCCTACTACATGAGGGAGGATCTACGTAGTAAGGCCAACTTTTACACTACCTAAGTGAGTTCACCAGTCCAGATATCCCCAGACACAACATCGCCAGTATTACGTTGTCCCGTCTGCATCAGCATAAATAAGGTCCGAGTGATCGTGTTATTTGGTTCGGCATTTTAGTTGAAACCTGATTGAATATTACTTTTCTGTAACTCTTGTCACCGGGTCCAAACCGTTGCTCAAAAACGCGTAACCGTGTCCGTCGATATTTTGACGCCCGACTTTTTATTGTGGCCTGGGACTCCTGACGTTGGAGGTTTGAAATAGCAGTGGAAATAACAAAACTTCTTTGTACAAATGGAAGTAAACAGGATGAAAGGGAATGCATATATGTGAAGAGAACAGCTAGTATATCTAGCAGTAAACCATTTTCCACAATCAGGCGAACGTGCGACATGCCGATACATCTCGTTAATAATAGGTAAGTTACAGGGAAGCCAACCAAGTCAGGCGCCAATCATTCTTTTACTTAATTTACCGGTTAGACAGCAACGAAGAATCAAGCCACAGCTTTAGCAGGTACCATAGTATGAACGTTTACCACTTGGACAGTAAAGAATTGGCGAAAGTCTTAGATGACTGGGACTAGAGCTACGATGATTTAAGGCCGCAAGAGGACAGCCTTATTCAAGCCAAATAACACACCTAAAGATGACAACAACAAAAAGCTGTCAAAATTATCCATATTAGCTGTCAGGGATCAAGGTGTTAACATTGAAAAGCTCAACGTTGACAGTGCCTGAGTTACGGGACCGTTGAATGCCAAAGACAAGCCATCCATTGAAGAGGTGTTACTTCGTTCCGACATCGCATCCAACGTGATATATCCATAACCACTGGCTACGCCAAGATAACCTTAACAGATACTGGTCTCACAGAAAATATGCGGAGAACATTGATCGCGGCCGAGGGATCTGAGACGGAGTTGATGACAGGCAGCCTCTATTTGCCACTGATCTTTTACTTGATGAGAGCTGCCCAGTCAAAGGAAGGCTTTCTCAGTAGGGTGTGGCACTTGCTTGGTGCATCGAATTTGTGATAAGACGTGGATGTGAAGTAATGATCCATGTTTGATGTCATTGACGTCTCACCCCGCCACCAGCTGTTCCTTATAAGTGTGGAAGGATCAGCGTGGAGAGCCCTCGTCCTTTACTCTTATTTATCATACTTGCTCTTCTTTCACTCCGTCATAACACCTATTGACTGCCAACTCTACCAAGACCGCTACCGATAAGGCATCTGGCACCAGAAATATCTACCAATATGGCCGCCGAGAACCCCGTTTCTCTCGAAAACCAGGGCGAATTCCATGCTCGCGCCGTTGCCCCGGCTCAGTCTCTAGGACACAAGTGGGCAAGTATTCGCGTACTCCCTTTTATTGAATCACCATTCAGCAGTTAACACTCTTCATAGCACAAGCCCGGCAACGAGCAAGGCAACGAAGCCGTACCAGAGTTTCACGCCCAGACTCTTCCGCCCGGAACCGCGCCCACAGAAAACACTTTTCGTCCCAATCCCACCAACGTTAACGTTGACCAGGCAGACAACCCGGACGCTCTGGACATACCTGGCTCAACATCCAAGGATATATACAACTCAATTGACTCCCTGCATGGCAGACCTTTGATGGGCCAACTCAACCGTGAAATCAGGGGTGTCCATCCACGGAAGAGAAAGAAGGAACGCAGCGGCCTCGAAGGTGTCGGTGCCAGCACGAACGACTCGGTGTTTGACAAAGTGAGGCAAGAGGTCGCTGATAAGCCCAATGTGGAGAAGGGACAGAGGGGTTATTCTGGTAGACAGGAGGGTGGGTTGGCTGCTGATGGGGCCGAGTCTATTCCGCCTGCGAGAGCGGAGGATAGGGTTACTCGTGATGGCCCTCATGGACGTACTGTTAAGTGATGAGTATCCTCACTGTGAAGCAAGGTAGAAAGTACTATCTCCTGAGTCGTTATGAGGATCCTTTCCGTACTTTGTTTAAGTCTATGTACAACAGAGTTACTACCAGATGAAGGGTCATAAAAAGCGTCATCTCATATTAACGAATCGAACTTTACGAGTGTTTCAATTAATCTATACACTTTCAAAGGAATGCAGATTAGCTTTTGCCCTTTTGTAACTCCTGGTCATTTTGCAAAGTACAGTTCAGGCGGCGTTGGCTAATCACTACGACCTGATTGGTCGTAACCCCCCCAGTGTAACCGCCACAGTGCCCTCGCGATAACTCAGGAGATCATCATTCAATCATCATATTCATAACAGACCAAGCGGGGAAAAGATAGTCTGTTGAAACCCAGAGGCCTACACCTAAATGTGCCATGACCGCTATTTCCCGTCATATTGGGCGATGACTGATAGAATTATGGCACCGCTAGTCTTTCCGCAGTCATTACTATATACGTCGTAATCTCTGAGTGTGGTCAAATTTTGACAGGAGACGGAGGAAGCTAAACATGTCTCTTAATTTCTTTTCGTAAACACTACAACATAGATGCTTCATATCGTGATGTCTACATCTGGTTGGCAGGAACAATGACGGAAAATGATGACCATGGCAACCTTTGTTCATGAGGAAGATGTCTCTGATGCAAAAGCCTGTCATAGACGGGAATTTCAAAACTCGACTGGTGAGCCAACTATGACATCTTGCTTCTTCATCGCAAATTTCAACTCATTCCAGTACTTAAACCAAGCTACAGCAGACATTACTACACTGCAACACAGCATCAGACTTGGAACTTCGCCCTGATTCTCGTACCGAGAACTGGAACTTGCTCGCAAAGCACATACCGTGACAAAATGAACGATACTTCTGGCAAAGACCTAGACAGGCAATGGTGGAAGGAAGCCGTTGTTTATCAGGTTTGAACCCTTCCTCTTTTCTGAACAAGACATTTATAATGAGGATGTGTAGATCTATCCTGCGTCGTTCCTTGATACCGATGGTGACGGATTTGGGAACATCAACGGCGTCATCGCTAAACTGGACTATCTTCGGGATCTAGGCGGTAAGAGTCTATTGGACTGACTCTAGCATTGCTTCTAACGATACTACATTGGCAGTGGACATTATATGGATTTCTCCAAGTAAAGTCTAACTCTTACATACCCGAGCGACGCTAACGCCCTGAAATAGTTTATGAAAGTCCACAGAAAGACATGGGCTATGATATTGTGCGTAAATGGTTAAGTAGTACACTAGGCGGACGCACTCACTAACGTGATCCTAGTCGAACTACCGCGACATCCATCGTCCATACGGTACCTTAGATGACGTCCACCGTTTGATCCACGAGCTAAAACTACGCAACATGAAACTGATTATGGATCTTGTGGTTAATCACACGTCTGATAAAGTATGGATGTTGAACGATGCTCTTTTACTCCCCTAAGCCCTTACGTTACCTACGGGTTAGCTAATGAAATACAATGTAATAGCACCCCTGGTTTGTTGAATCGGCTTCGTCAAAGGAAAGCCCAAAACGAGACTGGTACATCTGGCGAAAGCCAAAGTATGACGCGGAAGGCAGACGGCAGCCACCGAACAACTGGTGCAGTCTCATCGACAGTATGGATTCGGCCTGGACGTACCATTCCGAAACGGATGAGTACTATCTTTCGCTGTTCAGTGCGAACCAGCCCGACCTGAACTGGGAAAGCCAGAGCGTCCGGGAAGAAGTAAATGATATTCTCAGATTTTGGCTCGAAAAAGGGGTCTCTGGTTTTCGGATGGATGTCATCAACTTCATCTCCAAAGACCAGAATTTCCCCGACGCGGACATCATCCATCCAGACAGGCCCTTCCAGCCCGGCAAGAAGTACTTTGCCACCGGACCTCGGCTCATGGAGTACCTCCAGGGAATGAAGCGCACCGTGCTTTCCGAGTATGACAGCCTCACAGTGGGTGAGGTACCCTTCATCAGTAAAGAAGAAGAGAAGCTAGAAATAATAAAGGCTGAGGAGGGTGCTCTGAACATGATATTCACCTTCGAGATGGTAGAGCTTGATATGGACCGGGAAATAGGGCGCTTCAGCCATAAACCATGGACAGCTCATGATCTGCGGGATACTATGGCCGTGTCGTACCGAATGATCACACGGAAGGGATGGCACACGCTGTTCTGCGAGAACCACGACCAGCCACGCTCCGTTACACGATTTGGTAACGATTCAGATGAGCACCGTGTTGCCAGCACCAAGCTCCTGTCTGTCATGCAGACAAGCCTTCCCGGCACCTTATATCTCTATCAGGGCGAAGAGCTTGGTATGCGCAACATACCTAAATCTTGGGGCCCCGAAGAGTACAAAGATATTGAATCTATAACCTACTGGGAGAAGTAAGTGCCACTGGCGATTGGTGTCATGTTGAATGTTTGTTGATAAACTCTTCTGTGCAGCATCTGCAAGAAATTTCCGGAAGGATCGGCCGAAAGGGACGAGGCGAAGCGCCTTATGCGCCTCAAAGCGCGTGACAATGCCAGGACGCCCTTTCAGTGGGACTCTACGTCCAACGGAGGCTTTTGTCCTACGGGAGTCAAGCCTTGGATGCGCGTGAACGATGACTACACAGTTGTTAACGCGGCTGTACAGTGTTCTGCAGGTAGAGCGAACCGTCGTTCCATGCTTGTATCACCCTACAGGTTCTGGCAGCGCGGTATTGAGGTACGCAAACGACAAGTTGACTTGTTAGTCTACGGGAACTTTGAGATCATCGAGGACACCCACCCCAACATATTTGCGTTTAGAAGGAAGACTCACTCGGAAGAGTCCATCACGATCCTGAACTTCAGCAAAACTGAGTCAGATTTCACCTTTCCAGAAGGCCACGGGGTCCTGCTCTGGGTCCTAGGAAGCTATGATGCATTGTCAACAGAAAAGCCAACGACAGGAGTTATACACCTACTACCTTGGGAAGGCTTGCTTGGAATCGTCCGAGGGGAGGCGCTCTGAGATGGAAGCAGATGTACTAGATTGTTACTGTCCTGATAAAAGTACTACATGGCTGGTTAGTATAGCTTGGGAAGTTGTATATTTGCTTTCAACCGAGTGTATGTGGACAGTCTTTCTCCCGGTCTCAGTTACTGGCTATCGATAATGCCTTCGTTTAAAAGTTGTGGCCGAATATACTGAACTCACTGCAACCTATCTTGATCCACATTCTCTACATCAAAACCTCATCTCACGCGCTAGAGTTTGAAACTATGGGTATGCTTAGGTAAAATTTACGAGAATACTGGAGCCCTTAACTGCGCAGGAGTCACACGCCTTAGTTACGTTAGACACCCCAGATTCTATCAAGCTCTTGAAGAAGGTTTGACTAGCGAAGTGTACTCAGGTGGTTAAGTACGCCGGCAAATGTTCTAAATGGGAGATCCTATGCAATCTGTGCATCGGCGATGTGGGCCAGACTCAGACGGGTTAAAAGCAGAGTTAATTCATACAGATGGGCCCTCGTTCCATATTATCTAAGTGAGAGAGAAAAGGGCGGTTTTCTCCTACAGGGAAAAAAAGCAAGTTCGATGGAGGCTACAATATCGTTCTGGTGTTTCATTGCGATAGACGGTAATGCAAGATTTGAAGCTCGGGCAATATATAATAGCGAAGTGTGATCACTCGTCTCAAGGAACTCCCCTGTGCCTGTTGTCAGACACTCGGCTGCACGGCATCACAGCTTGAACGCTTTCATACTAGCCGAGCTTCTGAACTTTCACATCCACCCTGGCTTGATTTCTACAGAGGTCTAATGTAGCACTTTCGTGGATAGTTCCACATGACGCCCGCCACTATTTGCCATTACTTGTGTATACGTCTAGATCTCTCAATACTACAAGTAGAAAGTCGACATCAATAGTCTAGCATATGACGACGTATGTGTATTTCGGAGAACCATCTTGTGCCGCATGTAACGGCCAAATGATGTAAGACTTCGTGCAGATGTGGTCAGTCTCAGCAAGGTTGGGCGCTTTTCCGCAATCGGCGTGGTAGTCAGGGGAATCGATGAGAATGATCACGCCTTCTTGATCTAATCGCTGTTCCTCTTACTCTCTGTAACAATTACCTCAAGGGGATGTAATGGGTTAAGGTAATCCACTTGGATTGGAATTCAGCCTTTTGCTAGCCCACTCACCCTGGTCTCTAGTTCCCACTTCCTGCATCTTTCCCCTGCCAGCAGACTCCACCACAACTCTAATACAGGGTTCTCCCTGGCACTTTCACTTCAATGTTATCTCTGGACTTGGGCAAAAAGAACTCTCTTTACCACGGAACTTTTGTTCCTAGAGTGGGCATGTTTCTCGTTCGTCTCGATGAGTTCCCCCATCTTCACCACCAGTTTTGGTATGCACTGAGCTAGGCTAACCCTGCAATGCCCACCCTCCCCTTACAGCCTCCTTCATATTTCCCGGGGAAATTGGGAAATCACAATAGTGAAAAGTTGCCCTTTGGTCTGACTTCCATTGGCTACGTATAAGACCTATATTCTCTTCATCTCGGTTAGACATGTGTCAGGTTAAGTTCGAAAACCCATGATCAGACAGCCTATGGTACACTTACCAAAGCTCATGGGTGAACTAGAAGTCTGCCCAATTCTATAAATGCTTCCACGCAGTGTTGTCCATATTAACGGTAAACAGACCAAGTCTGGTAGTTGACCCGATGACGTCGGAATACGGAGAGAATCGTGATTTAAACAACAGAACTTGAGGAAAGGAGTAGCTTGTTTTTAGTTACTACAAATATAATAGGAGGTAGAAGGTCACATGACCATCAGGATTATAGTAGGTTCTATGTCTCTCTGTTATATATCTTTTCTCGGAAGTACCTTAATAAAGCAAACAGTACTTTTACGTCAGACCGGTAAGAGAGCTATGTGTTACTGGACAAGGACCTGAAACCTCTTCAATGCTATCTCCTATGACGCCTTTTGCTACCTCTAATGATGGGACCTATTACGGCTATTTACCTCTAGGAAGTTAAGTATTTAAGAGGAGCCTACGAATTGTTCCGCTACTCGCTGTGATTCAGATAGCATTTCTGTTCATCCTATTATATGCAAGTTGTATCAAGCCAAATCCTATTCTTATGTTATGAACTCACTAAAGTGGACTATTTCAAAACTCATCTTAAAGCCCAGGGCTGAGTCCGAGCTGCATCGAAAGCCCCATGTCAATGGGGACAGTTTTGTTGACTTCAGGCCGAAAGACATTGAGGATCCTAGAAATTGGTCTCCGGCGAGGAAATGGTTCATTGCCATCATCGTCATCTTTCTATCTATGAATGGCAATGTCGCCAGTGGCATTACCGCAGGAACGACCAAGTCCATAACTGAAGGATTTGGTATATCGCCCGTTGCTGCCCAGCTCACGACGACAGTATTCCTCCTAGGCTTTTGCGCGGGACCCCTGCTTTTCGGCCCGTTGTCTGAGTTCTACGGGCGTCGATGGATCCTATATATCTCATTCCTTCTCTACTTCTGCTTTACCTACCTAACCGCCTGGCCGCCAGACTTTGGTAGTCTATTGGTAGGCAGATTCCTTGCCGCATCCTTTGCTTCTGGGGCTTCGGCCATAGCACCTGCTATCCTTGTTGACCTGTGGGAAAAAAGCGAGCGCTGCAAATCAATGAGCATACTCTGCTGCGCAGGGTGGATTGGCCCTGCTCTGGGTATCGTCATATCGGGGTTCCTTCAGCTGAAAAAGGACTGGCATTGGGGTATGTATGTCTGCCTCTGGCTCGGAGCGTTCAGCATCCCCCTCATGCTCACGATCCCCGAAACACACAGCCCCACGATTCTCTCACAAAAAGCAACTCGGGGCCGCCAGCAAGGCCACGACACGCAGTCTGAGGGGGAGGCGTCCAGACCAAAGCTGCTTCAACTCTACAAGATTACTCTGACACGGCCCTGGGTGCTCCTTTTCGACATTATATCCTTTCTTTGCTGTGTTTACTTCTGCGTTATCTTTGCTCTACAGTTCATGCTTTTTAGTATATATCCCATCGTTTTCCAGGATATGAGAGGATGGAACGCCGGTGTATCACAGCTTCCCAATCTCGGACAAGCTATTGGCGCCGTCATTGGCGTCTTTATGGTATTTGAGTATAGCAGACGGCGCAAGAAGAAGGTGCAATCAGGGAAGGACATGGTGCCGGAGGACCATATGGTTCTTGCCATGGTTGGTGGCGTGGGCTTCCCTATTTTCATGCTATGGCTGAGCTGGAGTGCCCAGTATAAGTACGCAACCCCTTCCCAGGTACCGATGAATCGGGGCTAACTTCTCCTTCAAGCTCTGTACACTGGATCGTGCCGACTATTGGTGGCACACTCCTGTCCACCTGCCTCATGCTTATCCATGTCGCCTGCTTCAATTATATAACGGACACATATGCAGACTATGCAGCCTCTGTCATGTCCGCAAACATGGTCGCGCGATGTGTCAGCAGTGCCGGGGCTCCTCTTTTCACCACACAGATGTTTAACGCTATGGGAATCGGCGGAGGAGGCTCTCTCATTGCTGGTGTGGCAGCCCTTCTAGCCATCACACCATTCTTGTTCTTTCGATATGGTCATAAGATCCGATCAAAGAGCAAGTACGCTCTTGCATAAGCACAATCGTCCATCAAAGCCTCCATCAAGCAAGTATCACGCCTTTCTTCGAAGGCCTGTCTACATTGCGTGTACTTTGCAAATTCCCAAATTGAATCCTGCCCCACCTCGGCCACCCTGGAACGCATCACTTCACCGTCATTCTTACCCACGATCGTGTTCAACACACCTGCCTGAAAGTACGTATGCAAATCAAATTCACCAGCTCCTTTTAGACTCTAGGTCACCAGTGCTCAGTAAGACACATTTATCACAATGAGGCTCGCCCGTACTTGAGATGACTTCGATTAGTACCACCCTAAGCCCTGCAGCATAAACCCATTATAGACTAGTCTACCCCTCAGAAAATTGTATTTGTCACGTAACCTACACACCATCTTTTAGATTGATACAAGTTCTCAGCAGTAGAGATTTAGTATAGAAGCCTGTCTCTTATCACACAACCCACAAAGGTTCCAGCAGTTATCACCGTGATTGTTTCTTCGAGCAATGTAAAGCTTCTTAAAAACTCAAACGTGCGTGAGACCAACGGCCTTGGCATATATATCTGAACGATTGGCAACGAGGCATGTCTTGGTCCCTCATAAGCTTTACGTCGCTCAAAAAGAGGGACATCTCAGTCAGCAGGAGAATATTTCCGTGTTTGATGCTCCTCCCATTAGTGCGCGAAATGCAGTGTGTTGGCTCACAAGGGTTCGAGAGCAAAGACATATCTTATCTGAAGAACTGCACATTCTGACACCTTCTCACGGTGGTATGACATAGCTTTCATGTTATATGACAAACTCTATTCTCTGGTTCTTTGTTCCCCTCCCCTACCAGAAGCCTTGCAATGTCCAATTGCATCAGTACAGTCCAGTTTTTATTTTGTGTTCCACGAACGGGCTATGTGAAATAGAGCGTGCGTCGTCATCAGGCCCCTCACTTAGGAGCGGTTTGATTTTATCATCTCATTCCTCTTCCTCAATCCTACATATAGGTAGTCACAAGAACATTACATATTATTTGGAGTTTCTGACTTCCTATAATACACAGCCCAAACTGGGTCGTTTTGGCTTTCAGGTCATACCACGAGGTTAACTACCGGCTGGATATCCGTGGAAACGATCGATGATAAATCTTATTAAAAGAAGTCAGTTAATATTAAGTAAGTAACCATCTATAATAACCCACTCGAAGCATAACAACACGTACCTAGGTACTGTTAATTCGAATGGTGGGTATGTCCCTATCTTGACCTAATTCGAACTTCGACGGCAGGATTTCATGCTTACACTAAGTCACTGAACAGATATTCACCCACCTCCGCCATGAATCAGAGCGCCGTTCCACCGAAAGATTCCATGTATGAACTGTCGACCATTGACGACTTTGAAAGCGCCCCTCATCCGCTGTGGGATAAATGGTACTTCGCAGGCCAGCCCAGCCTTGCTGGTTCATTCGAAGCCGATGCTGGGAACTCCCAGCACGAGCGTAGCGCAGTCAGGGAAATCTCTACAGACTACGTTCATACTTCTTTGTCAACTGAATCAACCGGCTCCATATTCTCCCAAGAGTACCCTGCACCAAAAGACGCTTCCGAGTTGACTAACCCTGGAAGCGCCCACAGCAACACGAATAGTCAGCCATGTTCCTCGTTAATACAGTCGGAAAAGCGGAAGCCAGGCCGGGCCAAGCGTGGTCCTGCAAAGTCATCACGACGCAATTACAAAAAGAGAGAAAAGGCAAGACCAACAGCAGGGGAAGAAGTTCAAGTAGATACAAAAAGGCGTGGCAGTATCTACAAGAGTGTAGATACAACCAATCCATCTCCACCTCTTGAGAATAGCATGTACATCTCAAAGGTTAAAGAAAGGAACCGTCGTGCGTCAAATAAGGTGCGCCTTAGGAAGCGAGAAGACGAGAGAAAGCTTGAGTCTTCTGAAAAGGACATCGAGCAGATTAACCGTCATCTATCAGCCTGTGCGGCCGACCTAACTCACCAGGTTCACACCCTCAAGATGGAACTTCTTCAGCATGTCGACTGTGACTGCGTCCTGATCCAGGAGTATATCGCCAACGAAGCTCATCGTTATGTTCAAGACCAGGGGGATGCATAACCACAATACAGGGTTAGAGAATATAAAAACTGTTTCCCATAGATGTCTCCTAGAGTCTTGGAACAGAGATCCTAAGGATGAAGACGCAAGCTGTATTAATGATCTAATAACCGTATTTGATGTCTCACCGACATAGATCAAGGTTACACATGTAAAAGAAAGCCCTGGTTTTCGTATCCTCGGATTGATATAATGGCCATAGAATAACACCCTGCACTCTGATCATACATTCCCTAATCGACCAAATTGCCTATACTACCTCTTAGCTACATAAGTGTGCATGGGGCTTGGCTTGTTAGCTTCTAACCGCATGCAACGTGAGGAAGGACGCAGTTTATACTACCTCCACATGCGAGTTGACCGACTTCTCCTGTATCACTGTGTCGCTTTCCTCTCGATTCAACCTCTCGTGCAACATAGCTTTGCGCTTCGCAAACTCTTTCTCCTCCTCCCAAGTGAACGGGCTCTTACTAGCGAATAGGTAGTCAACCTCTTCCAGAGTACGGCCGGCAGTTTCGGGGAGAAAACAGTACACAAGGGGGATATATGCAAACATAGCCCTAGTAAAGATGTCAGCAATCAGCGGTCAGTATCGGGTTGACAAGAGGCTACGCACGCTCCGAAAACGTAGAAAGTCTGCAAGCTTAGTTAGAAGTCTGAAGCCTATGGGTGGTTGGGATGAGTTCGTACCTTTTCGTTAATACCAGAAAACATTACAGGCACTAAAAGAGAGCCTCCGCCGTAGCCGACAGCCCAGCCAGCCACACCAAATGCGTTTCCCTTTGCTCGAAGCCAGGTGGGGAAGATCTCGGTCGGGTATATGAAAGGGATCAACAGCCAAGAGGAACTGAATATCAAAAGGTAAACGAATACCATGGCTGCAGCTGCCGTGCCGTACTGAGTAGCCTTGTCTGGGTTATCGATAGCTCCCCGAAAGAGACCACCGATGATAAACAGGGCGATGCCCAGTGCTACGGCACCCCAGTAAAGTGTTCGTCGACGGCCCACCCTATCGATCGTAAAGGCTGCAATGGCAGTACCGACGATGCCAACCAGCATGAGTAAAGCAGACAGCCAGCCAGATTTAACAGTACCAAAGCCGGCTGTGCGATAGATTGTTCCAGAACTACAATACAGTTAGCAGAGCATCGTGTTGGGAGAAGCCTGACTCACTATATGACCACAGCGGCGATTCCAGTACCGTACTGCATAAGCACCTGGAGCCAGAAGGCCAGCTGGATACGGCGGCCAAGATGAATGTCTCCGGATCCAATACCGAAAAACATCTTGAAGTAGTTCGTCTTGGCGTACTGAGACTCTTCTTCTACCACGGTGACAATCTCTCGATATTCCTTTTGCGCCTCGGGGTGTTGCCTGTCACCATCGCCTCGCAGTTTCGCGATGATTTCCAGGGCTTCGTCAGGTCTCCCGGCCTTGACTAGCCAACGCGGCGATTCTGGAACCAAGAGGCTCAGTATGGCCAGAGCGATGACGGGGATGATCTGAATTGAAAACTCGAACCGCCAGCGAAATTGCCCACCGGCCGCGTTATCGAACGACGTGCCGAAGCCGATCCATGCTGCGAGGGCGATGCCGGAGAAATTGGCCAGGAACGTAAGGGCGATCTGTTTACCTCTGTGAGATGCAGCAGAGAGCTCGGCCGTCCACATGGGTGCAATGACAAGGATGAAGGCCACGCCCATGCCGGCAACGAATCTTGCGCAAAGCATGTGTGCAAGGTTGACAGCAGAGGCTTGCAGTATGACCCCAGCCATGCACCAGAAGCAGGCCATCCACATGCCCTTGATCCGACCGTAATTGTCGGAGAAGCTGCCAGCCCAGAAGGCGGCGAAGAGAGAGCCACTGGGATGATATTAGCAATTGCCTCGTCTCGGACAGACTGGATACGTGCCAGTAGTATATGGCAGCGATGCCGCCCTGCAGCGTGGGCTTGATAACTTCATCGTTTTCGTTGGTGTACCCCATACGACGCCCGAACTCGGGTGCGACAGTCACGGCGCCCATGACGCCCTGGCTGATGCCTTCGTACGAGATAGCGACGGCGGAGGTGGCTGTGACAAGTCTCAGCAACTGCTGTCCAGACATGGACTTCCAGCTTTCTCGGCCCCACATGATGTCGATGTATCAGTACTGAAGAATAGTTGTGTCAAGAGGCAAAAGATTGTGACGAGATATGGTTGATGGTGAGGATCTTCATGGTGCCCAGGATGCCCTTATTATATCTGGTCCTTCCCCACAGCACTTGCAAAAGCTTACTTCAACCCCGTGGGGTTTTAGTCGCGACACTACCCAGAGCAGTTGTCGCGAAACGTGGCGAGATCGACGTCGTCTCGAATTACCAGCAAAGGTTAGTGTCAGAGTGTGGGCTCCGACCTGTCACTCAGCGACAGATTAGCTGGAATAGGATAAACCATCACGACTTAGCGCACAGTCAGGCCCGCTGCGCTGGTAAGTTTCGAATAAACCCGGTTGTCCTGCTTCCCCGCATCCTCCGTCCCGAACTCCCTTCACTTCGTCTCGAAGGCCTTTTCGTGTTTTCACATCCAAGGAGGCCCTCCAGGAACATGGGTAGGCTGCGATCTCGCAACGGCTGGTGAGTCCCTTGGGCCGGCGCTCCAGAACTATGGGTGACACCAAACAGCTTGACGTGCCGCGAACGTCACATCAAATGTAGGCCTCTGGCAAGGGAGCATAATTCTTCATACTGACCTTGCAGGTGACGAGACAAGACCAATTTGTGGGCAGGTATGAGAGCATATCCCACTGCAATCCCACTGCAAAAGACCAAGAAAATGACCGAGAATACCAAACGCAGTGCCCCAAGCGGCATCGACTGTGCCGCTGGGATGACCCATCCCCCCAGCTCAAGATTAAGCGATACCAACCGAAGCGTATGGAGCATCAGGTCTCTAACGAGCTGACCCTGCCACCTCTGGAAAGAGATGATTCGTCAGCGGAAGGACTTTCATCCCCACGAGGCTCTATACAGCCGCCAGATTCAATCTGGTGTCCCCAGGACCTGACCTCACCACCTGCTGCTCTGTCCATCTCCGACCTTAGTCAGCATGCGTCTCCATCCCAGTACAGTGACGCCTCTCTGATGAGCGTACCTTGGACAACCACTGCCCTTCCTGTGCTCCAACGCGAGGAGGCTTTCTATCTACATCACTTCTCGACGCACTTGGCTCGGTGGCTGGACTGTACAGATGCATCACGACAGTTCACGCTCAATGTGACTGTCCTCGCCAAGAGCTCGCCAATTCTTCGATATGCTGTCATTTCTTACGCGGCTCGCCACTTAGGCAATAGCAATACAGCCGACGAATTCCAAGAGAAGTGCATAGAGCTTCTTATTCCCTTGCTAAGTACTGAGACCATTGCCAACGACGAGACCATCCTCTGCGCCATAGTGATACTGCGGGTCTGCGAACAACTGAGCGGTAAGACCTCCAGCGAGATAGTATTCCTTGTCTAACTCTAGCCCAGTCACTGAGATGGGCAGCGATCAGGAGAGACATCTGGCTGGGTTGAGTGCTCTACTCAAGACATCTCAAGGACAGCAGGTAGACCCCTCGGCACCCACACTATCCCAGGCCGCGTTCTGGATCTATGTACGACAATGTCTTTACAATGCCTGCGTGAATCAGCAGTCACCGAATTTGGATTTCGACTTGGTGCTGATACCACCCCCACACGTCGTCAGTGGTCAAGCTGTTGATGTCAAGTCAGAGACTGCCTGGGCAAATACCATGACGTGGATTTGCGCTACCGTAGTTCAATTCTGT
Organism: Fusarium nurragi; assembly: GCA_012977755.1. Taxonomy (NCBI): domain Eukaryota; kingdom Fungi; phylum Ascomycota; class Sordariomycetes; order Hypocreales; family Nectriaceae; genus Fusarium; species Fusarium nurragi. The sequence goes on from JAALXI010000061.1 coordinate 52,733, forward strand.
TTCCGTGGAAGCGTCTTGTACTCCGAATCGTCAACAAGAATGCAAAGATGGTACGAGCTGTCCGAGGCCGTTGAGAATTGGGACAAGACAAAGCCGAGGACATTTAGTCCCATATGGTGTAGCAAGCAGAGTCAGGGAACAACTCCTTTTCCAGAAACCTGGTTTACAGCCGATTGGCACGGTAGGCAGTAGCACTACAAATATTTTGCTGCAATGTATGGATCTAATGTCTGTCAGTAATGGCATTCGGGTTTTACCACCTGGCTAAGATGCTCTTGATGGTCTACCGTCCATCGCCGAGATTTGCGATTCGGAATATCCAACGAGCCATGCCGGCATCTGATGTGAGTTTATAACATACAGGATAACTTACTTCAATTGACATTTTCCAGGAGTCTGTCATGGAGCACGCCCGAGCCCTGTGTGGAGTATGCAAGAGCTCGCCAGGAACTGTCCCGTCCCTCATCACATTATGTCACTCTACATTTATTTGTATGTCATATCATCGTCCTCGCATTAAATCTTTGTCTAATTTCTATCAGGGGGTCCATTGATGTCAGACGAACATGAGCAAGCAAGCCTGGTGGGTATGCTCGAAGATCTGGAGGCATCTCATGCCTGGCCAACAGCTTGGATAATCAATGCTTTGCGGGAAGAGTGGTCAAGATGCTAGTAGTACATTGTTGATGTTAGAGGCCGTCGCTGAATGATATCACGGCATGCTTTCCATCCCTGACCCATCCCATGCCAGGTGCTTCCCTGTTGAGCCTTTCGACCATCTCCTCGCTCTCTATACCAACACAAGTATCAGATTTGTTTGTCCTCAAGGCAAGGATCTTCACGCCACTTCCACGACCTAGAGGGCCAAGTGCGGACTTGAAAGATGTTGTATGCGGCCAGAGACCGTCCCTAGTCAACTTTCGATAATTCAAGTCCCCTTTCCATATGGTCAGATGGCTGTCCCGCAAGCGTTGAAACAGCTCAGGTGCTTCAGCGATCATCTCGTGAAACGAAAAGGCCGTCGTCCAAAATGGATGAACCTCGATACGTAGTAAACCGAGCTCAAGATATCTCTTGATCCGAGTAGACAAAGATTCCAAGCCTATGGACCGCAGATACTCGAGGAGGAATTCCATGTCGTTGGGTAATACATCACTGACAAACCAGGGAAAGCATTTCGCATGGAGGGTGATGCTCGTTCCAAGTCCGGATTCGATGAGGTATGCTGTGTAAAGCACATCTGCAAATAGCTCGAATCCAGCATTGTCAAGCACGATGTCGATATGTCGGTTGGTTTGGTTTGACTGCCCCTCGCGCAGGTAATCCCACACATGCTCTGTATCATTGTCGACAATGTTCTTCTGGCTGTTCTCGATCGCCGCCCTTCCCTGCAACTTCTGAATTTCCTCAAGACTGAGGTTGGTCAGAAGCGACAAGTCTGTTGCATTACCCCACAATGCCAGCTCGGTTAGTTCGCCAAAGACATGTCTCGCTGCCGCGCTGTCCAAGCTTTTGAGTGGCTGAGCTGGATTTGCGATTACTTGAGTGAACCGGATCGCAAGCTCCTGGACAGCCTTCTGCGACTTAACTAGGGTAGAATCCTTTTGGCGCTTGAAGACATCGTACTCTTTCCATAAAGAGGACATGGAAAACAACAATTGGACCCGCCTGCACGAGTCAGCACTCCTGGTATTACTTAACGGCGCCAGATACTGACCTATACAGGTAGCATTCACCGTACAACCATGGGCAGTTGAGCCAGGTCAACGTACCCATGTCAAGGAGAAGCCGGTTGTACGTCGCAATGTCTGCCGAATTGTCTTCATCAAGGATGCTGAACTATGCTTAGCCACATACCAACAAGTGAATCACATGCGCAGCACTCACCTTAGCTCATAATTGCCAATAATCTCATCTCTCAGTGTGTGGAGCTTGCTCTGTATGGACTTGATTTCGTCAAGTGCGGGGGAAGGAGGAAGCTCTGCGCCGGTAACACAGACATCATCGATCATGCCCTGCACAAGCTTAGGCCAGCGGAACTTGGCAGTTTCCTGGGCCATGGTGCCTGGGTCTGACGTCCACACAGACGGGACGGTTGCTATCTCTGCATGCATATTTGTCGGGTGAATTTTGCTTGGTGCGAAGCATGAGGGTAAGAATAACAAGCTCCGTTCAAGGAAGAGAAATATTGTTCAGGGCGCTCGTGATGCCGGTTCTTAGTCCCGTATGCATCAATTGCTTAAATAACTTTCCGACACCTCGGATCTGGGTCGAAATTAGACAACGCGGAGATAAGCAGGGTTTGCGCTGTCCACATATCAAGCGTCGAGACGATTTACCAAAAAGGGTAATTCGACTCGAAAGAGGCTAAGGGAACGGCAATAACTAAGAAATGTCTATCTCCATGCATGGCTCCAATGACCACTATACCAGGATTGGGTTACCCCGTCGTCACGAGGTTCCAAACATGGAATTCTCAGTGCAGCCGGTATTGAGGTAGCGTCGATCCCTGCATCGCCCATCAAGTTATATTAGATGTATGTCCAGATCCTTTGACCCTCCCTGTATTCCAAAGCATTCTAACGCTCTTCTTGGACATATTGAACATACCTCAGCATTCGACCATGGCACGACCACAAGCCCAGCAGAATGGAAGCGCTGTTGATAACAGCCAATCAACTGAACCCAACACCAAATCTTGCAATGGAAACGGCTATCATCGTCCATCTGCTTCTGGTGCACTGGATCTGACGGTGCTGGGAATGAACAGCGGCACTGCCATGGATGGTATCGACTGTGCACTTGTTCGATACTACCAAGAGACTCCGGACGACGCTCTACATATGGAGCTCATTAAAGTATATTGCACTTCTAGTTATCTTTCCCTCTGATACTGACTGGATGGTTAGTACGACGAGATGCCTGTACCTCAATGGATCAAGAAGCCAGTCCTCAACATGCTTCGCGAGACCAAGACAACTCCTTCAAAGATGTCACAGCTCAATGTACAACTTGGAGAAATGTTTGGTGATGCTGTCAAAGAATTCTGTGCTAAACACAAAATATCGATGGATAGCATTGATCTCATCGGGTCACATGGGCAGACCATTTGGCTCCTCTCCATGCCAGAAGAAGGAGAGACACGTTCGGCATTCTGCCTGGGCGAGGGCACAGTCATCAGTGCCATGACTGGAATCACAACGGTGACAGACTTCCGAATGGCAGAGCAAGCAGTGGGTAGACAGGGCGCACCATTGGTTGCTCTGATTGACGGTCTTCTGCTTCATCACCCGACAAAGTGGCGTGTCTGTCAGAATATCGGTGGCATCGCCAATCTCTGCGTCATTCCTCCTGACTGCGAGGGCGGAGTTGACTCAATGGTCGACTGGTGAGCTACCCTGTACGCAACGCCCTGGTGAAGCGGCTAACATTTCCAGGGACTGTGGCCCGGGCAACATGTTCATTGACAACGCCATGCGATATTTCACCAACGGCGAGATGGAATACGACAAGGACGGCGAATGGAGCGCCAGAGGCACCGTGTGTCAGAAAATTGTCGACAATTTCCTGAACAACAACAAGTACTGCAACCACGCTCCTCCCAAGACCACAGGCCGGGAGACATTCGGCGACAACGAAGGGCAGGAACTTATTGACGAATGTCTTGCTGAAGGATGCGACAAGTACGATACACTAGCAACCATCACTCGGATCACGGCCCAGAATATCATTAAACAATACCGCACATTCTTCCCTCGCTTCGGCATTAGCTTGGATAAGATTGCAGAGGTGTATATGTGCGGCGGTGGAGCTCGGAACCCGACCATCATCAAGTTTCTCAGGGAGCAGCTGCCGGGCACAAAGATACGAGCGCTGGACGAGACCGGAGTTCCATCTGACGCCAAGGAAGCAGTCTCCTTTGCCCAGCAGGCCATGGAGGCTATCCTGGGTCGACCGGCGCTGGTTCCAATCAATAGTGACAGCTTAGTGCCCAACACAATCTCGGGCAAAATTGCTCCTGGTAGGAGATGGCGTGAGATTATAAAGTCTAGTGTCGAATTTGGCGAAGGTCGCTCGAGCTTGCCCACAGTCAAGGAAATGATTGTGCAAAGACCTTACACTGCCTGGAAGTCTATGCAAGCATTTGATTAGGTAGTTGTAGTGTCTTAGGGTAGTATAATGATAAACAAGACTATGTGTGCTTGTAACCTTTTTAGCCATATTTCTTATACCACACCCACAGTCCAATTAGACCTCAACAGGATGACACTCAACGGGTAGGTTGCTAACAGAGCTTGACGCCCGCAATGTTGCAAGGGTCTATTAAGTAGAGGTTAGCTCATGTGCAAGGGCGTCCGACTACTGGCTTTTAACTTACTGTCAACATAGTTATAGGTTAGTTGTCCATTAGCAACGTTATTGTCCGAAGGAAACCAATACGGGACACTGCCACACATGGTACACCTGTTTCACAAAGAGCGATGAGATAAACAAGAACTAAACAGAGGTTGAGTCTGTAAACGTACCCGTGGTCTATGATGTAATGAGCTAGGTCTTTGATGTTGTGACCAGCGGCGCCGCCAGTACCCTGGAGAAAGGCACAATATCCGCCACCGTTGCCAGCTTGATTTCCGACGCAGGCAATATGTTCACCATTGAAGTACCTGGATTAGGGTAAACATGCTGGACGGTCAGGATGTGAGGACAGGTGCTTACCATCGGTTTGCGTCGATTTTGTTGATGACGCTGGTTAAGTCCCGCGCAACGTTGCCCGGGCCCCAAAGTGCGGTGCACTTTCCAGACCCACGGCAGTTGATGCCAAGGGCGTCTGCGCTGGAGATTGCACCAGCGAGGGTCAAACTGATTAGGTGGAAAGTGTTGAGCTGCATTGCGATATTGTGGCGGTAGTATCCTGGATGGATGATCTTGTTGCTCACAACCACAGGATCATTGGACTAGTATGGGACTTATATAGATGATATGAATCCCGGTCAGGTGCCTTCACTACTTGTCATCCCTTTTGAGCTTACGGTCTCTACCAACTACGGGACAGACATGCAGGGTTCTCGGCGTCTCCGTGAGCAGCTGAAAAGAAATGTCGGATTCCAGTTTCCTAGGTTTGGCTGCCCACTGTTTGCTATCTCGCTGCTATCACAGGCGCTAAAGGTATAACGAGCAGCCATAACTTAAGTCTTGTACTGGCTTATGGCCGCTTACTGCATACAGCAGGGTTTATGTGGCGAGTGTATGCAGATTGATGGCCGCTTACTGCAAATAGCCGGGTTTGCGGGGAACAGATTGAGTGATGACCCGTCCCCGGAGAAGTTACAATCAGGTCACCTTCCCTATAAAGTAATATATTCTTGTTACGGTGAGCCTTGGCTGTCAGCGCTAACGACGATAGTGTCATATCCATTGTATTCAATCATCTGCACATCCGATAGATCAGCTGGGTTCCGTATTCGGCTACTATACCAGAAACAGTCATAACATTCTATCTTGAATTGTTCTTCGGTCAAGTAAATATCCCTCTATGGCTTTCTGCTGGAAGCTTGGAGTAGTTTGACGAAACCGCATAAAGGGAAGGCCGCATCCTCTCTTCCCTCTAGCGAAAGTCGTCCCTCATATCACAGATTCACAACTTTACCAGCCCCTTCGCATACATATACTGACCTCGGGTAAGTTATCTTGCCTGTCCCTCCTTCAAAAGATAACTGTTCTAACACGGTTGCTCAGAAATAACCCTCCTAAGCGATGCATTCCACTACCATCTCCCAGGGCCTTTTGGTTGCCTTCTCGCTCGTCTCATCAACTTCCGGTCTGGGGATCAACTGCCGCGGCTCTGCCAACTGCAATACCTTTGGCAACAACCAAGTTGCCATTCAGCTCACCCAAGCTATCGCCGGTATAACCCCGGACCGCTGGTACAGTAACGGAGAGCAAATTGCCTGCGTTGGTACCGGCGCCCCGATCACGGGGAAGGGAGCGTTCTGCGCGTTCTTGCAGAACACAGGTGGTGCTGCTGGTCATAACATCAAAGACCTAGCTCATTACATTCCGGAGCACGGGTATGTCCCCTTCCTCCCCTTCCAATAAGCATTATTATCCTAACTACGCGTTCCCAGATGTAAAACCTGTGGAAGTGTCCCGTATTGGTTTCCATCAAGCAACAACGTTAACGACGGCCAGCTTACCTACAACTACGTGAGCCATGGTTGCAGCCAAGACGGAGCAAAGTTGTGCTAGTGGGTCAGCCGAATCAATCCACGCTCCTTTGTCCTGTGGAGTGTGGGCGGGCCGGAAGGACGGCTGAGCTAGGATCAGAGGGCATACGAGATTTGAGGAGACGGCTGGCTGTATGGAGTCTGAAGATGGTGGAAGAATGATGTATACTGGGCATGGGGATAGATGTAGTATAAGAGCTTAAGTAGAAGGATTGAGAGGGAGAGTGAGCAGCAAGGTTGATGTAGTAGGACAGAGTTGTATTCCATCCCGACCAGACCCCTGCCTACTCTTCTCTTCTTAATTATCGCGAACCCTTTTCTGCTTCCTACATGAGTGTCTATTGCTAATTATTTTCCCTATATGCATCCTCTAATGACTATCCTTTCCTTTTCGATCGACAGTCAGCACGTTAATAGCGCGAGTCTAAACGCGTGCCCTATGCTTCTTACAGTGTCAACACTGTCTTAAAACTTTGTTTTGTAATTCGTATCTAATTCTTTCTACTGGTTGGTTCTATTGTACGATTGACTGTTTATAACCATCGTTTGCCCTGGAACTCAAAAACTTCTCCGGAGCTTTTTGGCGAGGCAAAACGGCATCTGATACAGTATCTCGCCCCCCTCAAGCCTAGACTGAATCTCTAAACACAAGCTCAAACAGGTCGCTTAGCAGCAACCTTCAGAGGATGAGCCTCGGTATTGTAAACAAAGAAGTTCTTACGACTGCTATCACCGCCTCCTGGTGTCTCAGACAGGACATGCCATTCGCCCTTGGTCTCCGTCTGGATCAGCCACTGGTATTTCAGTGTCTCAGCGAGCATGAAACTGGCCATGATGCCGCCGCTAGTTCCGTTGCCAGACGGAGAAAGGACGTTTTTGATGCTGGCGAAGCCCTCACCAACACGCATTGTTCGGTTTTGGGCCAGGGTGTAAGCCCAGGCTACGTCCCGCCAGTATTGATCGCCCGTTTGTTGGTGGGCGTAGTACCAGCTCTCCACGGCCTCAGGTGCCTGACCGCCTGCGAAATAACTGTCTTGGATGAAGAATCCAGCTTTGTTGTAAAAGTCTGTCTGGTTGACATTTTCAGGCTGAGCTAGCTCGTCAAGGTCCCAGCTGTACAGCGTTGGGCCAATGCCTGACGCAGGGTATCGGTACCCGTTGGCGCACCACTCGCTGAAAGAGAGGCCGTAGTGCAGCCAGTCTGGGCGATCCAGGGCCGAGCTTCCCAGGATGAAGGATCCTCCTATGAAACAGGCGAGGAACTCGGTGTAATTGACTTGTTGCTTCCCTGAAAAGGTCGTGACCATTGTCAAGTCAGGCCGTGACGATGGGTGCGAAAGCAAATGTTTGATGGTAGAGTCGGCTGCCAGAGTAAAGCGCTCGCCGTAATGCCCAAACCTCTCTGGATCGTACACATACATCTTGATTAGGTACTCATAGGCTGAGTCATTGCCCGACGTCCATCCGCCATAATCATCAAGAATTTCACCCGTCTCGATGCTGAAGTTGCCGCCTGTAAGACCAGGCCACACCTCCGAGGATGGAGAAAGCCAGTACTCCTCGGCTTTGTTGGCAAGCTCACCGTACTGTGGATCGCCAGTCAGGTCTGAGAGGTGCTGCCACTCCAGTACAAGCGTGCCCATGACCGCTAGTCCCGTAGTTCGAACTCCCTTCTCTGTTGTATCCTCGTCGCTGAATGTACGATTTTCAATGAAGATGTCGTTAATGGGGATTCCGGACGGCGTGTCAAATGCAAACTTGAGCGTATCGGTAAGTGTTGTGGCCTGCTTCAGTAGCGCATCGACCTTGCTCTTGTCGACGTCAAGATGGCTGAAAGGCCCTTTGAGGAGATCATAGGCACTCAGCATGCCACCAAGGTAGCGAATGTTGGTCTCAAACAGACTGACGCTGCTGGGCTTTGGTGTGTTTGTCTTTGTAAAGTCGATAGTGGGGATGAAATCCAGGATGATCTCGACAATGTCTGTCTGCTCCATGATAATGGCAGTGTCGAGACCGTCAACGGCCGTGGCACCCCATCCATTGCGGTCATCCGAATAGTTGCCGAACTTGGGCCTCAGAGAATCATGTGGGAAAGCATTCTTGTAATAGCCGTTCCACGCAAAGCGGAACATTTCGACAATGTCGTCTGCGCGCTTTTGTTGGCTGGGTTCAAAGCCGGTGTAGTCATAATCACGGCCGCGTTGCTTAGGATAGCGCAATCCCAAATGAGATTCATAGTGAGATGAGGCTGATGCGAGTGCTGCTAGCACAGCAGTGCAAAGAAACGCTGAGTACAACATTTCAGCAATGAGATGAGAAGATCACAGGAATTCTCAAGAACGGGCTGCGAGGGCTTTTAGTGTTAGGAGACTACAGGCCAAAGCATAAATTGGCTTTCCTAGGGTGCATCAGATAATCACGCTACGAGGAAAACCAACCACGTATAAATGACACTTTGAGGGCTGTTAGATCAGCGGGGGAAATATAGTTTGGTGATTTAAATTAAGGGTTACGCTCGGCAGTTGTTTAGCTGGGAAAGCCGCCCGCTATGACCTCGGCTTTGAAGTTCGGTATGGTCGGGGATTTTCCCCGAAGATCATTCAATATTATAGTTAGAAGTTTCAAGTAATTAGCACGTGTGTCTCTGTTCGCTCGAAGCTTCACTACAGCATAATTCGGACCATTGGTGGCTGTCAAGATTGAATTGAATGCCTTGAGAATCTGCTACTATCCTTTCACCCCAACCATACCCTACTTCTCCTCAATGCTTCCAATCTCCGCATGCTCCCCGATAGCCTTCTGGGCTTTCTTCCACGAATCATCGTCAGAGTACAGCTGACTCCTCAGGTACGCCCAGCTCACCCGCTGACAAGCTGCCAGCCTTTCGGGGCTTTCATCCTGACACTCCAAAGCATCCCAGCCGCTGATACCGCCAAAGCCATGCTTTCCTCCTTTGATCTCAAACGACGCCTTGGGGCCTGGAGACAGCAGGTAAGGGTCCTGGTGCCAATCAGCTCCTCTGTCGGTCAGGTGTGGGCTAAGATCCTCATCGCCCCAGACGACAAGGGTGGGCGTAGTCATGTTGTCGAACTTGAGGTCAAAGAAAGAAAGCATGTTGCGTCCGGCTTCAGATAAATCAGCGCCGCCGCTCCCAATAGCGCCGAAGACAACGCCAGCCTTGATGCGCGCATCAGCTGATTGTTGCGTGGTTCCATCGCGAGGATCAATGTTCACAGCGCCAAGAAGAATACTGGCAGTCAAAGAGCCAAGAGAATGACCCGCGACAGCAATCTTCGACTTATCAAGTCGTCCCTTAAGAAGGGGAACAGATTCCTCGATAGTGTCAAGACTATCAAGGATTCGAACCATGTCCTGAACACGCGAGTCCATGAAGAGCTCTCTGATACTCTCAGAGTTCATCTCAAAGCCAAGCTGCCGAGAGCTCAAGTGCGTAGGCTGAATGACGACAAAGCCATGACTTGCCCACCAGTCGACGAGGGGCCCGTAACCCTTGAGGGAGGAGAGATAGTTGCTGGGACCATGGCCGTGGGAGAGAAGAATGATGGGGAGGTTTTCTCCACTGGCTGGAGCTGAAACCTTGATATCAAGATCCACTCGGCGGTCCTTGGCAGGGAGAGTAACGGGAGTAAAGGTGAAGATGGGAGAGGCTGCGTTGACGGGGATGTCAGCAGCGCCGCCAATGAGGGTGGTGTTGGGGAACTCCATTTTTGAGAAGATTTGTGTGTAGTTGGTTTGATAGAAGCTGTACGATTTTATTGCGATTGCTCTGATTCCTACCTTTGAAGAACATAGCAGACAGCTCAACTTATATCCAACAGAGGTTCTCACAACATGACGATGAAAGTGTCTCGACCAATCAGAGATCGCTTTCCTAAAGTGGTATAGCGATACATCTACACTCTATGATTGGCTCCCTTTGACTGATGACCTGTGCAGGCCCACATCCCGGACAACAATACTTGTCCGATGCTGCAGCTGCTTATTACTCTGAAGCGGACATAGCTTGTTAAGACCGTCGACTCTCTAAGCATTAACTAAAATCCATAGCTACCAATCCTTCAGTCTCTAGGGGGTTCCACCCAGGCTGATGGGCCGCGAGAACCAACCTACTCATATCCATCACAAGCTCCTCTATGAAATCCAGATGGCTTATCTCCGCGACAGTCAGCCTGCGAATAGGAATCTGTCGTATCACCTGCGCAAAGTCTTCTAATCGTTTCAAGTCTCGCAGTACAGGGTTTGTCTTGGTGTTGAGGAGCGCCACGGAGAAAATGGTCACGATGGCAGTCATTGGGTAAAAGATGATGATCCTGAGGTTTGATCGTTAGAACCTATCATGGTAATTGGGGTGTGATCAGATTTTATGCTGATGCGTACCAGAAACATTCATGTGCCAATACAGGCAAAGCCTTCTCTAGGTATGTCAGAGTCGATTTGGAGGCATCAACCAACAGCTGGAAGTTTGCGGCATGGCCATCACTGACCAGAATCGGGATACTCAAATCCGTCCCGAATATTCTGCACCGAGCTTGGTGAATGAGAGTGATACAGTGGTGGTACGACAAGCGAAGCATGATCGCCTGAGTATTCGTATGAACATCGACGGGCGTCTGCTCCAAGAAGGATAGGGTTGGACGGTGGTTAAGGGGCAGAGTAAGACGCCAAATCTCTAATTCTTCATCAAGATAGCGGATCCTTCTTAGTACCTCGGCCTCCGGTTGTCTCAAAGCGCTCATTGAGTACAGGTCCTCGTATATCCTTGACTTCATGATGGACAGTCGGAGGTCCCATGGATAGAGTGGCACCGTACTGGAGGTATGCCTTGAGATGCCATTACTGCTTAGAATATTGGAGCTTTGCATCTGAGCATAGTTTACTGGTAATTCCAAGTCGCAATGATGGTCATTGATAGCAGGAGGCTGACCAATCCTATGTGCGAGGTCTTTGTCGATACAATAGCAAACCCAAAAAAGATCGCGCATATGGTGTGTGAGGGTGTTCTTATCGTATAATTCAGTTGTTTGGGGAGCCATATGAGCTCTTAGTCTGAGTATGAGGCGGGTGGTAACTGAGACGAGGAAGGATGCGGATTGTAGATCGCCCATGAAATACTTGTGTACGATCTAGAATGGTGCCCTTTGTCAGCGCAAGAATCGCCCAAGGTATCCTTTACCAGAGCACCAGAAGAAAGAGAACTTACCAACATAGCCAACGCTTCCAGACCATCCATTGTTATTTCTCGTAAAATCACCGAAAGTGAATTCTCGAGCTCCAGGGCGTATCTCTCACATGTAGACCCGATATCCGCCATATCTTTGTCAGTGCTATGACCAAAGACGTCACTTATGACTATTATGCCGTACACGCAGGCTTTGGCACTGCGTACCCCATGTTGCTCTCCTTTAGCTTCTGTGTAGGCAAGAGGGAGTGTTCTCTCGATAAAGCGATCAACACTCAAAACTGGGAAGACCAGAAACTGCATTGATGAACAGAATCTCATAGCTACTTCCTTTACAATCCGGGAAGAAGGAAGTTTAAGACCATCCTGGTTGTTGATAGGCGGAGAGTTAGACAACAAAGAAGGCTGATGGCTTTGCCATGGGAGCCGAAGCTTTGCGAGAGTGGCGGAGGATATTCTTGATCCTGCCCTGACTTCGACCCATTGTTGGCCTTCTTCGCTGAGAATTGGTAAGCCATTCAGAAGACACAAACCCTCGAGGTAGTTCTGGCTGCGCTCTGTATCAGAGCCGCCTTGTGGTGCCGTCGCTACGCAAGTTCTCGGGCGTTAGCTTAAGGATCTATATTCGATAGGGGATCGAGAACACTAGGTCACCTACAAGTGCCACGATGAGTGTCTTCTTCTCTACTGTAGGTGGATTGGAGTCCTGGCCTCGATAGTTCCAAGTTTCGGGGGGAGAAGTCCCTAGATCTAATGCACTTTGTTACTTATGTCGTCTCACAACAATAAGGAACTTCCAAGGACTCGTTTACCTAAGTGCTGAACCTCTTGTCTTTGCTGCTTGATTGTATGTACAAGTTAACCCATGATGCTGGCAGTAGTCACATCGCGGCGCAGCCCGATCACATTGGATCTAAATATTAGTCAGTTCAGCGACCTCAAGAGTTTGCGACGCAAGCAACGAAGGTATCTCAGAAAGAAACACAGTGCTGTTTTCTGCACCCTTGATAGTTCTTGATTCTACCTTTTTCCTGCGGCATGAGTCGCATGCTCTGGGCTTCCGGCCTCTTGTCGATTGCGACATCAAAACTAGATTGGGACAACTACCTCGCAGTACCGTTCTGGTGGAATTGATTGGCTGTAACAAGGGTCTTCTTGATTTTTGTATCGGCAATGTGAAAAAAAGGAGTGATATTGGTATTACGTAATATCAACTGACGAAGCAAAATTGTGGTACTATCTAATGAGACTTTGAACTCTATGATCATCATGTAATTTCTCAATAACCAACCGGAAGACAGATTTAGGCTTATACTGAAAAGAATAGCTCCAACGCATAATTGCTTTATTGGTCAATTTGAAGGCTACAGAGCGTAGAGGTAAACCCAATGGAAATTTCATTCCAAAAGTGGCAGGGTATTATACTGTGACCCACCCGCTGAATCAGCGGGAAATGCTCTGCAACACCCTGTCATCCATGACAGCTACAGACCCATCTAATCGATCGTTGGTGAAAGAATCATGCCAAACTCCACGATCTTCAATTAGCCCCGCCGGATGAGAAATTTAGTTACTGACGCGGCAGTGAAGTTCAAATTAGTATATAGTCCAGAGTAACCCGTCTTCTCACGCTTCTCTTCGCTACCATCTCCACAAATACACCCAAGTCGGATACTCACTTCGCTTAACTCAACCTCAACACTCCACCACAATGGCCCAAACAGTCGCTCAGAAGAAGACCGTTGTTGTTATTGGTGCAACCGGCCTACAGGTAAATTCTCTTCCTCAATCTGGCCACCCGCAACAGCGATGCTGATGTTGTTTCGTTATTATCAGGGAGGTTCTGTTGTTAAAACACTCGCCAAGTCACCGGACAGATACATAGTCCGTGGCTTGAGCCGCAACGTATCTTCCCCAAAGGCCGAAGCGTTGACAAAGTTGGGCATTGAGATGCAGCAGGCTGATGTCGACGACCCCGAAAGTCTTCGACGCGCATTCCAGGATGCTCAGATCATCTTTGCCATGACTGATTTCTGGCAGCACATGTCTGGTGAAAAGGAAGAAGCGCAGGGTAAATCCATCATGGACATCGCTGCTGATCTGCCGCGACTGGAGCACATCATCTGGGCGAATCTGCCGGATGCCAGGAAGATCTCCAATGGTCACTATACGCATGTGTATCATTGGCAAAGCAAGGCAGCTGTCTCGGATTACATTCGCACCGAGAAGCCTGAACTGTGGAAGAAGACGACGACTGTGCTGTTCCCGAATTATTTCGAGAACTGTCTCACTCAGCCGGGTACCTATCTGCCTATCAAGGTTTGCTTTCCACCGGATCCCTATGATCGTATTTGGTCAATGCTAATATGTGAGGAAAAGCAAGCAGATGGAACGTACTTGAGGTCCTTCGTGCTGCCGGAGACGACGCCACTTCCCAATGTGGCCATCTCCGATACAGGTAAACTGGTGCAATATATTCTAGACCATCCTGAGCAATGCCTCGAAAAGACGATCGCCTTTTACTCTGAGGCAATTTCTGAAGGGCACAAGATCCAGTCTATGGCATCCGGTAAGATTTCATCACGCAGCTTCTGCTTTGACACTCGCTAACCATCCAAGCTTATGGCATTGACATTCGCTATCATGAGATGTCTACGGAGGAGTTCCAGGGCATTCTCAAATCCAATATGAGCGACATGACTGCTTTGGACTTCACTGAGCAGCTCCTGATGTTTCGAGATTTTGGCATGATTTATGGGCGCCCCGAGTTCATCCAGGCTAATAAGGTAAGTGTTCATTCGCGGTTGTCGAACGGCGAAATGTATTCAAAGTGGTTCATCTTTAATAACACATCATAACTATTTAGCTCCCTGGACTCCACTTGACGACTTGGAAGGACTTTCTGGCTGCCAACGACTTGCTCTCCCACATGACGTCCAATTGAGTCTGGGAAATGAGATGAAAGGGTATAATTAGATAAGTAGTGTGTGGTTTGGATAGCATAGAGAAGAGGCAGGATGAATAGAGTATTATGACTTATGCGCTGACCCAGCGCGAATCTCAACTGCTCCCCGCTCTCATACACATTCAGGCATCCCGCCGAGGCAAACAAGGTTTCCTGTTGAACCTTGAAGACACTGAAAACAAGCGCGTCCTCCAACGGTTCACGACTTCAATATCAAACGGCTCGTTCTCGAGAGCATGCAGCGTCAGGCACTGCACCAGGAAAAAGAAGGTTATCCTTTGCTCCATGAATATGAAATTACTAGTTCATGTCCTATGTAGTTCAGACTGCTATGTCCTTTAGGCGATCTTAGAGTTTGTGATTGAGAGTGCCACTTCAAACTACGACTGCTGACACTGCTTTATTCTATTCCACCATCAGATGACCAGAAAGCACAGCACAGGAGCGAACCGCACTGCTCAATAAGTTTTACTTCTTAATTCTTTTCTATCTTCCAGGCTTTTCGTCCTGTTTAAAAAAGGCCCTTCTAGTTGTCTAGTTCTTTCCGAGCTCTTGGGCACGGTCAGCAGCAGCCTTGACAGCTTTGTCGACAATCTCCTTCATTCCCGAGTTCTCAAAGCTCACGAGAGCAGCGTGGGTGGTGCCGTTGGGGCTGGTGACGTTCTTCCGGAGTTGGGAGGGCTCCTCGGAAGATTCGACGAGCATCTTACCAGCGCCGAAGCAGGTCTGCTTGGCGAGACGGGTGGCCTGCTCCTCAGAGAGACCGAGGCCGATGCCGCTGGAGATCAGGTGCTCGACAAAGGCGAAGAAGTAAGCGGGACCAGAGCCTGGTGGAGTGTTAGCGAATGCATCAGTGCAGATGTTGCTGTCTGCGACTTACCAGAAATACCAGTGACGACGTCGAGGAGCTCCTCCTTGTCAACCCACTCAGTGGCCTTGCTGACACTGCCCAGAAGAGCAGAGGTCAACTCCTTCTCGGCATCGGTCACGTCCTGAGCAGCGTAAAGCCCAGAAGCTCCCTCGCCGACCAGAGCGGGTGTGTTGGGCATGACGCGGACGATGTGGGGAGCCTTGCCGCTGTCGCCCTTGAACCACTGAGCGATACTGGCAAGGGTGATGCCAGCAGCGATGGAGATGACGACAGGGAGGCCATCGCGCCCGGCCCACGCAGCGCTGAGCTCCTCACAGACACCCTTGGCCACCTGGGGCTTGACAGCGAGGATGACCACATCGGCGTCAGCAGCAGCCTCCTTGTTATCCGTGGTAGTGTGCACGCCCAGCTCGGCCATCTTGTTGCGGTTCACGTCCCAAGGCTCCGAGACGTAGATGTTCTGCTTGGCGATGTTCTTGGCGAGGAGACCACCGATGATGGCGGCGGCCATGTTGCCGCCGCCGAGGAAGGTGATCTTTGCGTCTTGTAGTGAGGGAGTCATTTTTCGAGGTGAGGTTGTGTTGTGGTGTTGAAGAAGCGGCGGTTATGAGGTGGGTTTTATTTTATCGTGGGGTTGATTTGCTGATACGTAAAAGTTTGGGACCCCGCATCGGATTAACCCTGCGCTACCCTTTTAGCTTTGGCCATGAGCGATAACGGCCTTGGATGACTGTTCACGACAAGTTGGACACGATTATCTGCATGGCTCATGATTGTTATGAATCTTACAAGGTACTGGTGTCGCGAGTTGAACCATGATATCAGTGACATCGCCGTTACATTTGCAATCGGCAAAAGCTCACATCTTTGGAGGCATCGCACTTCATCCGTTCTAAACAATCAAATAATTACTCTCCTAGATCAACTTCTCAGTAATGACTCTCATTCATCCTATGATAAGCCACTTTGTCAACGCTTCTAATACCCCACGTCCTCCCGCTTAGAGGCGGCATTATGACGATCCACTGATAAAATTAGACTGCAGCGATAAACTATTGCAAATGATAAACGTGATTACTGTGGCATGGTATACAACTTGGTTATTCAGTTGATTGTTCGATAAGTATTATTATAGTGCATGTCTCTTTTTGTGATGATTGAATCGACGACGTTGGACACCCGGGCGGAATCAAGGTGATTTGAAAACCTGTAATTCGGCAAAATGAAAAGTCGCCCTTGAACCAGCAATTGAAACTGTGCTGATCAACTCGTTGCTTGTGATGATACCTCTTTCAAACAAATTCCCCATCCAAAGTCAGTGTATGGTTTCTTAAACATGCCTGCGCGTCAAGTTTGCAAATGAATTGGAGTAGAAGTCATTTCAATCCTAGGGTAAGACAATAGCTACAATGACGTCACTGGTGATATAATTTATTCCCGAGAAACCTGAAGATAGAGACACTTATTCACTGTAATAAATTTTGTAGTAAAATATTAAGAAAGTTTTTTTTTTGGTCGTTCTGGTTAAGAATACACTGTCGCTTACAGCTGGCGCTTGTCAGGAAACTTGCGGAACATATCAGCAAGCTTATCGATAGGTGCAGCCAAAAGTCCCATGACCGTTTCAAATGGTGGGTTTTCGCCAGCGCTTGGGTGGCTTCGCGTCGGCACGAACATCTTTGTTCGTTCGAATGAAGTCGCCAAGGACCCGCTCTCTTGGGCTTCTGTCTTCAGCGCTTGTTCGAGCGCTGGCAAGTCGCGGCTCTCTTCTTCTTCGATGTGCTTCTCGAGCAGACCCCAGATTTCCTTCAGCTGGGGGACGTATGCAGGGTCCGAGGACTTGAGATTTTGGAAAACCTTCAATAACTCCTTGACCTTGTGGGATGTTAGTGAACGAGCAAGGCATGGATCGAGCGTGGACTATACCTGGTGGTGTTCCTGGCGGTCTTCATCTGCTAGCTGTTTGCCCCTGGCGCCCATGTACTTTTCCATCGCGGGATAGACTACAAGCTCCTCGCCAATTGAATGTCGCGCAAGCTCCCAGACGAACTGGTTGCCGAAGCGCTGCTGGTGGTCATGGTCGTTTGAATTGACTACTTCATTGTAGTAGTCCTTAAGCTCGCGGTGGTCTTTGACAATGGCGTCCGAGACAGCGGACATGGCAGCGATTTGAAATCGGATAGGACTCTGCTGGAGGCGGAAGTGCTGAGGTCTGATGGCGGCTCGAAGCTGAGGGGTGAGAATTGCACGGATAGACGACATTTTGAACAAGCAGTTATTTTGAAATGCTGAAAGGTCACAGCGGCTTTAGAGAGAATTATGGTATTTCTGCCAGACTACGAGCAACATGCGTACATATAAGGCCTCAGTATGAGAGCATGACGCGAAAATGAGAGACGTGGCTTATGCGCGCGAGCTCTTGTTACTCCCTTGACGTCCAAAACGCGACAAATGACGCTCTCCGAGTACATGTCTGTGATGCATAGCCATTGACCAGTAGCAGAGCACGATATCATAATCTCTAGCTCATGATTTGTGGCATCTGTCTCACCCGTGAAGCTGGAGAGCTCTGTCATGTCACCGGGTGATTAGCTCCGGTCGCACGGTGTCCGGTCCGTCTGATAGGTCTGGTGTTGCTGGGGCGATGTCGATTTGCAACTGCGGTTCGTGATGCACAGTGTGACACGCCAATTGCCCCGGTTATGCGGCTTGGGGGGAGAGTTTAGGTAGATCGGAATCTTCCCATGTCAACGGTTCTACGGTTGGACGTTTGATTGGGCGTACTCCGTTGGCCGAGGATGAAACTCTCCGGTTAATACATATTTGTATCGACCGTGGTGACGGCGAAACAAGGAAGGCTGAGGTCTTCTAGGCCTGTTGGTATTGCAGGGAGTATAGCTTATCCTGGTGCAACAACCGAGCTCGATTGCGACGTTGAAGAGAGAGACAATAGATAGACATAAACATTGCCCAAATATTACGCCATTGTAGAGTCACAAGTACGAAAACGACCTAAGCTCCCCGGATCAAACCGTCATAAGCGGTTAGTCCCAGCCCCAAAGGTCGTCTCCACTCCCCGTCGGTGATACAACCTAAGAATTTTTATTCCCCAGAGTCATAATGTCATTGACTTTTTGACCTTTGGAATCATTCAGAGCTTTTCTTCACTGTACAGCAACTGAAGCTTTGGTGCTACGGCATGATTACGACGCTCAATCCCCATCTCGATTGCATGACGGAACGATTGATGATGTTTCTAGTACGCATCATAGTGGAGCTGGGTCCAGGTCGACAGTGTCTGTCGCAAAGTAAATAAAGTCCCTGAGCCGTGCCTGCATGATAGATATTCTTTTTTTTTTCTGTAGACATCAAAGATCTATTCTCGATCATCATGCCTGCAAACTCCTTCCTGCGAAGCGTAGCTCTGCTCGCTTTCGCGCGCAACATCAATGCCGTCCCCGTGGTGTCAGAGGCGCAGACAACCGTCTCTTCAGCTGGCGTCGTGCCATCAGCCGTCCCTTTCCACGACGTCACTTCGCATGGCCCCTACAAAGGAACACCCACCACGACTGGTGCGCTGTCAACCAAGGTTCTAGCGTCGGCTATTCCCGCGAGACCTCCCCCTCCTGGCTCGTACGACTACCCTGCCAATGGCAAGCTCAACGCTCCCCAACCTGCACCCTACACACCCGACGGCGGCGTTGGCACCAACGGCTCCGCGCCCGTTTACCGCGTGCAGAGCGACTTTGACTACCAGTCCCTCGCCCTCGCTCTGTACCAGGAGTGGATCGAGCTTGATCTCTTCAACTGGGGTCTGGCTACCTTCTCCGACGAGGAGTTCGAGGCGTACGGCATCAACGCAGAGGATCGCTTCCTCCTTGCGTACATGGCTCAGCAGGAGATTGGCCACGCCACTGTCATCAGCCACATGCTCGGCCCTGAGGCCCCTAAGCAGTGCACTTACAACTACCCTGTCTCCAACGTCGCCGAGTTCATCGACTTCAACCAGAAGCTTACCCGCTGGGGTGAGTCTGGTGTCTATGGTTTCCTGCCTCACCTCAACTCTGGTCCTGCCGCACAGCTGTTGCTGCAGAGTATCACCATTGAGGCCCGACAGCAGATGATCTTCCGCCAGTTCGGTGGTACCTTCGCCATGCCTGAGTGGCACACACCTGGTATTCCTCAGAGCTGGGCCTGGACTCTTCTGGCTCCTTACATCTCTAGCTGTCCTGCCGGCCAGACACGTCTTGTGTGGCAGAACTTCCCCTCGCTGAACATCCTCAACCAGCCTAACCCTGCACGCATCAACGGCTCAGCGGTCTTCAATGAGACCACTGGTGGATACGCCAACACCTTGTCCACCAAGGGTATTCCCAAGGACGAGCTCTGTGTCAATGCCACTGACAAGACCATGGACTGCAAGGCCGCCATTACTCAGAACCGCACTATCCCTCTGTCCTACCCCGGCCGCCAGGTCTTCCTCAACTGGGACGCCCCTGGTCACGCCGTTGGCCCCAACAACAGCTACATCACCTCCACCAACGTCAATATGCCCAAGTTCGCTGCCTGGGTCTCTCAGCTCAACGTCACATACTCGCCCCTCCAGAACATCAGCATGGAGGACAGAACCGCCTACACCATCCAGCCGAATGTTTCAACCTGGGCCGGTGACCCCGCTATCAACGGAACCATGTTCCTTGCTCTGACCGACGTTGATCTTTATGTCACGCCTTACAACCTGACCATGCTCAACCCCCATGTTGCTGCTCTGGCTGTGTACCAGGCCGGCTAAATGTGTTCACTGTCGAATTGGACAGAAGCTGAGTGCTTGCTTTAGCAGGTTAGTATATACAGCTAGGAGATAATGGGTGAGATAATGGTACGATGGTTGGTATTGACTCAACATGATTCAATGCCGCTTGTTATATAATTATATTCTATGTAGTCATCACGACTTAATGATATCAGAAACGATTATTTAAAATGATTTTAAACAATTGAATGTTCATTGTGCATAACCAACACTGTCTCTTGCTTGACATCATGCTATAACCAGTTTCAATCTTAAACACGCTCAATCTCAAATATCGTCATAGCTATACAATCCCGCTTCCAATCCCTTGATCTGAAGAGCCAGTAGCTTTGAGTAGTACCTGCACATGGCGAGGTTACCACCATGGTACCAGAAACCTGGGTGACCACTCTTCTGCCAGATAGTCCGCATCTCACCCTCATCGTTGAACCCCCACACATCACTACACTTGTCCGCAATCTCCTTACCAAACATCATCCTCGTTTGAGTGCGCATGTTCTGGTACCCGGTTGCAAAGACAATCTCATCAGCCTCTAGCTCTGTGCCATCCGCGAAACGAAGACCGTGGGGTAGAACAGTCTCGATCTCTTGGCCGTGCTTCACCTTTATCTTGCCGTCCGCGATGAGCTTGGAGGCGCCGACATCGATGTAGTAACCTCCTCCTCGCTGGAAGTACTTCATCAAGAGACCGGCGCCGTCGGGGCCCTGATCGACCTTGAATCCAGCCTTGTCGAGACCATCGAGGATCTCTTTGTCGCACTCGGCCTGCTTGCGGCAGGTTTCGACGGCAAGCGCCTTGAACACAGGAGTGGGTAGTCCATGGACGAGAAGATCTGCGTCGTCGACCTGGGGACCATCTTCACAGTAGACACCCTTCAGGCCGATATCGGTGATGGCCTTTGAGGAAACAACATGTGTGCTGGAGCGCTGCACCATGGTCACATGGTAGCCCTTCTCAAGAAAGTCCTGAGCAATGTCGTGTCCTGAGTTGCAGGAGCCCACGACGATGGCCTTCTTACCCTGGCTGTTGTCCTTGGCCCCGGAGAATTCGGATGAGTGGCAAAGACGATCACCCTTGAAGTCGGAGAGGCCCTTTATATCGGGCATGTTCTTCTTGCCGGAGTGGCCAGTGGCTTGGATGATGTGACGAGGATGGAATGTTCGCCTCTCAGTCGAACCATCCTCCTTCATCCTCTCAACAGTGACACTCCATCGCTGCGCAGCCTCGTCCCACTTAGTATCGACCAGAGATGTTCGCATCCAGATGTTGAGCTCGAGAAGTGTAGCGTATGCTTCGAAGAATTGAGCGAGTTTGTCCTTGGGTGTGAAGATGGGCCATTGAGGCGGGAACTGCATGTATGGCATGTGATCGTACCAAACGGGATCGTGAAGGACCAGCTGATGGTACCGCTTTCTCCAGTTATCTCCCACGCGGTCATTCTGATCGATGGCGAGTGCTTCGACGCCGAGCATCTTGAGACGAGCTGCGGCTGTAAGACCAGCCTGACCGGCACCTGGAAAGTGTGAGCCAGTGGGGAGTTAAGGATATTGAAGGTCTACTTACCAACGATCAAAACAGCAGGATCATCGCCATCAGCAAATTCAGCTGCTGCAGCTCTTCGCTGCGCCCAGTTCTTGCGACCAGGCTTTCCACCATGCTCAACACCTCGTGGTCGCTTCTCGTTGATGGCTTCCTCGTGATCCTTGAAATCCTGGATGCGAGTGTAAAATGTGAAAATCTTCCACTGGCCATTGACTTCCACCAATCGCGCAAGACCTTGTCCTCTACCGAGAACGGTTTCCAGTGTGAAGAAGAATTGCACGCCTTGCACGTCGCCCTTCCCATCGATATTGACGGTCATTGGCGCTCGCGTGGAGTTGGTTGTGTCGACGGCGATCTTGGTGAGGCGAAATCCATCCTTGGACTCGGCGCAGCTCTTCAGGAAGTTAAGGACATTGCTGGGTCCTTGCACAGTTCGGAATGACCAAGACAGAGCCAGATGATCTCGCCAGAAACCGTCTTCTGCGAACAGCTGCGCGAGGGCGGGGTAGTCTTTGTTCTGCAGAGCCTTGTTCACGGCGTCGACAACAGCTGTGGCGATTTCTTGTGGGTTGGAGCTCGAGGGTGTCTTGGAAGCGGAGGGGAATTTGGCGAGGGCAATGTTGGTAGAGCCTGGGACTGCCCACATGCGTGAGGTCCGGGGAATGGTCTCGGCAACAACGTCACCCATCGTGTGAAGAGTCGTATGTGGATTGGAGGTTGGAAGAGAGATAGAGTTTGTTTGATGACGGGACAATTGAGGGGAAGGGCCCGAGGTTTAAGTAAGGGGACGGTTTGTGAAACATAACCACATGCATGCCTACACTGTCCCAGCCTAGCCAACACACTTCACGTCTCCCCTCACTGATCGACGCTGTATCACACTTCTCTCGCCTGCCATTGGAGGCTGTGGTCCTCTTTCGTCAACCTCCTTAGCCTTCCCCACGTTTAGAGCCAACAGTTCCACTGAGGACCCTCCCCCGCCTGAAGCTAACACCCACCCCGCACTGCGGTTCCGACCGCTGCGGACACGGTTCCGGACGGGTCTACGGAGACGTTTGCGGAGGCGGTTGCGGGAGGGGAGATTTAGTAGAGATCGCAATTACTGCCTGTTTTGTGACAGTGAAGCATTCGAGGTCGGTCTATGAGATGCGGAATTCTACCCTGTGGTGTAGTTTCGGTGTCAAGATGCCATATGCACGCCGCAGCTTGATTGAAGCTGTTGAGACAAATTTCAAATATCATTAGGTAAAAGAAAATGGTATATCTGATAAAACCTTTACTTGTATCTTCTGATGCGCCGACTACATACACTCGCTCATATCTGGTCTCTACGCTTTTTATCAAGACCACGAAAACAATTTCACGACGATACCGTGCTACAAAGTATGATTCCCGAGAAAATTCGAGATTTCATAATCAAGAGTAATGCGGTAAAGGTGCTTTCGCACATCACACTTGCTCAACGATGAGGCTCTTCGCGTGAGGTTCAACCAGCTCTATAATTTGGCGCCTGACATGTAAGCGCGCTACCAGGTTCGGAAGAATGAAAAAAGATGACTGGTAAGTCTCATTTGAAACTAGCCAGGATGCTGAAGTGAGATTTTGAAATGCAATGCTTTTATTTGCGCAGTCATCGGTCTATGCGCTGAGGATGTGCTTGGGGTACCTTGGCCACAACTGGTTCACGAGGAAGTCAGTTGCGTGTACAAATTCGGTACGAGTATCTCCTTATGAGAATAACTCGGATAATGTGTCGTCAAGGTAGCTTCTCCGGGTGCATGAGGTATACTACCTTCGGCTACTAATACGGCCAATAAGACAATTGTCCATCGCCACCAACCTTAGCTACTGAAAGCCGGAGGTAAATCCCTGCCGGAAATACAAGTTGCGCCGAGGCAAGTCGTACTTATGATCACAGAGTTCAGGCATGCTTAGGGCCTCATGCATCTTTCATGCAAGAAATCCACGCAAATGCGTCCTGCAATGCGACTTACAGCAGGTCCATGGACCCAAGTCACAGCGCAAGTATAGGCTAGCTTCACAGGTGTCGTGCAATTGCTAATAGAATCATGACAGAAACGGGTAGCCCTAGGTAAGCACAATGATTTTTTTGGTTGATGCTGCTTGTGATGTCAACAAAGCGGGCGTAAAATTAGGGTCGCCCGCTTCCTTAATATTCAATACCGGCATGTCGTCCGTCAGCTCGCGACAATCTTGTTGAATAGATACTCTTGTTCATATGGAGACCACTTTTCAATTATATTATTATTTATCTTTTGATACGTTTAGAAGATGGCAGGGACATCTGTAGGATGCCATGATTCTCTCAAGTCGACATGGTACACTGAGTATGTACAAAAAGCAGTCGTGTCTACCCTACACTTTCAGGACAATCACTTCCGAACTTCCATAGAATTTCACTGACTCCTAGACTTCCACGTTTCCAGCAGAAAGAAGACAATACCAATTTAAGGACGACATGCTTAGACTGTTCAGAACTGGACAGCCGATTTGATGTCCGCATTGCCGAAGCCACATATTAGAAGAACAAATTGTTTTCATCCCGACTCACACATTCCTCGTGGGTTACACCTTTGGCGTGTTACACCACAGGATACTAGAGAGGTGTAACTGATCTCTCCTGCAGTCGGCATCGGCCAGTCAATATTACCAAAGCATGCGTCAGAGAGGAGTGATCTTGACTTAACAGAAAACGGTCGTTACCTGCGCCCGATCCACCAATCGGGACACAAGACTCTTGGCCCTGCACAGGTCACCCAAGACAAAACCGGGTGGGCCACTTTAATTCTCAGGGTCCAAAGATGAGTTCTCGGTAGTTAACACGATACAACGGCCAATAGTCCGCGGGTGAAAGATGTGGCCTGGAGAGATCTCCAATCTTTTTTTCCTCGGTAGCATCGCAACTGGGGCCTCTTGCTGAGAAAGATGGTGACTACAGCTGACTAACCCTTGCACAAGCGGGGAGCGGCTATTCAACTGGGAATAGCTGCATGATGACAAACCGCACCAGAGGGCTTACAAGCGTATGACAGTACTCCTTCGCTTTGTTAAATCCCAGCTCCTAGGTGCGGGCCGGCCTTATGCATATTTACATCGCTTGTGTGGCTGCCGGTGGCTTGGTTGTAATCGCATTCACTGCAGACGGCGTCCAATACGCGTCGTGATAGCTTCGGCCGCCTGTATCCACGCTGAGACGGATTTCATTTCCGACTATGCATTTGACATGGATAAACATTGCACTTCGGGGCCTTTTCGCTGCAGTGACTGGAACGGGATAGGTTGAGAAGTTGAGCAAGAAAATCGTATTATTGAGTATATATACCTGTGTAATCACCCGACTCTGAGGAATTGTTCGACAGGTTCAGACAGCCATCTTCCGCAGATCCAGCACAACAAGCAACCGACGCATTCAAGATGAAGTTCACCGCTCTTATCACCGCGGGCTTGCTCTCTGCTTCTGCCCTTGCCAAACAGGCCGCCTACAAGTACGAGCGACTTGACAAGAACGATGCTGTGAGTTACCCCCAGGGACAACCCACAGGTCGGCGATGCTAATATTGCTAGGTCCTCCTCGTCGTCGATATCCAGGAAGGTCTCTACCAGTTGACCAGAGACTGGGACCCCACTCTTTACCACCACCAGGCTATGGCCCATGCCGCTCTTGGCCAGGCCTTTGACATGCCTGTTATCTTGACCACCTCTGCTGATCAGGGTGAGCAACACTCCAGCCCGTCAGCCCAAAAGCGTCTCGCTAACAACTTCAGGCCCCAACGGTCCCCTCATGCGTGAGATCCGCCAGATGTACCCCAAGGCCCCTCTCGTCCAGCGCCAGGGCCAAGTCAACGCCTGGGACAGCGAGGAGTTCCGCGACGCCATCCGCGCCACCAACAAGTCGCAGGTCATCCTGGCCGGCATCACCACCGACGTGTGCACCACCTTCCTTGCCCTGTCCCTCCGCGACGCCGGCTTCTCCGTCTGGGCCAACATGGAAGCCTCCGGCACCACCACCGAGCTCATCCGCGACGTTTCCAACGACCGCATGCGCGACGCCGGTGTCCAGGTCGTCAGCCTGTTTTCCATCGTCTGTGAGCTGATGCGCGACTGGCGAAACAAGCCTGGTGCCGCCGAGATCTACCCCTGGCTAGGAAAGTACTACCCTGCTGCTGGATACATGGCTCGTGGCCATGCTGCGGCTATCTCTAACGGGACTATCCAGCCTGGTGAGGAGGGATACACTCACTACCCTTAAGCGGTAGATGACAGATAGTGAGATTCGAGAGAGCGGTTTTGTCGCACAAGACAAGCGACATCTTGCTCCCAGGGTCCACTGGAGGGATAGCTCAGTTTTCGCAAGTCTACTGGTCAAGATGTTCTCTGTCCCGATATAAAAAAGGCTGGTTTTCACATAGATTTATACTTTCTTCTTGGTCATTATTGACTCCAATACACGATTATTCTTCCTACATCTATATTTCTTCTCTGATATCTTGCCTATTGATCTGTGTGTGTGTTCTCTGTCGATGTTTACTAGCGCATAGATAGATCTCTAAATTTCCTTATTTCTTACTATTGTCTAGTGTACAAATAATTAAATTTCTAACTTTCCTCCTTCTATGGAAAATTACATATGAAAGCTAGCACAGCGTCTAAGTTAGTTTCTTCTTTTGCACTGATCCCATAGCAGGATATCTCGCGGTCCTTAAGAGATGCCAGATCTAGCTGCTCAATCAGCTCGTCAACCGTCAACCGTTCTGGGCGTTCACAATAATTTCCCAGCACCAGGAGTGGGATTCCCTGGAGTGATTCTTTACTCATCAGGTCATGCAGCTCCTCCTTCGCCTGTGGAATAAGATAGGCATCTGAACTGTCGACGGTGAAAATCACACAGTCTACTCCTCTGCAGTATCTTTCCCACATTGGTCGAAATCGAGGTTGTCCCCCCAAGTCCCAGAATTTGATAGTAATATGACCTCTCTGGATCTTCTTGATGTTGAAACCAACTGTAGGGATGGAATCGACTGTGAACTCGCCACCTGCAAAGATTCTGAGTAACGATGTCTTGCCGCAACCCTGCAAGCCAACCATGGCGACGTCTACTTCTTTAGCGAAAAAGGCGCGAAGCATCCAGTTGCGACTTCTTGTCAATATTCCACCTTGTTGGGCCAGGTCTGTGCCTGCTGGTCCTGAGCTTAGTGGTGCACCGTGCTCTTCAATTTCTTGGTCCGTTTTCCTAAGCCACCTCTCCATCTCTTCATTGTATTCGCTAGGTTGTCGCCCTAGTGTATCTAAATGTGCTCTTTCATAATCTGCTGCGTCACTAAAGCTGGAAAGTGTTCCTTGAGTTAGAGGCGATATATCAGTTTCGGCAACTGCCGATTCATCTCCATGCTCATCCGCGAAATAAATCTCAACCAATTTGTCTTCGATTTGGCAAGAGGCAATCTGATTACTTATGATGGCAAGCCGGTTGTGGTCAAATTCTGACAATTGGTGGGAGGGGCTGTTTCCGTGAGCCAGACCATGTTCGGGATTTAGGCCCTCTAGCCACTTGTTCACCCAGGAAGATACATCGCAAGCGGGGTCATAAGACCCTACCTCTCCTCCAAGGTCGATTTCACTCGGCCTTGGCCATGGAAGCGATCTCAAAGAGAATTCATGAATATGCTCCATCACATGGTCGACCAGCTCGGGCGAATCGAATGCCCCGGTTTCTTGACAAAGAGGACAAATCTCTATTCCCAAGGTGTATTGAGTAAACATGGATACGAGTTCCTCTGAGCCATCTTCCTTGATACGGTTTTCCTCGAGGATGGGCTGATGGCACTGATAAGCGTGGTCTCTGGCGGCCGCCGGCGTAGTAAACATCGGCTCATGATCACAGATGAGACACTGCCAGTTCGGCTGATGATCCTGCCTAATATGGCGTTCCAAGGCTGCTCTAGTACTGTAAAGTACATATGGCGATGGACATGCTTCCAGGAAACAGGTGTAAGGACATATATCCTCGCTCAGATGCTTCCTAGAGGGTAGGTGTCAATACTAAAAGTCGAAGAGCTATCCATTGAATGCAATACTTGCCTCCATTTGTCATCGCTCTTGTAAGTTTGAACTGGGAGTACCTGGCAGCAACAAGGACATTGAAACACTTGGTGATCCCCGGAGGGAAGTTGAGGCCGAGGGTAGTGAGCGGACGCGGCAA
Source organism: Fusarium nurragi (assembly GCA_012977755.1). NCBI lineage: Eukaryota > Fungi > Ascomycota > Sordariomycetes > Hypocreales > Nectriaceae > Fusarium > Fusarium nurragi. The sequence continues at coordinate 80,569 of JAALXI010000061.1, forward strand.
TGCGAGTAATATCAGTGCGCGGTGTTGATGCTTCTGATTTCTTGTGTCCTGGCTCAATATATCTGAGATCGCTACTAGGTACTGATGCTGAAGTTCCCGATAGTGTAGGGGCAGATTGAGTCTTGTCTACAATCTTACCGTCTGTATTTGATGCGTCAAGGAAGCTTGAGCTGGAGGTTCCATGTTCTGACGGCTTTGGGATGGTAGTTTCTAGTTGAGCACCGTCCCTCGAACCCAAGGAGGGTAATAAAGGCTCAGGCATCCGTCTTGTGAGACCAGAGGAATGTTTTTGTGCCTGTAAAAATCGGTTTCTGCGTCGCAGATTGGCCTGCACTAAGCGTTGCTGGATAGGTGAGAGTGTGTCAAGTCTCTCCTTGAATTGGTCTTCTCCACGTCTTTTCTCGCTGGGCCGAAGAGCAATAATACACTCAAGGTGCAGCTTTAAATTGGTGTGCTCTTCACAGTTGAAACGGCTGTCTGCTTTGTAGAGGCGCGCTTTTCTACCAGTTTGACGTATCGCAACTGCGAGCGATGATAAATTTGCCAGCGATGAGTCAACGTTATGGAGGGCTTCCGCGAGAGAAGAGTGGCTGTTTTGTAAGTCTGCATAGTCCTCTGTGAACTGGTGCAGCATCACGAGATTTCCTTTAACCAATGTCAAGTCTATGGGTCGGTCGTTGAGTCTCCAATCAAGTGACGCTTTGTGGGAGGCCAGCGCCCCAGTGCCATCACACCACAGGTTGAAGTCTGCGAGTCGATACGTGAGTGGGTTATCAGTCGAAATTGACTGAGTGCCGCATTGCTGAGTTATGGTGGCGGGTTGGCCTTTAATGTCTGTAGTGCTCTGGTTGACTCCCTGGCTGTTCAGCTGGGATGAGGAGCCGGAGAGGCATCGCTCAAATGATAAAATACATCTAGAGGAAAGATCTGCCGCACTCTGGCTCAGTAGATCCATGATTATGTGCTTTTGTACTAACAAAAGGTTGATGGCTCGAACCTGCACAAGTACAATTAGAGGCTGAAAGCTGACTGGGGTGCGGAGATTGTGATCAGGTGCTTTTTCTCACGTGCTTACAGCTGCATATAACAAGGCTGTGCCTCTCTGGCCTGAGCAGAATCTCCGCAATCTACAAGCTAGCAATGAGTGTTTTATCTACAAAAATCCCGAAAAAGAATGGCGCCCGACGATGACGGACTTGGCGCTTGCGATTTGCTCGCTCGGGCTTCCAAGCAAGTCTATCTCGTTGTTTTACTAAGCAGCATCAAGCACCGCGAGCGCATTTCTGGCGAAGTGGCGACTAAGCTCGGCCAAATTGCCCAAGAGTCATTTCTTGGCTATGAGATGGATGACGAGTTCGAAGAGGCGGCTATTACTTTATTGAGAGAACTTCTTCGGTTTTGCATGGTACTCTCATTTTTTGAATTGTCCCAACGCGTGTATCAGACTGACAGGTTCCAACTAGTTTCCCGATCCAGTTGGCGAAAAAGTGTCGCCAAACGAAATCTTTATACGCATCACGGAACTCTTGAAACCTGCAGTAGAAACAAGGCTGAACAAGTCTGTATCCGCTTACTTTCAGAACACCAGGTTTACCCAACAAGTTAACCATTATTGTGATGAGTTCCTTGAAAAGCTCAACGAGGGGCGCCCAGGTGAGAATATTATATTAGACCAAACAAAAGTAGGCACAGTAATTCCGGAACCAGATCGATACCCCCGACATGTGAGCGAGAATCTATTCAACATTCTGAATCACCATGCTGGTTGTCGACCTCTGGAACCCGATCTGGACAAGAAATCTCGGTCGACTAGTGATAATGTCTGTTCACACCCTGCAAGGATTCTTTTAGACGCAACCTCGCCTATACAAAGTGAGCATGCGCAGTTTGAAGTTGTTGTTTCAACAACCAGAATGGAATATTGGCAGGACTTTCGGGTCCGGATACCTATGTGTGTAATGTCTCTTTTGCTTGGATGATATATCTGACTCACATGCACAGGCAAATTCAAAACTGGCATCGTGTGGTCGAGTTTGGCACCCACTGTGATAAAGGAGATGAAAGCGAGCGCGAAGATCTAGCGCTTTACAGCCTCAGTCGACTCGATTCAAACTACTTCTGTCAGATTTTGGAACAGCCTCTTTTTGCAAAGCTCAAGGTGCAGTATGTGCACGAGGTTGGGCTTATACCGCTTCCACCACCAGCACCTCTGGAACGTTTCTTATGTGCTGGTCAAGGTTTGCCACTTTGCAAGGCTTTGCAAGACTATACTCTGACAGACAAGGATAAAATCTTGCTGGCTCATGCCGTTGCGCACTCCTTCTGGCAGTTTTACGGATCAGACATGATGCAGGAAAAGTGGACAAGTCATAGCATCTGTTTTATGTTCGAAGCCGACCAAACTGAAGAGCCCGATGTACGGCAAAGGTCTAAAGACCGGCTTGCCTTGATAGCTTACATGTCTCTGAACTTTGACAGTGAGGACTCTTTACCAGAGATTCTTGATAACCCGATGGCTACACACCCGTTCCCCCACATACTAGCTCTTGGGATCATCCTACTAGAAATTGGTCTAAGACGACCATTCAGAAAGATGAACCATTTACCACCGACCTCCCAACTGAATTGGGAACACGGTGCCGCGAATCAGCTTCTGGGCGAATTAGAAAGAGGCGACTTTGTCCGATCAACACCGAAGGAGGTCTTTACCAAGGTTATTGCAAACTGTTTAGATCCCAGCATATTTGCTATCGTCCCAAAACCCAGGTCAAAGGCAACCAAGAGACGACCCAAGCAAAATGAATCGACTGATAACACGCCCTATCGTAAGGGTGGAGAAGCACAGGTTGACGAAAGAAGACGGCGACTCTACAAACACGCCGTTGAGCCTCTAGCGAGGTTAGTCAAGATAGCCTTCAAACATGATCCACGATATGTATCCTATCTGTCCAGATGCCAGGATGTCGAGCTGGTTGACAAGAAGCTTCTTCCTCAGGTAGCATCGTTTCCCGTTGGGGCTAAAACGATAATTGCTCGCGACTGGTTAAACAACCTGAAGCATATCAGCGCACATATCAAGATGCTGCAGCGTCAAATACCAGACCAGCTCTTCAGACCCGTCAGGATTGCCGTTCTGGATACAGGCTATGATGATTCGCTCGCATTTTTCAAACAAGTAAACAGAAAGGCTTCTATCGGCGGGTGGAAAGATTTTATAAGCGAAGATGAAATATGCGGTAACTATGGGCAGATAAGACGCGACGACTACGGCCATGGCAGCTTGATGGCCCGTCTTATCATGGAATCGGCTCCGTTGGCTGGTATATATATTGCCCGGGTCGCAAGAAATACTGAAGAGTTGTCTTTAAATGCTGGTCGTGTTGCCACGGTAAGCCTTTCAGAGTCGGCCTGTGTCTTATCAATTCTCCTTTCCGCCATTGTATATAATATGCATATCAGCTTCGAGAGCCCTGGCTGACACAAGTGCAATAGGCAATCCGCTGGGCGGGGCTTGACGAGGGGGTGGATATCATATCCATGTCGTTTGGTTTTCCAGATGACGACGAAAGCATTGCCAAAGCCATAGAAGACGTGGCGAGTCAGCGAAATATCATTTTTCTGGCCAGCGCTGGTAACAACGCCAAGTACCAGGACGAAACATTCCCTGCAAGGCATCGCCATGTTATATCGATCCGGGCTGCCAACTTCGCCGGTAGCTTTAGCGAAAATAACCCACCACTAGGCGACGACTGCATCACTCCGGTTTTTGGAACTTTTGGTGGCGATTTGCCTGACAACATCGTCGACGAGATCTCTAGACGCTTCGGACCCGATATTTGTCAGCCTGGGTCGTCGATCGCGACAGCTGTAGCCGCAGGTATAGCCGCGTCCACGATAGCCTACGCCGAGGTCCTGTCGTTTATTTTACGGATACCAAGTGCAGAGAATCCGGTGCAGTGTTTGAAAACTACAGAAGGGATGCGGAGGATGTTCAAGAAGATGTCTCCGGACCAGAAAGGGGCGCATCGTTTTGTGAACCCTATCTGGTTTTGGAGTGAGGAGGCGGGCGCATGGAAGGCTTGGGCGGCAATCTGCAATTCGGTTTCGAGATTGATGCGGCAGCATAGATAAACACCGATGCAGGAGGGTGTGTGGAGATTATATTGCAATATAGGATCTGAGGCTTTTATAGTCAATTGCAGGATCCGACAGCTGTTGTGGTAACGAGGTAGATAAAAATCACAAAGGGATAGAAGGCTTTACCGAGTACTCTAGATCCAACATATAAATACTTAATCGCCTTTGCCCGTTTGGGCTACGTCATAGCAAACTAGTAACTTGATTCAGCAATGGCAGAGCATATTTGCTAACTACTAAACGTTCTTCGCAGTCCAGTGTACAGACATCATCAGACAACAATTCGAAGGCAACACTCGTCATTTCCCAAATCATATTGGTCGAAATGCGCCTCTTCTTCAATATCCTCTCCCACAACTCCCGGGGTCACATCGACTGTTTCCATTGGTTCTGACTCTGCTCGTCCAGTCATGAATGCCTTGCGATGCGAAAACATTCCTGACTGCGTACTACCATTGCTTCTTGGGCGGATCACATGAAGTCGGTATGCGAACACGATACCCGGTGCAGTTTCGTACGAGTCTGTCTTGGTCCTGTCATATGCGCCTGAAATACTACCGCCGGCTTCTACCGGCACTGGTCCAGTTGGTACAACTGCTGATACTGCGACGCGTTTACCAGATCCTCTTTCTTTTGTGACAGTAAACGACGCTTCGGTAATGCGCAGTCCTGATACCAGGTATACGGGCCGCTTGCCGAACATGCCCGAATCCATGTGGTCTTTGACACTCTGCAGAGCGGTCAGACTGTCGATAAATTGCTTCGAGAATGGTGCCACAAGAGACTGCACTTTGTGGTCGGCATTGCCATACTCGATGACATAACGGCGGCTGAATTCATATTCCACTGATGCAGATGCAAACTCGACAAATTTGGCCAAGATGCCGAACCCGGCCGTGTGGGAGGCCTCTTTTGAATGGGAGTGGTTTGTCTCCAACAGGGTCTGAGTCTCGGGCAGGATGATTGAGGGGTCGGTTTGGGGGGAAGCAAGAATCTCTGAAGGGCGACTCGGGTGAGCGATGACGGCTCCAAGAGGGAGAGTACCAGGGGTAAAGGTGAAATCGGGTGGGAGGAACCAAGTCTTCATGATGGCGGTTGGTCTCAAGGGCTGATAAATGCTGGAGTCGGAAGTTGATGGGACACTTCAGCTGGGCCTTATAATATCTGGTGGTTGAATCTGTTTGGGATATTTTAAAGCTTATTAAAATTTATCGTAAATATGTAGTAAAGAGCATAACTTGAGGGTATGAAAGGAAAACAAGGTTTTATCTTTCAAAATATTACGATTTGTGGCTGAGTTAGGATCCATTTCAGATGATATGCTCAGCCCCCGTAGATTATCTCTTTCAACCCTCGTGTTGATATGGGTTCATGACGTCACACTTGGCCAATCTAGTTATGGTAGCTAGTCAAGTGATTATCTATTGCTATCGTTATATTTCAAAAAGCCCATGTATCTAAAACTTCACTTCCTAAATTCGCAGCTATCCCCTGTAACGCCAGCTCACTCTCGATCCCGAATTGAATTCACGTGAGTACCTAACCAGAACGCCAGTTACGAAGAAATGTACAATCACAGAATGATCGCCTGAGGGTTCAAATTGATGAACATCTCGTTCCACGTCATATCCTCGTCTGGCGTCCGCTTCCAAATATCCTCCATGACCGCAATCACCGAGTGAACCGATGCGAATCGAATCTCATCATAGATAAACCCTGCCAGACCGCGAACCAGCCTTTGTTGTTTGGGACATTGTGAGTGAGCACCTGCTATGCAGATGGGCAGCACCGCACAGTTGAGAATTTTGGAAGGCTTCTGGATACTGAAAATACAGTCTAGACAAGACTGAGTGTGTTGCTGAACCAGGGGGTGGTTGGCTGGTAAGCCGCAGATGGCTCGGTATAGATAGATAAGTGCTGCGTGTTGGAATATTCTGACCAGGCTGAAGGCTTGAGCAGACTCGGTATCGCATGCGACTGGCGGGTGATCCACTGGGGAAGCTCGCGGTGATGATAGATCCTCAACGGCCAATGATGCGTACGTCGGTCGCAGAGCTGCCTCGAAGATACGAATGCGCTCGATGGAGAACTCCTCGATCATGCGCGAGGTCGCATCGAGATAAAAGGCCATGCTCGATATTTCTTGGAACACAGTCGATAAAGAGCAGTATCCTTGTGTATCTCTTCCCCACCAAACTGGCCCGCGGTCTACCACCTCCCAAATGGCCGGTGGGAAAGATGGAGGACACCCTGTGAGCATGGCGTTGGTGAGATCTGTGGTTGCAAATTCCGATAACATCATATGGAGCGGGTCCTGGCCTGTGCCCAATACAGTCGTCATGCCGCCGAGTTGATTGATGATGGCCAAGACTCCATCCCTGTGGCTTGATGTCGACGCTGATGATTGCGCACATTCGAGAAATCCGTCATGGAAGTAGAGTAGCAGCACCGCAAATAGCAGTGTTTGCAGAGGACCGTCTTCCTTGGAGCAACACCCATCAACCTCCTCCCGCAGCGCAGCTAGACATTCCGCACGTTTGACGTTTAAGATACTCCGACTATTCCTCCCATCCTGCAGCCATCGATGCGAATCGGCAAGAACACACGTCGCCAGGAGCACAACGCGGTGCTGCAGAGCGACCATTGTCGGGGGCGCACAAGGTTTTGAGGCCGTCGTCAACAGGGGCCAGAAGCGGCCGTGGAAGTAATCGAGCGAGCGCTTCTCGTACACGGCGAGCGAAGCGGCCAATTGCTCATCGTGCGTGGTGAGCTGGTAGATGGCCGGGACGGTCACGGCAGGCCGTGTGCTCCAGCGGATCAGGCGCTGGTTGTAGTCGCATGCGGCGCCGACTTTGGCGCATCGCGAGCAGGTGGGTTTGGAGAGGTCGCATTTGATGCGGCGCTTTTTGCAGGGCCAGCAGGAGCCTTCTACGACGCGGACGCGTGCCTTTGGCGCTTTGCACGACATGTGATTATCGAGGGGTCGGTTGTTGGGGATGATAGAGGTGGTGGTTTCTGGAGGTTTAAGGTCTGTTATCTTAGCAGCATGGATAGCCCAAGCGCACTAACAGATATGCCAAGGATCAGAGGGCAGTCACGGGCCCAGCGATCCGGCTCAGATAGCATGTCTGTCAGGGTCTAATGTGACTGAAATTGCGCGGGGAAGATCGAGCATGTCCGGCCAAGCCTCCGCAATTGGCACCCCACTTGGAATTGGGCAATCAAGCTGCCGTCTTTAGACTAGTCTGCGACATATTGGCGAGTCGTGGTTGGTTAGACGGAGGCTTGAGCGGGGTGACCGGGTTTAAGTGCCGGAGGAAGGGGGCCGGGTTTAGCATGGACGGGTTTGAGGTAATCTGACATATCGCACACATATCGAAGAATTAGTTGAGTTACTGAAACATCCATGATATCGCCAGGTATGTGAAAGCATGTATTTTTAACAGATGAATCAGGTCTAGATCTAAAGGCTAAGCTAGAGTACCTTCTCATTATCAATCCTTCGTTGAATTAAAGTTCTTGGGCTAACGAAAACCTGACGGGGGGGCCGGCGCTATCTCTTCAAGGAGTATTCACATCAAGAAACCTTGGTTTCGATAAGAATTCACGTTGACCTCGATTTTAAGAATGTAACCATAACGGCTTTCCATTCCAGCTAGGTACGATAACCTTCGTGCTTCCATATACGGCTAACATTATCCGTGATATTCCTCAGTATCTGTTCCGGCCGCCATGGGCCTTTCTGCCGCTCAAGCATATCCACCCACTCATATATAAGCCGATCCTTATTATCAACACCAGCAAAGTGTACCAGAAAATCCCCTCGCACAGCATTGTAATACTCCAATCCCTCATCGGTTGTGCGCTGCTCAAACTCTGCTGCACTGTCTCCGGGATAAGCATTGAACCAGACGCTTGGGACCTCCTCAACCCCCTCGCGATATCTGGGCTGGCTGAAGAGTATCTCCATCGCGCTCTGCTCTTCGAAAGGGAGGGACGCGTTGGGTTGGAAATGGCGGAAGGCGAGCAAATCGCTGAAGAAGTCTATCGCCCAGCGATCTACTCGGATCAAGAAAACACCGGCATTTAAGCCGTTCCAATCCTTGGAGATGATCAAGTGTGGTTCATGCGATTGATCCCTCCGTTTCTTTCTGTTTGTGTTGTGTTTACGCTCAGGGCTGATTGGTGGCAGGAAACTCGAAACAGGTCTGCAGGGATCAAGGATAAGAGTATCCCGATCGACCCAGAACAGCCAATTCAGGCGCTCGTCCTCTGGTAACGTCATCTCGTCAAGCAAACGAGACAGAATAAAAGCAGGTTTGTTCCAGATATGATCGATAATAGGAGAGCACAAGACATCTAGTTGAGTTTCATGCACCAGACTGTGCATGAGATGAGTCTGCAAAGCCTTTCGATATTGTTCTTGCTGGTCGCCGAGATGGACTGTCACAGTGCCTATTCGAGCATTTGCAGGGCGGTAGGAGTGCAACTGTTTGCATGATTTGCGTAGTGTATCTGCTTGTTCGATGAGTGGCGCAGCGATAAAATGAGGCAAACATTTACTGCCGCCATGAGAGCGGAGGGAGGTGATCGTGATGTTTGGAGGTGGAGGTTTATAGATGTGAAAGTGGTCCCGCTCGATAACAAATAGGAGCGTTTGGTACACGACAAATACAACTATAAAACAAGCGACGATATAGAAGCCAAGGTCTTTCACTTTCCGTGATGTCAGACTGAGGTGGGATGTGGTCATAGCTGTTGAAAACTATAGGGGTAATCGTCAGACATTGCAGGTTATACATTGAATCAGTAACGATGAGGGAAGATTCATGATCAGAATTGTCAGGAGGGGGAAAGAAAAGGAGGTTGTATTGCGCCTTGCCTAGAGCGGGCTAGACTGGTGAGCGAAATTTCGTGTTGGCATTGTTATTGAGATACCCGATTTTGATAGGGGTGAAGATAAGAATAAAGTACAAGGTACGCAAGGTAGAAGAAATATATCAAACTCCGGCTGCTAGTCTTTGAGGTGCTGTGAAAATTTTCAACTCTCAAGCCATCACATCACAAATTCTAGTCATACTCCTTCATCGTTGAGGAAACAGGAACAACTCTAATTATCCCTAAACTAGCGCTAACGTCAAAAAGAAACCTTAAATTTATCGCCGAGGTCACGCTATTTCCCTCGTATCAGCAACGGATGCGCCTCAGTGTTGAGCACATATTTCATCCTCCCATCACCCTTAACCTGCAGCTCCGAATCCTCCGCAAATATCAGATACAAATACTTCAGCGTCTCGGCGAGCCAAAAGCTCTCCATCTTGTCGATGAACTGCCTCGTCTTGTCGTCCGCCGTCTTCATCACACTCTTCAACCCAGTGTACCCGCCCTCGACCTTAGTCATCCTGTTCAGCGACTCGAAAGCCTCCCACGCCCAGTCCTGCCACTTCTTATCCCCCGTCGCGCGATACGCGTAGTACAGGCTCTCTATGGTCTCAGGGCGCAGGATGTATTCGCCGTTGGTGTGGTAGAAGCCGCTTCTTTCGTAGAAGGATTGCCATTTTGGCGATGGGAGACGGTTGACGGCGGGCTTGGCGAGTGGTTGGCGGCCGTCGTCGACCCAGCGGAATAGCTCGGGGCCAATACCTGCCGGACTTTGGCGGTACACCTCAAAGTACGACTCGGATAGTTTGAGGCCAAAATCAACAAAGGTCTGGTTCTGGAAGAGCAAGCCGCCTAAGATCAGGGAGCCGCCGCAGACGCTTGCCACTGTTGTCGTTAGATGGTAAGCCCGGCCGACAGGAATGGAACCACTCTGGGGACTCACAGTGACTTGAGACAGGGATGAGTGTGTTGCCACGCATTTCTCCCAGAAAAGTAAGATCCGGTCTTGTCGACGGCGAAGATGCCAAGTGAACCATCGACGTCTCAGCCGCCTGGATCCAACTGTCTCCATACTCGGCAAAAGCAACAGGATCATACGCATACATCTTGATGAGGTACTCGTAGTAGCTATCCGAGCCGCCGCCCCATCCAGCCTGGTAATCCCCAAAATAGCCATCCTTTAGCTTAACATACGTACCCACCAGACCCGGAAGCGTGAAAGGCTGGTTTGTCTTAGGATGGATCAAATGAGCCTGGGCCTTCTGTGCGAGAGCGGCATAGGTCTGATTGCCCGTCAGGTCGCTGAGTCGGGTCCACTCGAGAACAAGAGTGCCAAAGCATGTGATAGAGTTGTCGATGTTGCCGTACCGACGCGGCTGCGGGTTGAAGACGATTTCGTCGTCTGGAACGCCACTGGGTGTGTCAAACGCGATGCTGAGTTTGTCTGCGAGGATGACTGCTGCTTTCAAGAGGTTGTTTCTCAGATGGGGATCTTTGACAAGATGTTTGTAAGAGCCAGAGAGTAAGTCGTGGGCTGTAAAGTATTTGGTCAGTCACTCGCTACGTACCGCCGTCTGTTTATAACCCACCCGACAAAAGTCCTCCGAGGTATCTGATAGTGGTCTCGAAAAGTGAGATTGGTTGATCAGGCACTGCTGTCACAGTAAAATCCGTAGTAGCAATTTGTCTGAGGATTTTATCTACAATGACAGCTTCCTCCATGATGATTGCCGTGCTCAGACCGTCGACAGCGGTCGCACCCCAGCCATTACTATCGGAATGTCAGTTCAGGCTTCTTCTGGTCTATGTCAGACATACCGATCATCCTCAAAAGTCTTGCTAATGGGCAATAGCGTATCGTGAGGCGCAGCGTATTTCTCGTACTTATCCCACGAAAACCGGAAGGCATCGACAATCGCTGCGGCTCTTTGCACGTCTCCACTTAGCTGAGGGGATTGTAATTTTGTATCTGAGCTTGTATGACTGGGTTGTGATGAGCCTCCCGAGAAGAGAAGTGAAATGCCATGCCAAGCTATGAAGACGGCCCCGAGCCAAAGAATGGCTCTTTGGAGTGAGTTCTTCATACTTCGCTTCATTTGACTCTAATATCTGTGCAGTCGACAGCGGAAGAGGAAATGAAAGGGAGTCATCACTTTTCGAAGACTTGAGAATCAATCGAGTGTCTTTTTCAGTTCTCCTGGAAACAATTCAAAAGTTTCTCCTGACGGCTCGGTTATCGTCCCTTGACAAATCCCTCGTGGTCGTTATCAAGCCACACAAGGTAACGAGTACCTGAGTCCCTACATCTGGTTAGCCGTCGCCCGTTTAAAGGTCTAGCGCCCAACCTCCCCTGAAAAGTATTTTAGACTATTGCTTTTAGCTGAAATGGAGGGTCAAAATCTACCATTCACAGACGACAAACACTGCCAAGATATTGCGCTAGCCCCAGAGCAACCAACGAGTTCGCGAGTCTAGATAGGTCTGGGCTAGACTTTTAAACTATTGTTTCGCAAGTAAGGTACCGTCACCGCAAGAAAAAGCTTTACTTGGTTAGACAATTGACTGGGCCAACAGGCAGGGTGTCACAAGAAATGTCCGGTATCTAGTAAGTTTAACCTACTTATGCCTATTTTCAACTAAATAAGTGAAAGAAGAAGACAATACAATGATATAAAGAAAGATTTAAATTCTCCATTTTGTATTTCTTTTCCTTTATCACTAAATTTATGTATCAAGTAAAGAGCTTTATAAAACCAGAAGTAAAAGGTAGATTTTTGAGAATAATATTAAAAATATTATAAACAGAGTTTCCTTTTCTAGTACATGATAGCTTGATATCTAACTTTTGAACAATGTTTTATCTTTTTCTAGATCTTTAGCTATTTTAACAATTTTATTACAGATTTGAGAAGTAATAGACTTGGTCAGAAATCGGGGGTGCAGACAATTCTTGTGACACCCCCCTAGCCAACGAATATCGGACTGTGCCGCTGGATTGTCGTGCAAGAAAACGAAATGACATTGCGAACCACATGGGGCGTTGGTGTGGAGATTTTAAACTGCTGCTCCTCCTTTACTTCTAACAGTTTTCTTATTTCCCCTCCAATGCTGCCGTTCGTCCAATCGCTCATTCAACGGCAACAGGTCCATTACTCTCGTTAATCTTCAGGATGCGTTTTATTTCTCTCTGCGCCGTCCTCGGTGCTGCGCTGCTCCCTGTTGCCAGCGCTGCCCCGTGCCGTCCCAGCAAGCCCACCTCCGCGCTTCCCGAGACAACCGTGACATCGACCGCCGGGTCTGAGACAGCCAGTGCGACTACCTTGGAGTCGTCTGCTACCTTTGCCTCCACCAGTGTTATCGAGACTACCATCACCGCGACTGCGACTCCCACCGAGGTCTCGGTCACCTCCGGCTTCACTACTCTGGTCTCAACGACTGCCGCATCGACGTCTGTTGAGGACGCTACCACTACCACGACCGAAGAGGCCGGACCTACCAAATATGTCCGGAACGGCGATTTCGAAGATGAACCCAACACAGACTGGGTCGTGAGAACCTCCAACATTAGGAACAACCCTGAAAAGGCCAACTCTGGCGATAAATATCTGTAAGTCTTCCTTGAATAGCCTGAAGTGCATCGTGCCAACAAAAGCAGCGAATTCGCCGTAGAGGATAGCTTCGCCAACGGAGGCAACCACGTCAACCAGACAATCAACGGCCTCGACACCGCTCGTATCTTCCGCCTCGCCTTCTCCAGCGCCGTCTTCGAGGATGATCTTGACGTCGGCGACTCGGTGTGTAAGCTGGAGGCTCTCCAGGACAGCACCCTGATTTCCTCGTGGCCTCTTGAATACATATCGCTCAACCAGTACAAGCCATTCTCGGCCGACTTTAAACCCATCGATGACGACGTCGAGCTTGACATTAGACTCCGTTGTACCAACGTGAACAAGGTCACCTTGACCGTCGGTCTGGATGACGTTTCTATCACTGATGTCGGCCCGGCACCAGTGCAGAGCTAAGTTGCGTTACAGGTACCAGCAATACATTTGAAATACAGAGAGACTGAGTGCCTTCGCGATCCAGTAGCCCATTTTGGTTCTGGTTTGATTCTTGATAGCAAAGGTCAGATATTGTGAAGCCCTCGGAACTTGAGCTTCAAACCAAAAGCATGCAAGCTGTCAACGATATCTGACTTGCCATTTTTTACTTTTCAGCAAAATAGAAACAATTGTAAATATTTACTTCAAGTTAATCCCCCACATATGATTATGAATCAAGATCTGGTAGAAAAATATCTCTACCGGTTGATTTCCTTGTATGCGCGCCCAGATTGAGCGTCTTCCGTGCGTGAAGAATTAACATCATTGAACATTTGACATACGGCGAAAGCTGTTTCCGGTCAACATATTATCATAGAGACTAGATGTGAAGTACTCCGAAAACAGTAAGCATAAGCCATTTAGATGCATTGCCAATCGAATTGGTTTTTATCTAGGCTGAGGCTTCTTTCATCATCAAACTATCACAGAGGCAGAAAACACGCTTATACAGCACTGACTATTCAGAACGCCCAATCGTAAACTAACTCAATTTTCAGACAATTTAGACCATTTGGTTGCAATTAGCAGTTACATATGAAAGGTTGCGAAGTCCAAACACCCTGATATCCATGCTCAACTGTTCTAGTGAGGCGCAGTAGTTCATAGCTTCTGGCCGGCAGTGCCAGGGATGACGGACGCAACCTTCTGAGATCCAAGTAGAGTGACCTTATACGGAAGAGACGCAGCGGTGAGAGTACCCTTGGGGGCCGAGTTAACAGAGCCACCAAGGTCAACATCGTCGACAACAGCGTAGCCAGTCTCCTTGGAGTCAGCGAAGAAGATGGCGCGCTCAACAGAGTTGGCAAACGCGGAGCTCTGGACAAGAACCTGGGCGCCCATGCGGGTGTTGACACCAGAGAGAAGGATGCCGTCCCAGTAGTTGTTGACGATGTGGACGGTGGCGAAGCGGACAAGAGGCTGGCGGCTATTCACATTCTTCCAGTAGTTGTTGGCGTAGGTGATGTGAAGCTTGCCCTTGTCCTCGGACCCGTTGTTGTCAGAGTGACCAATCAGGGAGCCCTTCCACTGAATCACGCCATGTCAGTAACCAGATCAACTAGCTTTAAGGATTGTTCAACATACGTGGTCGTGGAAGTAGGTGTTGGAGACAGTGATCCAGTCAGCACCATGGGAGATATCAAGCAGACCATCCAAGTCATCCTTTCCAAGGCTCAAGTCGCCGGAAAGATCGCAGTGGTCGACCCAAACATTGGTAGACGCATCGATGCCAATAGCATCGCCGTTGGAAGCATCGACCTTGGCGATCTTAAGGTTGCGAAGAATGACGTTCTTCTGGCGGCGAACGTAGAAACCGACACCAGTAAGTGCTAGTAGGGTCAGCTCAGATATTTCAAGCAGAGGCTAATTGTCTTTGACATACAGCTACCCGCCGCGCCGATGATGGTCTTGTCAGAGGTAGGACGCACGCTATCGCTGCCGGTCAGTTTTCCGGACACGATGATGGTGAGAGGTCCAGAGCGCTTGGCAGCCTCAATCAGAGCAGCGACGGATGTGACGGTGACGGTTTGGCCTCCTGCGCCACCAGTGGTTCCTCCGTTCTGGGTGCAGTATCCGACACTGCAAGCTTCAGCGGCCTGGCGCTTGACGAGATTGTCGCGACTCTCGACGGGTGAACCGACGGCCAGAGTGGCGAGTAAGGTGGTGAGGACTGCAGCGAACTTCATGGTGAAGCTTAGGTAAAAGCCGTGGGGAGGATCTAGCAGGCGCAGAACTGTGAAGTTGGGCTCAGTAAGTCAATAGTGGGTTGCTCAAGATGAAGAAACTGGAGTCTGGCTGGAGCAATAATACACTCAACTGATGTCGAACATACACGGTTCTTATAGAAGTTGATCTGTAACACAAAATCTCAAAGAAGCATGGCGATACAGCACCACGAAGAGCATCAATGCCTAATTGAGACTACGGACCACGGAGACCATGTCAGATTGCCCATTCCGTCAAAACCACCATGAATTATCCCGAGATACTATTGGAACACGAAGAATCTCTCTGAATGTAAGTGCTCTTTCATGAAGTATGTGAAACAATCAAGTTGACAAATGTAGAACCAATATCACGCTGAGAGGACCGTTGCGTTTCGTGGGTATATTATTGGTGGAACACTCTTGAAGGCTTGGCGGCGGTTGGTGGATAATTCTCTAAATCCCGAGACCGATATTCCTAGTTGTTGTTATCGGCCACATATCAAGGATCGTGCTGATCTCTTTCCCCAAAGTCACGACCGTGGGATTCGGCACTTCAGGTGCGCAATCCTGTCTTGCAGTCTGGGGTAAAAGACGAGAGTATGCTTGGCGAGCTGACATGCCAGTGATAAGAAACAATATTTTGTTGGTCACCTTGTAAGTATCTCACAATTGACTAACTAGTTCCCACAGAACCTTTCGACTTTCCTTACGCAATATCTTCCTCAGGCATGTTAACAACCATGCATGAATCCCCAACTTGGGTTATGACTCTGCCATGCGACCTCAACCATCCCCCAAAGTTTGGAAATTACCGTGGGGGCACAAGGTACCTTTCGGTAATAACCCCCTCGTGTATATGGGAGGCCAACAACAAACTGAACTGACTGCAAGTTTCCCCGTGATCAAGATCTTCCTCGAATGAAATAAAAGAGAGTCCACTGCCCCCGGTCCATAGTCAGGTCAGTTTTCACTCTCGCAGGCTTACTACGTTTTGTAGGTTTGGGGGACTATATGCAGCGTTATTCTGCTGCCTTGAGTCGGGATGGATGGCACAGACAGGGTGGAACTTCTGTCGCCCAAAGGTATGGTCCATTGGTTCTTATATTCAAGTTTAGTACAGGTCTTCACGCGATTGTTCAGTGACTTAAAGCACCATCCAGGTCTAGATCCTTGTCTCTAATATCTGATACTCAACAGTTACATGTACGGCGAGCGAATGTCACCATGGTGGTAGGATGAAATTATTTATCATGACAAGGAATATTTTCACTGATGCATGTAAGACATGTTTCAACTTTTCGGTATCTCTATCATAAGCATATGGCTTGATTAAAGCCGATTTCAAGGACCTTCGAAGGTATAGGTTCGAGTTGTGGCATGAGTGTGTTATCTATCGCTGTTGATCCTGTTTATTCGACACTTGGCTTAGGATGAGTTTCGTCTAAATTGCATTCTTAGTCATATCCAAAGTACCTCAGTGGACTACTATAATGAAAAGGTGTTGCTGCTTATAATGCCGTGATTAAGCTATAGCCACAACTCGCCGAGGGCCACCATTTGTCATAGCACTCTTCACGCAGGACACAGGCCAACATACAATTATGCACTCAAGGCGCCACAGCCCCGTGCACGGCTGGAAGTCGACATCAAAGAAGTCATTATGTATATATCGGAATAGTATACATGCGTACGGAGCATTAGTATTGCAGGCCAATCGGCAAACAACCTCAACCTGCCCATTCGCACATGGTAATAATGCATCAAAGATGTTTATAATAGTGTTATATAAATATTGATCGTCAACAAGTATCACGGTTAGTTTCTATGAGGTTTAAAACGGCTGATTTGACTTATCAAGAATACATAGATCTTTCATTAGCCATTAGGCTTCTTCGTCTATCCGTTTGACTACACGATTCCGAGTTCTTTTGACACAGACGAGACGGATATAGGTCCGGAGTATCTAGGAATCTATCTGATATTGCAATCAACACATCAGCTTTCTAGTAGATCTTAATTATCTAAAACAGCTATATATCTACGGATAATGTGTTCCCGAGATAAACTCAGCTCAGAGTACAGGTGCTGAGATGATGATCATGATGTATCACCACCAATTCATTTTACTCAAAGGCCAGTAAGCCAAGGCCGACTAGTCACACGGGAATTTTCCTAGGCTTGCTTATCAGAATACTAGCCCTGCTGTACCCACGGGAGCGCTGTTCAGCTCACATGAGTATCTAAACCTTATACGAGCCTCATCAACAAGTTTATCGGCAAGGTTATTTATTGCGTTAGACTGGGGACGAGCTGGTCTATTTTCATTGAAGTAATTCGTGGAGAATCTTCCAATTAACGGATAAATGATTTCCACGCATCACTGCCACGTTTGAAATTTAGCTCACCCCGCCTTTTCGGATCCCCCACAAGAACTTTCACCTCCGCGTCGAAGCTTAGATTTGGTAACGAGTAAACATGCGAAAACTCAATTACCCCAGATTTTGCAAAGGATGCCAAGGTTTCTGGTGAGGAAGCTTGTAAGCCTTCTGGCAAATGATTGATGGAAACAACATATGGAATTCTTCCGATGGCATATTAACCTAATGAGGTCCTGTCACCATGAAATGTGGCTGGTATACATGGATCCAACAAGCAAAGATCAGTGCTAACATTCGTTGGCATATCTTTGGATCTATGTAGCTACCGATGACATGTTACTATGAGTGCACACTTTGCCGTATTGATCATTGCACGAGGCTGGGATTGTAGGGGATGTTCTGCAAGAAATTGTTGAGCGTGACGATTTATATATAACAACATCCACTCTTTGCTCCTCAGTGCTATTCAGCTCTTCGTTGAAAAACTACTCTTTCTCCGGCCTTGTACTCCAACACAGGACCTTTTTTCAGCCACCCTTTCCTATATCCAACATGAAGGCCTCGCTACTCTTATCCCTCCTCCCCATCACCCAAGGCGCTGTCATCGACACCCGCCAGTCCAAGACCGGCGATGGCAAGCAGGGCGAAGGCGATGCCACACAGGGAGACCTCAGCCAGAGACCACCACCCCGCTTCCCCTTCCCCATCACCAAGTTCCCCATCGCCAAGGAGACAGTAGTATTGAAGAATGCCAAGTACATAATGCCTGGCGAGGTATTCGATGGCAAGATGAAGCGTTATGAGCGCCCTGAGGGAAGCTGTAATGAGCAGGCTGAGGGTACTGATGCTGATACCGTCTTCAACTTGATGCCGGGTGCTACCATCCGAAATGTGATCATTGGCAAGCATCAGGCTGAGGGAATTCATGCCCTTGGGGATGCGTGGGTAGAGAATGGTATGTTGTATCCAGGAAGTTGTTACTTACTGACTTTTATGTCAATGATTTCTAGTCTGGTGGGAGGATGTTTGTGAAGACGCCCTCACCTCCAAGGGCCTCAACACACAATTGAGAGTCATTGGAGGTGGAGCCCGCAGTGCCACAGACAAGGTTTGGGCCCGACGCTTCGAAGAAAGATTTCCACTAACATCGTGTAGATTTTTCAAGACAACTCTCTTGGTGGCAAGTACAACATCACTGGTTTTTATGCCGAAGGGTTTGGAACATTCTACCAGTCCTGCGGCAACTGCCTCAACCAGGCCAAGCGTAACGTAACCATCCAAAATGTCATTGCCATTGACGGTCTGAGGATGGGCATTGTAAGGAGTTCCAGATCCCTTAACTACTTAATCTAACGCTAGGTTCTTAGATCAATCCTAACTTTGGCGATGAGTTCCGCCTCAGAGATGCCCAGATCGACAACGTCACCAGCATTGTCGACAAAGAGATTGGAAACAACGTGCAGACCGTTCCCTACTACATTGGAAATGGACCTGATGAGAAATACGCCTTGTACAACGAGACTCGGGATAACATCACCAAGTACAAGGGCAAGGCAGCAAATGTTTATGAGCCTGAGGACCCGTATGAGTGGCTTGAGGAGTTCTGGCCTGAGGGATTCAACTAAGCAGACCTCAGGTCTTCAGTTGTTGACCTTGACAAGGTTTATGGCCTAAGCATGTATGTGCTGTATGAATGGCTTGTAAGCACTACTATGATTAGAACGGTCGGTAGCGATTACTGTTTACGAAAAAGTTCAATCCCAGAAACTTCATCGAGAAAACACATGATGCGTGGCAAGTCACACTTGTTAGATGATCTTGTGTAATTATTCACTATGATGGGAGATCGGATCATACCATACTTTCCACTCACGTCACACCCAACAAGATGTGACATCATGACGCGAACCTCATATCCTGATGTTGAAAGCGGGGAATATCAATATAAGACCTCCTCTCCTTCTTTACCTCAAATTGATTCCTAATTGAAGCTATATCTGTTATTTCTGAAGTAAGATTTATATCTCGTGTCAGGAATAATAACAACCATGCTGTGGAAACCTTTCTTAGTCCTCGCCGCACAGCTTAGAAGTGCCGTCGGCAAAGAACAAGCGGTGTTAGGCCCCAGCGGTGGTGGCCTGGACGAGATTCGCGAAAAGTACTGCCAACCCGGCTTCAATTGAAACTTTTGACTGATTTTGTTAGACTGCTAGAAGCCGAGATTATTCCCACCGTCATTGACGATTTTCCGCCTGTTCTTGGATTCCGTGCATCATGGAAGCACGACTCTGCCGATCTTGGCAACATCCTCAAACCCAAGCATCTCAAGTCGGCTCCCTCAATTCATCTTGAAAAGATCGAGTCGGACTCATCTTTCAACGTTGAAGTCAATCGACATACCCCTTTCGTCATCGTTCTCACCGACCCCGACGCACCATCAAGGGACGATCCAAAATGGTCCGAGTTCTGCCATTGGATTGCCACGGGGAGTTCCCTCTCTTCGTCAACAGCCTCCAAGCATCACCTCAAGGACATCATCAAGTACAAGGCCCCTGCGCCGCCGCCAAAGACTGGGAAGCATCGTTATGTTTTCCTCGCTTTTATTGCGGCCAATGGAACAACCAAAAAGCTTCATCTGACCAAACCAGACGAGAGGAAGCATTGGGGCTCAGAGCATGCTGGGCATGGAGTCCGCGAATGGGCGTATGACAATGGCCTTGTTCCTGTCGGTAAGCTGGTCCAATTCCTAAACCGTTGACCGAGACTAACATGGACAAGCTGCCAATTTCATCTATGCAGAAAATGAAGAACAGTAATCACCTCCATTTCACCTGTTGATGGTTAGCTGCATCAAGCTTAAATGAATCAAAACGGAAGCTGAGCGTTATACTTATCATTTCCTTGGCTTTCGGTCACAGAAGCGGCCTATGATTCAAGCATGTCATTCGTCAATCAACACTCGTCGCGGACCAAGCTCCTATTTTAGGTACCGAGCGCCTAAGTACCCGCTATCCCCGCATTGCTCAGCCCATACTCAAAACCCAGGCCGCCCAATACACGCTCTTTATCCCACCACGAACTCGCAGATCCATGTACGAGAGCTGGAACAAGCAGGTCGACACATCCTCGTCTCGTAAAAGTTACCACCAGCTGAAAACTGTCTTGGCGGGAGATAGCAAATCACTAGGTCAGACGCTGGAGCGTGACCGTGGAAAAGTGCTCAGCATAGAGATCATTACTGCATTAGGCAGGTAACCACTGAAACAAGCGGCCTCGGCATAACATTGGCAGCGATCGGTGGTATAGTGCATAACGTTAAAGGTTGCAGAGAGAGTTAATAGTTAATATGTGCGAGGGTTTTGACACGTATAAATAGACGCAGTATCGTGATTGAAGATTCGAGGATAACGAATTTCCTCTGCTAGTCAGTACAGTCCACCAAGATGAAGTTCAGCATCACCCTTCTGTCTCTTGTCCCAGCAGTCCTCGCCCTGCCCACAGGCGAAGATGCTTCTGTATCAAAGCGCCAAAGCGCCAACACAGTGACAGACCAACTACTCTTCAGCGTCTCGCTACCAACGTTCACTGCGCGCCGCAACGCCCGCGATCCTCCCACCCTTGACTGGACTTCTGACGGCTGCACCTCTTCACCCGACAACCCTTTCGGATTCCCTTTCGTCCCGGCCTGCAACCGCCACGACTTTGGCTACAACAACTATCGCACCCAGAGCCGCTTCACCGTGAGCGCCAAGGCGCGCATCGACAGCAACTTCAAGACCGAGTAAGTAAAGACGTCTTTACGAGGGAGACCTGTTTCGCTGACCGTAGTTAGTCTGTATTATCAGTGCACTTCTTCCAGCGCCGCAGGTGTTTGCAGAGCACTGGCCGATGTTTACTACGCGGCTGTGAGAGCATTCGGTGGTGATGATGCCACTCCAGGCAAGAGAGACGACGACCTTATCAAGGAGTACGAGGCGAAGGTGGAGGTTTACAACAAGCTCGTTGAAGAGGCCCAAAAGAAGGGTGACCTTCCCCGTTTGGATTAAATGGGGGATGTATAAGGAAGAGATTAATAAATTGAATGTATATAGTTGACTTACTATTATTGAGTGGACATACTGCTAGCCTGTAAATGTGAATCATCGCTTCCTCTCCAAACTTCAGGTATGATGGGTGGATCTATGGCCTAGTCTAAGCTTTTGTCAAAGTTATCCTAAGATCCTCAAATAACACCTGCTGCTGCTTTATTTGCTGATGTAATATTATGTCAAAGAATTAGAGGTTTACATTCTCACACAAAACATCAAGGATTTCCGTGCTCCCCGATTCTTGTTCCACTTCCTTCTAGCAAAAGCCCATGACTGCTACCGATCTTGCTTTTCATCCATATCGGTATCTGACTCTAGCAGTAGTTATGATCAAGGCTTCAATTGTACCTACAAGTAGCTTACGGTATTTATGATAGCTATAGATCTCGGTCTTACTAATGAAAGGTTACTCGCAGCGAGACTCTTCCTTTCATAAGAAACAAGATATTCTACTTAGAAGACGAGATCAGAGAGTTGTATCGATTGGGAACCTATTTCCTTGAACGTAGACAAACTTCCAGGATCAAGAAGACATCACTAATCCTTGTATCCCAGAAACGGAAACTCTTTTTCCTAGTCCATGCTGTTAATAATGCTCACTTTTTCATGCCGATAGATGCATGGTCCGTAGACGAGGCTGAAAGAAACTGAAAAT
Source organism: Fusarium nurragi (assembly GCA_012977755.1). Classification (NCBI taxonomy): domain Eukaryota; kingdom Fungi; phylum Ascomycota; class Sordariomycetes; order Hypocreales; family Nectriaceae; genus Fusarium; species Fusarium nurragi. The sequence goes on from JAALXI010000061.1 coordinate 102,517, forward strand.
AATTATACAGTTGAGAACCAAAGGAGAGATATAAGAACCCGTTGCGAGATCACCAAGTGAACGAATGCGAGCAGGTGGTACATCATAGAACTGGCATTGAATACCGACTACCATATATCCCGTCGAGATTAATGCCTTGTCTGTTTGTTCCCGCTAAAGTAAAACAACTGAAGACCCTTCCTGAGGATGCTCACCTCCTGAGAATGAGGATGAGTTTGATGCTTGAGCCTGTGGTACTCGAAATCGAAGTCTCTATAGCCTTTTCCACATATAAAGGCAAAATAGTTTACCACTTCAGAAGTTATTTGAATTTCACATTCTTGACTATCATCAGAGTACTTCCTACAGACTTACTTTAAAGGGGACTCTCTGGATCTTCCGAACTCCAGTGTGGTTGAGCTTACCTTGTTTCGAGATAGTACCGCACGAAAGGAATCATAGCAGGCCTTGATAGCCTAGGTACTGTTATTCTTCATGAACATGTGGTTTGACTTCGCAGAGTGGCGATCGACTAATCGCACTCTTGTCAATAGATATAAGCGCCTCGCCCAACAACTCGTCTCGTTCGGCTCTGCCAGCAGGAACCTATATTATTCTTCCTTAATCAGGACGATGGGCTTGACGCGGCATGATCTGATCTTAGGCTGGCTGGTGATTGATCTGAAAGTTACTTACCCAGTAGTGATTGAGTCGTCATGATATGGCCAATGTCGCGACATCATATTTATGCGACAAAGCCCTCCTATTCAATTAAATACCCTTTGAAAACAATGTGTGGGACAATGATATATTACTAGAAGCTGTATATATAAGTATATGAATTTCAAACAAGTCCCCCGTCGCTCAAACTTGTATGTGGTTGATCTAAAGCTTAGCATCTGTTAGTAGTGACGGTATTGTAGGGACATGAAGCCTAGCCCTGACGCGTGTCACAGTCTTGCTCTCCACACTGGACCATACACCCTATGTCAAAGCCCAAGATGATAAGACACAAATATTCCAGTGTTCTTACAGCTGCCTCTTTAGAAATCTCAGCAACTTTCAACTCGAGGCTGCAGGGAATATTCCAGATGGGTTAGATCAGTCCCTCCCGTGCGGGTACCTGCAGCAGACTTGCGTGGCACCACCAGGCAGCAAGAAAACAAGAAACATGCAGTTACGCGGCCTCATTTTACTACGCTCACTTCAGACAGTTCAGCTTGGCATGATGCGGCGACCGCAGGCCCAAACGACAGCCTGCAGTCATTTCGCTACTCCTGAGCAGGTTCAGGCAAGGGTGAGCCCAGCTGGAGCCTGTGTGAGCCCCGCCGCTGTATCCGGTCGATGGATGCACTCAGCAGCGAGCACACGGTCAAAAGCAGCCTTTAACCGCTTCACTTTGTCTCCTGCTTAACCTGCTTTCATATTGTTAAGCTCCCTCCCTGCTTCGCCCTTCTCCTTGGAAACATTCCGCTCACACACCAGCCATGACGTTGAAGCAGAATGGAGGGGCTCACTTGAGCGGTGACATCAACTTTATTGCAACGCCAAAGGCGCCCGCCGACACTATCTCGACTGGCCAAAATCCTGGTGTTCCCTTGACCAATGCAAGTTCCGTGGCGTTCGTAGTGTTGTTTGCCAGCTGCTTACCGTTTGGGTTAATAGTTTCCCGCTATAAACAACGCCCCCCTCCCGGCCGAAGGTCCTGGGTACGAACAATGGTCTAACCTCGTGCTTGGCGCCGCGCTCGTGGGCGTTCCCCAGTGGCTTTCGTGGCAGCTCGGCGGCGGCTTCAAGACGGCGCTTTTCCTTGCCATACTCACGACGCTTCCAGTCTTGATTGTTATCTGGACTCTTATGTCGAGATTCAGCCCCCGGCTCAATGATAACGTGGTGCTACCCGGCCGCCCGGTCGAGTTCTACCTCAACTTCAAAAGCGACCGAAACCGAGCGCGATGGACCGGCCGACACAAAGTCCCGATGAGTATGTTTTTTGAGCTCTATTTCACCGGCCAAGTCGACCTCAACGCCGACGCGCTCGAGGTATTCGAGTATCGCCATGACTGGGCGACATTTAATTTCACCAGTGAGACATTCCGGTACATTCTGTTCACCTTCTTCCCCGATGTTGTCCTGCACCTCCGGTCGCAAGACGAGGAGCAAGTGCGCAGCAATTACGACAGTGGAAATGACCATTACGCTTGGTTTCTCGGCCCTCGTATGATCTACACGTCGGGAATTATCTCCGACCCCACCCGGGAGGAGACACTGGAAGAGATGCAAGACAACAAGCTGGCCATCGTCTGCGAAAAGATCGGTCTCAAAGAGGGAGAGACGGTGCTGGACATTGGGTGCGGCTGGGGCACACTGGCGAAATTCGCGAGTCTCAACTACGGCGCCAAAGTCACCGGCGTGACCCTCGCTCGTAATCAGGTTGAATGGGGCAACGACGGTCTCCGAAAGGCTGGTGTTCCAGAAGAGCAGAGCAGGCTTCTGTGCAGCGACTATCGCGATATTCCCGAGCAAAAGTTCAACAAGATCACACAGCTTGAAATGGCTGAACACGTGGGTGTGCGACGCCTGACAGGATTTTTCCGCCAATGCTACGACATGCTGGAGGATGATGGAGCCATGTATGTCCAGCTCTCCGGCCTGCGAAAAGCGTGGCAGTACGAGGACTTCATCTGGGGCTTGTTCCTCAATAAGTACATTTTTCCCGGCGCGGATGCCTCTACGCCGCTGTCCTTCTACGTTGGTTGTCTCGAGAGCGCTGGCTTTGAAGTCAAGAGGTGAGCCACCCTAGATGTCTTGGAGGTGACTACAGCTAACTGGTCTCAGCGTCGATACCGTCGGTGTTCACTACTCTGGCACGCTCTGGCGATGGTACAGAAACTGGCTTGGAAACGCAGACAAGGTCAAGGCCAAATACGGCGTGCGCTGGTTCCGAGTGAGTACAAACAAGTCTTATACAACTTGCGACTAAACCGCTGACTTCTTCAGATCTGGGAGATTTTCCTGGCTTACTCCACTATTGCGTCTCGCCAAGGCTCTGCTACCTGTTTCCAGATGGTCGTCGTCAAGAATCTCAATGCGACCCATCGCATCAACGGTGTTTACTCCCAGTATGGTCTGCACGGTGCGCTTGAGGCAGCGAGGGCGGCTGGAAAAGCTGTGTTGCCCGAGTAATCCACGATACGAGTAAGTAACGCAGTAACGCCGTGGTCTTCGGTATGGCAATCGCTGGGGATTTGAGGCTACTTTGCTGTGGGATAATAAGGAATTCTGATCTTCACCATTCTTCCGGTGCTTTTAGTCCCAGGGAGTAACGCGGACTGGTGTTTCTGGTTGATAAAAGCAATCGATTTCTTCCAACCGCCAAGGCGCTAACTATCTCAATAAGAATTATTAATCCCATCCTATCACGCAACAAGCAACTTTTCAGTCATCGACAACACCTATTCTCTCCAGCTGTGCACCATCTTAACGAACCTCTCAAGCTGCGTAAACTCAGTCGCCCACGTCGTCAGCAACCTAATCACCGCCTCGTCATCACCACACTTCTCCCAAACATAGAAACTAAAACTCTCCTTCAACACTTTAATCAACCCTAGAGGCAGCACGGCGAAGACCTGGTTCGTTTCAGTTGCAGCATACACCGAGAATCCAGCCTGTGCAATGCCGTTCGAAAGCGTCTCGGCTGCAAGGTTTGCCTTTCTCGCAAGGTCAAAGTAGAGGTCGCCTTCGAAAAGCTCGGCGAACTGCGCACCTATCACACGTCCTTTTGCAAGGAGGGAGCCGTGCTGTTTGACGTAGAATTCGAATTCGGAGGCCAGCCTTGCGTCCTTGACAACGACGGCTTCGCCAAGAAGAGCACCGTTCTTTGTGCCGCCGATCCAGAAAATATCCGTCAGTTCTAGAATATCCGCCAGCGTCATGTCGTTGGTCTTGGATGCAAGGGCAGTGCCGATGCGCGCGCCGTCGAGAAAGAGGATGAGGTCGTTCTTTTCGCAGACTTGTTTAATGGCTGCCAGTTCGCTTCTGCTATATATCGTGCCGATCTCGGTGGCATTTGATATGTACACTAATCGAGGTTTGGCCATGTGAGGGAAGTGCCAGTTATCGTCCAACGCACGCTCGATGGATTCCGGGGTGAGTTTCCCATTCTTTGGCGCAACGTTGATGATTTTATGGCCGCTGGCTTCGACTGCGCCCGTCTCCCTCGTGACGATGTGTCCGGAGCTGGCGGCAACAACAGCCTCGTGAGGTCGGAGACAGGCCGCGATTGAGATGGCGTTGGCAGATGTTCCGCTCGGCACGAAGAAGACGCCTACGTCGTCACGACCAAGATGACGACGGATTCTTTGGCGGGCAAGGTCACAGTACGTATCACCTCCGTAGCCGGTTTCTTGTGTTGTGTTGCTGGCGATCAACGCTTTGAGAAGGGCGGGATGCGCACCCTCGCTATAATCGTCCATGAAGCTGTAGCGAGGCGCTGGAGGTGGTATCTGGGACGGCATTTTGATAACGAGGATGATGTGAGTGAGCTAAAGGTTGCCACGATCGCATTGGCACTAATTGTGGCATTTCTATATAGATTGTTCCATCCCCACTCGATGATCCACAGATGCATCACAGAATGGACAGTTAGTAAGAGGAATGTTAGTCAACCCTCTCGTAGTGGGTCGTTACTCAACATTCGATGACACTTCCCGAAACTTTACCAAACTTTATGCGCTAATGATGCCGTGCGCAAGCGTCTGGAAGACGATATCGTATCATGTGGCCGGTAAGATAACACAACCGGCCCGGCTACAGCTCACGGGACTATGAAGCGGGGGACATGGAGATTGTGTTTGCCGCATCCAAGGAAAAGTCAATGAAGCTCCGATACGTGTCGACAGTCGAAGGATCCAGCGGCTTCGGGTACGTAAGAATCTTCTGGTACTTTGGCTTCAGCGGCATGCCCGTTGCTGTGAGATCGCCAGCCTGGTCCCAAAGCTCAGGGTATTTTTCAAAGAACGCGGGGTCGATCTTGTAGTATCCCGCGCCCTTGTCCATGTTCAATTTGCTGAAGGCTGCGCGGGCATAAGCAGGCGACGAGAACAAGGTTGAGATGTCTGGCGCAGGCAGCACGGCCATTGCATTTTCGCTTTCGGATGTCCCGGTTGCCATTGTGTTGATGAGGTCTGTGACCCGAACGTACACCGTGATTTGCGGGGCTCCCAGGATGAGGTCCGCCATGAGCGCTTCCACCACGTACCCCGTAACAGCGTCGCAGAAGATTTGATCGATGTGTGGGTTTGCTGAATGAAGCTGTATTAATCTGTCTCGAATTGATGGGAACGGGATCCAGTCGATTATTCCCGGGTGGGGGTTCTCCATCTGCGCTTTTGTGGGCCGGTACCGGGGGTGGAGTTTGTTGAAGGTGGCCGAGGAAGGGTACAGTTGCCAGGCTGTGAGTTCGATGATGTGGTAGAAGCGTGTTTTGGCATACCAGGCCATTACGTCTGGGCGAGTCATGCTGTTGAACATGGAAAGGACCATCAGCACTGGCTGATAAACGCTACATCATATTAGTCAGTGTTGGCTGTTAAGTAAAGAGAAAGAACCTTAACTTACCTCTGCACAGGATTGTGACCATCTGGGACAAACCCGAGGGTGTTGAGCTTGTTCTTGAGCATCCTCCGGAGCAGCTGGATGTGATCCGAGAACGGCGAATTCGTGAATGAGTAATCCTTTCCCAAAACCAGGCTCGACTCCGTCGTAGCATTAATGGCAGTGAGATACGGTTGCATGCCCATCTGGTACTCGTGGCTCCAGATGCTCGGTATCTGAGAGTACAAGGGGCTTGTGCCGGCGACGTTGATGAGTTCCGACGTGAGGCTGTTACTAGTCACCGGTGCTACATGTGTGTAAATACTGGTTTTTGATAGGAAGGATGGCACTTTTGGTACTGACCTGCGACGTTGGCTGGCGTAAAAGGAGCATCAAAGTCCAGAATGGAGGGGTCAAAAGATTCCAAGTCCAGAGATGAGAGCGAGGGAGCTGAGACATGCACATGTTGGTTCTGCTTCTGACCAGGATCATCGACCAACCGCTCAGCCTCACCATCCCTCTCATTCAAAACACCACCCGCAGTATTATCCAGTGTCTTGGAAACAGAATCACTCAACAACTGAACCGAAGCCAGCATCCTCGACATCTTGGTCTGGACATCAATCAGCTGCTTCCGCAGCACCTGGTTCTCCTTCTGCAGCGCCTCAACACGCTCGCTATCGGGCCTCTGGTCCGCATTCACTTTGTTCCGCAGCTCCCTGATACATTCTGCCTGCCTGCGCCGAAAGGCACGCTGGGAGAGCCTGTTGCGGAGCTTTCTACATTGCAGCGTCAGAGTCCAAAGCGACGGAAGCGGGGGAGGGAGTTTGGTACTTTCGCTCTTGCTCGCTGATGGTAGGGTTCTTGTCGTCGCCTTGCGAAGTGCTCGGTGAGTCCATGACGGGCTGGGATCTCGTCTCGGTGTGTGCTCAGATATCGCAGCTCGATCACCGACGTTCGGGGAGTAAATGGTTCTTTTTGATTGGAGCTTGGGTTATTTGATCACTTGGCGCGGGACAATACGGTTAGAGGCGGCGATTTGACCCGGGTGTGGGTGTGTTCCCCGCCAAGTCGGAGCCACATTTTATGGTTTTAACGTCTGTAAACGGCCAAGTCGAAAAGAGTACTAGTCATCTGCCACTTTTACTGTTCAGGCAGGTATAAATAGCCTTACAGTATAAAAGTCTTACATCTCTGACACCATCTCTTCAGAGAAATCTGACTTATATTGGGGGTTGTACGTGGTCGGTATAAAGACTCCAGCTATTGAGAGCAGACCCCGTATCCGTAAATCCTCGATCACTGACCATGAACCACCCGCTTCACAGTCTCGTCAACACTCTGTACCTCAAGACCCAGAAGCCCATTGGCAAGATCCTTCTCCTCGGTATAGTTCGAGCGCAGACCAGGCGTGTTTGCAAAAGTCGTTGCGCGCACAAGAGTAAATCCCCCACTAAAATCACCAGCGCCCAACTTCTCCCTAGCTTCCACAACTTGTTCATCCGTAGACTTGGCATCCACCGTCCATTTGGCCCCGGTAGCGTTCTCAAGGGACTTCAGGATCCCGGTTTGTGTGGTCTCGACCGAGTACACGTAGAGATAGCGATTGCGCGTTTCGTGGGGATGCTCCAGGACCGACACGACCGCCTGTGCAAGTTGCTTCTCATTGGTCAGGGTGAACTTGCCGTTTCCGTCGTCCCAGATTGTCGCAGTTCGGTTACCGATATCGAACCCGAGAAATCCATTGGCGAGGCCCTGGTCATGTCAGCAAGATATCAGTGGGAGGAAGGCTGCACGCGTACCCAATCAAACAAGAGACCGGTCGCAAGACCAGTCCAGGTCAGTCCATCTTTCTCCTTAGACTTGAGGTAGTCGATGAGATTCTTCTTCTGCTCAAACAGCGGCATCAACTGCAGGACAGCTGGATCCTCGCTGCTGGCAGAAAACTCGGATGGCAAGAACCGCTTGACTCCAGCGCGTACGGCGGCGTCAACAATCGTTTGCTGCTGGCTGAAACCTCCGACTCCCAAGGCAGAGATGACGACATCTTGGCCTTCCAGGGCGCTGACAAGGTCTGGCTCGGAGAAATCCGTGGTTCGGACAGTGATGCCCTTTGGAAAAGTTGCTTTGCTTTCTTTTCGAGACAAGACCGTGATGTTGAATTTGTTTGCAGATATTAATCCGTCGATGATGATCTCGCCGGTGTTTCCACTGGCCTTGGAAGATGTTAGTATATCATTCTGGACGTGTAGTTGACATGTACTTACACCTGCAACGGCGATGTTCTTGTAAGACGACATGATGGAACAATATAGGATATATAAGAATGTTGAGTAGTTGAACGTACTGAAGGAGCTTGTGTGTTTGAGAGAAGAATCAAGACCATGAAGAAGAAGCCATCTATATACTTCATCTCCTTCTCCGAGAAGCATGATGATCAACTAACAGAGCCTCTGTGAGAGGACCGTGGTTGACCAATCATAGTGCATACAAGCCTGGGGACGATGACAAACAAAGACCGCCCTGTGCTGACAGATTCTCCGCTCTCCGCCTCAACCAATTACAGACACGTTGATACCGGAGAAGAGAAGAGTGTCTCCGCGCCCTCCGAAATCTCCGCTCTCGCGTTATCGACACCACTCACGTAACAAGATAATCTCATCATCAAAAACTGGCATGTCATGACTCGGCGTGTCATTGCCCCGGGTCATTCCTGCCTGGAATGTCGTCGACGCAAGATCAAATGCGATCGGGCTTCACCTTGTGCTTACTGCGTCAGGTTGAAACTCTCGTGCCAATATCCTTCATCGCGAAAACAATACGCTAGCAGCAAGTCTACCGCCTATACTCAGCAGAATATTGCCAGAGATGACTCGGACACACCATCGACGCTTACTACGACACCTGGCATTTCAGACACTTCATTCAGCACCCATTCTTTTCCACTCTCATGTTTTCCCTTCCGTTCAGACCAACTGCCGTCTCTGGCGCCCTTCCACCCTGACCCTGCTGCTAAATTATTCCTCTGGCAAACCTACATAGATGTCGTCGACCCAACCCTCAAATTGTTCCATATTCCCACAACCCAAAGAGAGTTTATAGCGGCGATCCAGGGATCCTCAGAGACCGATATTGCTACAGGATGTCTCATGTTCGCAGTATACTACGCTGTCATAGTTACTCTGCCTGCTACCGAATGCCAGCGTATCCTGCACCAGGACAAAGCGGATCTTCTTCAGCAGTGAGCTGTCCACCCTCATGTCTTGATCTTCACGCATTAATAACTTGTCCAGATATCGCCTGGGGATTGAGTATGCTCTGCTGAGGGCAGGGTTTATTCACTCATCGAATCTCAAAGTCTTGCAGGCCCTTGTCATGTACTTGGTACGTTAAGCAAATCTTCTCCGTGAAATATTTAACACATCTCCAGACTTTTGTAAGGAAAAGCGACGATGAGCCGGACGTACGATCCCTCACGAGTCTTGCTGTTGGAAATGCCATGAGGATTGGCCTTCACTGCGAGGAAGCAGGGTCGCAGTCCTCTCCTTTCGAAGTGGAAATGCGCCGTCGCCTGTGGTGGCAAGTGTACGTGTTGGATGTTCGTAACGCTATGGAATGTGGAGTCGATCCTGTCATTCTTGAGCAGACGTTCAACACCAAAAAGCCCCGGAACGTCAACGACATCGTATTACACCCACACGCCGATGCGATCCCCGGGGGCCAGAATGAAAAAACCGAGATGACCCTTATTCTTTTTAGAATCTTAGGGAGTGAACTAACCCGCAGAACCGTTTTCTCCGAGAGCTTCAACAGAGCTAATGGCTACCCCTCCCTGTCCGTAGCAGAGAAATGCCAAAAGCTGGATGAGTTGTGCGAAACAGTAGAGATGAGAAATCTCACGTGCTGCCCTTCACAGATCCCGCTCGATATTATAGCATCTGCCACAGCCAGGCTCATTTCTGCCAAGCTCAAAATCATGGTCTGCAAGCCACAGCCGCACCAGGGCAGGGGAAACCCCTTCAGGGACAACTACCAGATTCTGTGTCTCGAGGTTCTGAGGGAGTCTCACAGAGTGCGATGCTACAAGCCTGGCCAGCCATGGTCCTGGTTATTCGAAACCTGTGTTGAATGGGATGCCCTGGCCTACGTTCTTCTCGACCTCTGTGTTACACCTTCCAGTGACAGCTCAGAATCTGCTTGGAAGCTTGTCGCCGAGGTCTTTGAAGAATGGAAAGGAGATGAAAACTTGGTTCGTGATAGACGATGGCAGCACATCGAAGCTCTCTGGCTGGAGGCAGTCTCGGCAAGGAGAGTAGCCGATGCACAGACACCACTGGCCGATCGTGAACTGAGCTTGGAGCCACGTATTATTTCTGACGTGGAAACCGGCGATCTCGATGTTCGTTACGGCGACGACACGGGCCTGTCAGAGCTTCCAGGAGCTGGTACTTCATGTGAATGGAGCGCATCACTATTCGAGCAGTACTGGAGGATCACGGGATAAGTGACCACTGATGAAGGGGAGGTCACTACAGGACTCATGGGAAGTACAAACGTGTGTTGTAATGACAGATAGGCGCCACTGGCACCTTTTTGGATTTCAGGTCGTCGTTGACACGGAATAGAACGTGTCTGAAGGGTTGGATCTTCTCCCCGTCCGTCAGAGCGCAAATGACCCGGTGTTGCAACGTTGGAAGCTGGCATGGCTCGATCGGCTGGCAGATTCACTTCTAGCGCAATCACTGTAAGCTTTTAACCAATGAGATCAACAGATAAACTATCGCCAGTCAACCTACAATTAGAGCGGAGGAAAAGGAGAAACATGGAGGGTCACTATAGATACTGGGCAATGGATTATAAATGATAAAAGTTATTATTATTCCACCCTTATTTTACTGGCTCTTGTAACCGACAGTTTCGTGTTCCAACTAGCCTAGCTACTCAGGGTAAACTAATGCCGGCAATCATCTGTTATTTGACTAAGGCAGAGAAGCACAAAACTTCCCAGAAACGCTTGCAGTCGTAGAAGGGCCAGTGCACGTTCTAATATTATCCTAGACCCAGCGAAAGGGAGTCGATAGAACTGAAACTAAGATCGATTCGATACCTAAGAGCAGTGAACAACTCCGTCGCTGTGAGTGTGGCACTCCTTGGGGGCCTCCTCAGTAGCGCTGGGCTTAGCGGAGTCACCCTTAGTAGGAGTCTCCTTCTTCTCCTCCTCTTCCTCCTCAACCTCACCAGTGCATCCCTCACCGGGGGCGGCAATGTCGTAGGCGTAGACGTCAATGGCGAAGTACTGGAGAGTGTCGCTGTCGACAGCGCTCTTTGCGGGGTCAGACTTGGCGAGCTCCAGGACGTCGGTGTAGTTCTCAGCAAAGTGGTCAACAGTCTCTTCGCTGATGGTAGGAACGTGGAGAACACGGTGGAGAAGATCAGTGGCCCAGAAGGTGTTGAGTTTAGACTGGGCGACGGTGTAGCCGAGGCCGCAGACGGAGTTGAGGTTGCGGCGGATTTCGAAGGAGATAGGGCAGATGACAGTCTCGGTGGTGGCGTTGTCACCTCGCCAGTGACCAGCCCATTCTGTAGAAGTTAGTCTCTCGCTACCTTAGGCTTCAAGCTGTCACTTACGGTCCTGAGTGGCGCAGTTCTTGTCGGGGTCATCGCAACGGAAGAGCATGCCAGTCTTGTCGGCGTTGACAACGCGGTCATACCACCCGATAGGCTGAGAAGTCGAGCCGTTACCGAAGTACTTCTGAACAAACTCAGACTTGTGTCCGTATCGAAGAATGTGATCCCTGGCATGCTGAGCCAGCTGGACAGTCTCATCCAAAGCAGTAGTCAACTGACGACGAAGAGTCGAGTTGCAAGACTGGTGGATAGGATACTCCTTGGCCCAGCCATCAGCCCAGTCGTAGACGTTGCTGGTCTGGGTGGACTGGGGAGCAGACTTGGTCTGACTGGGCTCCTCCCGGCCAAAGATGGGAGTGGCAGTGGCAGCTCCGAAGAGCAGGATGGCCGCGGCGGTGGACTTGAACATCATCTTGAAGGTGATTGGATGGAAAGACTGGTCTTTGGAGTTGTCGGTTCAAGAGGGGATGGGTCGGTATGAGGCTGAGAGGCTGAGGAAGCAAGAGGGTTCATGCAGGAGGTGTTTGGAGGTATTTATACAGATCTTCCGACAGGCCATGACATCCTTGTTGTTGCATCCGGGTTCCCAGATTGTGAGAACAGTCAGCCAACTCTGCAAAACGGCCGAAAATCTTTTAGACCCTGGCTTTCGTTTCTGTTCGCTCACTGCGCAGCTCGTGGGGGTTGACAAAAGTGACCAGGTTTAACCGTACAAATGGACCCAGACGAATAGCTCGATGAGGATTAGACTGAAAATTGATCGATGGGTTGCTCTCGGTGGCATCACGTCCCAACAATTGGCAAATCACGTTGAAACAATATCTGATAGCCTCGTAGTCAAAAATCTTTAAACTGGTTTCCCTGTCCGTCCATGTCTATCCGGGTTCGCAGTTCCCACTAAGCGGTGACTATCAAGGTATCTTGGCACTGAGCATAGCCTATCAGAGGCACAGCGCCGTGGATCAAGTCCCCACGCTTCTGCTCACTTAAGGTAAATAATATGCTTAATTACCTTACCTTAGCTGCTCATTGTGGTGCAGTGACGTGAGGGTCAGCGTTCTGTATCCTTGATCGGCTGTTGCAACCCTGTTAGACGGCCAGGGTCACTAACAAATGGTTCATCGATTGAAGTATGTTAGTGCTCTGTTTCCATGTCACGTTTGATAGTCCTCTGTCTAGCGCCATCAATATTCATTAATAATGTGTTGGTGGTCAGGTCCCCCGCATGCGGATTGAGGCATTTACCAAAGTCCGACTCGTCTGCTCCGAGCAGGGACTCTACCAACAAACAAACATCCAGGGCCAAGCAAATCCAAGACACATCACGTTGTCCCTTATGATTATAACACAGAGCTCTTGCGGTAACCAGGTTGCGCTCCCAGCACAATTAAACATATATTGTTGTGTTATAGTTAGGGAGTTCCGGATTACTGAGCTCTTGTGCGATTTACGAAAGCATTGACTGCATATTGTCAGGTTCATTTATCTGTATATTTGAGCGTAATAGATCTAAAATACGTAATTGAATCTAGAGCAATAACTCTTAGGTGTTACAGCATCTTTGCTGACGACCGAAACCACCTGCTACGAATAGTACAGGAGGTCTCACTGTTACCATTACTCTAGTATATATTCCATATAGCGGAAGTATTACCTACAGGTGTTGAACCTACTGAGGGCTTGTTTTCACCCGGGATTTAACTTAGCCGGTCTATATTAGTGACTTGAGAACAGCGGTTGTATGTTTCTGGTAAGTATGCAGAAAGAATACAGCTTGTGTCGATTCCAACATATCTGTACCATATAGGTTAAGATTGTTTTCCAGTCTTAATTCAAAGCGCTGCTTAGCATATATATTGCAACAGGAGGCCCCTGCTAAAAGAGGGGAGTCCTCAGTAGAATTTTAAATCAAGGGTCTTTTTCTTTCAATTACTATCTTTGGTTATTTACTCACTGTCGTTTACTTAACTGCCGTATCATGGTAAGTATTCTCTTTTAAAATGAGTTCATTGGCTACATATAAATGTTATCTACTGGAGGCAAAATGCTGTTAACGGTATAATGGTATTGGGTTTAAGGTAGAAAATAAAGAGGAGTAAGAAGGATATCAATATCTTCAGAGCTGTCTAGTTATGAACTGCTGCTAGGACTTATTTCGGCATGCGTATGAGCTACATCCTTATTTGAGTTGTGTGGCAAACAAAGTCGCAGTATTGAATTGTCTGAAGAGTTTGGAATAGATTTGTGCATTCATTTAGACGTCTAACTTGACACTTTACTTCATCCCGCTTCACTTTGAGAAAATTTACCAGACTATAGGGCGACCACTCGTATGTGGGGTTTCGAATGCAGCTGTGGCTCACATTTATAGACTGAAGCATACCCATTTTGTAACAGAGTCTACCTGTATGCAGGTGTACAAGTGACCTTTCGATAACTACGTCACTGTGGTAAAGGGAGTTGTCAGTTCAGAGGGATGCTATAAGTCGACCGTCGAGATCTCTGCAATTGAATATTGAATTGGAAGTATAACACAGGTCAAGAATTTGGTATTTTGTTAATGCAATCTCACCACTAGACCGAGAAGCGCCGTCATAGCTGTATAAAACCAGCCCCGAGTGATATTACCACAGATTTGACACCTCAACAGGATCTGCGCCCTTTCCATAGCGTCGATTTACTATACTTGTCTACTTAGGCAATGTTGAATATTTCGCAACCTTTGGCGCTAGATGTTAAATGAAAATCCATAGTGTAGCCTTATGCGCCAATGATTCACAAATCCTAACTCGTGAGAATTCTTCTATACCAGGTTTCAGTCCAAACACTGGATAAGACTCAAGACCATGTTTAAGCTCCGTATGTCTAACAACAATAAGCGTTAGGGATATTGGGTTCGAGTTCTGGACATAAACTTCGCAAAAAGAGAATAAATTTTGACTTATTCCATGAAATGTATCTCAAATAGGTATCGGCGATTGCATCGGAGCGAACGTCGAATCCATCACTTCGAACGAAATGACGTTTCTAGACCTACTACCGAGTGTCACCAGCTGAGCTATTTAGTGCTTACTCTAAATACCGGTGAATACAACTGACCGTCTTCCATTGGCTAGACCATGGCGACTTGCAGCGGATCATCAATACCGCCGATCAACTCAGAACAGGTCAGCATTGAGTCAGCGAGGAGAAAGAAAGTAAAGGTATTTTGATGCCCTCAAAGATCGCCTTGCGTATTGCAAGACTTCAATAGGTTCTTAACGACTAGACCTCTGCGTTCAAGTCGACTACGAGGTATTGCTGGTCATTATGGACGTCTCTTACTCGACCGTTTTGTCGGCCACTGCATTGGTTACTATCGGTGTCTTATTTCACTACATCGTCAGAATCCTGCTCCGCCCGGTCTTCTCTAACCTGCGACATCTGCCCGGGCCCAAGGTGAGCTCACTTATACAACGCAAAATACAGGCTCGTTCAGAGTAGCCATTTCACTGACTCGAGCTTTCTCCCAAGGGTCATCAATTCCTAGTTGGGCATGCTTTACAAATCCTTCGAGGAGCAGGGCCCAACGAACTCTATCTAGAATGGATGCGTCGCTGGCCTGATGCGCCGTTTATACGGTGTCTGTCCTGGCTCAACACAGAAGTCCTTCTTGTTAACAACTTAGATGCATGTCGTGAGGTACTGCAAAAGAATGCGTATCTATTCGCCAAGCCGGCTTTCTTTCACACTCTTGTGGGAGAGTTCCTGGGGGTTGGGCTCCTATTCAGTGTCGGGGATCAACATAAGAGATTGAGGCGCATTACTGCAGGTAAAGTGGTGATCTCCAGATGGAGAGTTTATTCTGACTCTTTTAGCCTCTCTATCTCGTCCTAGTATACGGGCGCTGTTCCCTACCTTCTTAAACTACTCCAAGATACTCAACCGTAACATTGAGGACGCCATGAAGCAGAACGAAAATGGAGTTTTTGAAGGTATTTCTTTACCTAACCCTCTACCAATGGGCCTGGAACTGATATGAAAATACAGTCGATGAAGTTCTCACACGAGTAACACTTGACATAATCGGCGTCTCATTACTCGGCAAAGAACTGCGCGACTTCCGATCCCGATCCTCGCCCTTATCCTTCGAGCAGTGCTACAACGCTATCCTCGCACAACCACTCGCTGGTCAAATCATCAGCTTCATCAATCCATTCATCCCTCTGCGCTGGCTTCCAGTCTCGGCCAATCTGAACTTCATCCAAGCCAAATCAGCTCTCAAGACCATGATGACAGAGCTGATCGATCAGCGCACGTCTGAGGTGCACGTCGCGAAAGAGAACGACACGCAAGACGATCTCTCGGATGATATGCTGACTAGAATGATTGAGGCCAGTGCTGCGGAAGAGCAAAAGTTAACGAAACAGGAGCTGACTGACATTGTACGTTATTCATCCACCCTCTCGCCATGTTGGACTAACAGAGCTCCGAGACTATGCAAGTTATCGCTGCAGGGCACGATACAACCGCTAGTGCTCTACTTTGGACGATATACGCACTTTCCAAAGCCCCTGCCGTTCAAAGTCGGTTGAGGGATGAGATCCTTAAGCTCGATCCAAGCATGATATCGGCAAAATCAATAGACGAGCTGTCCTATTTAGACAACGTTATCAAAGAAGCTCTTCGTGTGTATTCGCCCACTCTTATTATACCATGGGAATCACTTGAGGATATGGTAATTGCCGGCGTGCAGATTCCAAAGGGCACAACAGTGCAACTAGTGCCAGCCATGATCCAGCTTAACCCCAAGATCTGGGGTGCCGATGCGGACGTCTTCAACCCCGAGCGATGGGACGATCTTGTCGGTGACGCCATGAGTCCCTACGCTATGGAAACGTTCTCCAATGGCCCTCGGATGTGTCCGGGCAAGGCGCTTGCCATGTTGAACATGAAGGCTTTGCTGGTGGGAATGGTCAGCGATTTCCGGTTCGAGATTCCAGAAGAGGAAGATCAGGGCTTGGAATTCAGAAACCCCAGTTTGGTGCTGAAGTCGAAGGCCCCACTTCGTTTTAAAGTTGAACGGGCTTGAGGAGTCTGATAGTTGCTTGGACGAGGCAGGACACAGATATTTGAGTGCATAAGAGCGTCCGGCGTGATACTCTGTGCGGGTAACATGATTTCTGAGATGTGTTACTGAACAGAACCTGGAATTTCTGTGGTCATGCGAGCATTGTCTTGACCTTTAAATGAGCCTCGCTAAAAACAAACTTGAAGAATGACACACGTTCTAGTTTATCGACTTAAGATCACTGCTTGAAGTGCTCTTATCTATTTTTTATTCTCATCGCCGATCGTCCCGCTCTTTCTCGTTGTCTGCTGGGCCACAGTAATTACTGCCATCTCGGCAACTAGAGTGCGGGGAGGTAATGGGGCCTTGGGCGGTTTGTCCTGTCTCCGTCGCTCGATCGAACATCCAGACAATATTTCGGGGTCCACAAAAATAGCTCTGAGGACAAATTGGTTTAGTCTCGGTCGTTGACTTCAGAGCGCGTAGATGAAGTAAATTTTCTCATGTCATGCGAGGGTTTTTAAAAATAGTCGATGCAGACGAGATTTGTTAGTCTATATCATTTAATGCAATACTTTTCTTTTCATCAAGTGGTCTATTATTGTGATACAATATATGCGCTGTTGTGCTGGGCGCCCTCAATTCAAGTCAACTTGCTGTTGGATCATAAGAACGCAACATTGCAGCCCCAAGCTCTTCACTTCCTATTCACTATCCTCAGAACAACTTAGGTGATCTCTGCTAAAAGGATTAGCAGTAAGGAAATCATGGAGTATCATGAGCTGCTGGAAGATAAGCCTACCCTACAACAACATCATTATTTTCATTCATGGAAGATCGACCCCTGCTATTAAACAATTGAGCCGAAGGCACGACTTGCTACCATCGAGTCTCTGTTGAGTGCAGTGCTCACGCGAGGTTATAGTGGCCCCTCACTTGGTGTTGTTATCGTATGGTTAATGTAAGCAGACGTTTTTGCGAACCTATGATGTACTTGGGTTGGGGTCCGATGTAAGCGGCACGTGTGCGGCGGGCAGGAAAGTAGGCTTATTCCCGGTGACGTAGTTATTCGAGGATCCTCTTAACTATTTCTTTAATAAGCTGCTTCGAATAGTCAGGTAATTCTCTTTTTATCAGTCCATTTCGTCATCTCGAAAAGCTGAGACATTCCGCCGAGGCCAATTGAGCTGCCACACGTCCATAAGCTTAAGTTTAAGGTTGGGTGGAAGAGATCAGATGCGACTTCAGCCCAGGTTGTCTTGTGCTTGAATATCATAATTGCAGGTGAAGGAATATTATAAAAGCGATATATATGTATATCTGGACGTGTTACTAGTCCTACCCCAGTGAAGATCTTGAAGCAATTGTGTTATGAATGGAGTTGGTGATCATTGGCACGGCTGGGGATAAAGATCATCGCCATCAGAGATTGAACTAAGCTGGACTCTAACTTGAAGGTGTGCAGTAATAGCCTCGTCCAATCAGATGAGGATTGTTGGTCGATGTCAGATGACAGGTGAGATGGACGCCCGTTATACAGCACGCTAGAGTCTCTTGTTCGTCGAGCATCAGCCGATCAACTGCATGTCCCATTTTGTCCCTCCCTTCATCCCAAGCTTGGAGAAGTGAGGGATCAGTCAACGCAAACATCACAGAGGTCGGGTCTCGACCAGACACCAAGCCTGAACAAAAAGAACGCAAATGCTCGGAACCGAAGAGATCACATGAGCAGCAACAGCACGAGTTATCCGCTTGTTCCGTGGCGTTTAGGCACCCTTATTTCAATGTCGTGCCGAAGACTGAAACGGGAAAAAACTGGGCGTCAATGATGGTCACATCGCCGCGCTAACTGGGACGACAATTGGAAAAGCCGGGAGATCAAGAGCACCCGTAATTGGACAATATTTTCGAGGTAGCCCTTGACGGCCTAGCGCATGTATGTGGAGAAACAGTGTAACGTCGAAGACTCGATGCAACAGGCTTTTGGCGGACGCATTCGAGGTGTAACTGCAGGTCTTCCTCGTATGCTCAGCAACGCCCGTTTACGGTTGAGGTATATTCTCTCAATAGTCCAGACACTTGTCATTCTCGGAACACTTACAAAATAGCCACAGTCAAAACCAGCGATAAAGGCTGCAGTTCAACAGAGCTATAGCGACGCTACTGTATCGTTAAACGGATGCCTGGAGGATAGCTCGAATCCCCCACTAAAGAATACGGATGCCTTGGCAAGAGCTCCACTACGTCATGTGTGCCGCTTAGCCGATGACGTTTAGGCAGCCGAATTAATCGGTACGTACTCGCCCAAACCCCAAATTCAAGGTGCTCAGCGGCTTCTGTTAGTGTCTATTAAGAGCCTGCTATTGGCTCGGGCGGCTGAAAGCTTCTCCAATTTTCCTTAGTCTTGGGGAGAACGAGAGATCTCCATGGGGAAAGAGGAGATTAGATTAGACTAAGGGAGGCAATGTCTTGGCCGTTGCCGTTGATACTGGCAAGTCAATACCAGTTGAGCATGTTACTTCATGACCGATGAACTGTCTCAACATTGGAGCTGTTGTAGCTATCGTCCGTGAAGACAAACGGCAAGTCAACGGTAATATCTTGGTGTGACAATCGACCCTTACTCGAAACTCCTGTGCGACCCCATAAGCCCATACCCGAACAGTGACCAAGAGACAGAGGACCCCTGGTGAAGTCCGTGACCCCAACATCACCTCAAGTGTCCACAATTCTCCCTGCATCTCCAAAATCTGGTGGTCAGAAACCCGCTCTGTATGGATACGCTTAAAAAGAAGAGAGACTAAAGCTAAAGAGAGAAAAAACTGCCCACCATCTCGAGCCTGAGCATGGGGATGAGCCGGGGATGAACACCACTGCGCTGATCTTGTCCAAACTCAATGCTGATTCTTCCCCAGACCTAACAAAAGCCAAGGCGGGGTGGGAGAGCCGAGTCAAGTCTGGGGTTGTCTGCATAAGATCCCCAGGTATTTAATCTACCGCTGATCTGCCTCCCTTTTTGTTTCTTGGCCTTCTCACTCCACAGCCAAAACATCTCTTCTCCTTCTCTTCATTCACAATGGATAACAAAGAACTGGGCCCCGACGTCCCCCAGGCGTCCCACAATGAGAAGGATGCTCTCGAAGCCACCCATGACAACGCGCCTATGGGCGGTCCTCGTCGTGGATCTACCGCTGTGAATATCGTGGAGAACCCACTCAAGGTAAGCTTGGCGATCTCTTGGCCTCTTGGCCGCAGGGATATCTCTTGGCGATGGACTTTATCCCTGATCCTCACCAATCGCACAATCCGTGGTCGAGCAATGCAATGCTGACAACCTCTTCCACAGCGCGTCGCCCCCGAAAAAGTCGTCCACGATGCGCGCCTCTTCGCAGAGAACCACGGCATGTCCGAGCACGCCGACCTCTTCGGTCGCGCAGCGCTCGTCGCCCGTGACTCGGACAGATTCAACATGGTGAAGGAGCTCACCGAAGGCGAGCGCCAGGCCCTCGAGTATGAAAGAGATCACAAGTGGCACGGCCCAAAGATGCTCTGGTACTCCATCTCACTGTGCGCCATTGGAGCTGCGACCCAGGGTTGGGATCAGACTGGTTCCAACGGCGCCAATCTTTCTTTCCCCCAGGAATTCGGTCTCGACGAGGAGAATAGCAATCGCGATCAGTGGATTGTCGGTCTTGTCAACTCTATCATTTTCCTGACTGCTGGTCTCATGTAAGTCGCCGCCAGGTCCAACTGCGACAATTGCTAACAATCACAGTGGCGCTTTTATCGTCGATCCTCTCAACCATTACCTTGGTCGACGTGGTGAAATCTTCCTCACCGCGTGCTGTCTCACTGCCACCCCTATCGCCTCCGCCTTTACGCACTCATGGCAGCAACTCTTCGCCGTGCGCTTCGTGATGGGCATTGGCATCGGCGCCAAAAACGCCACCGTCCCGATCTACTCTGCCGAGATGGCTCCCGCGCGAGTCCGCGGTGCCTTGGTCATGTTCTGGCAGCTGTGGGTTGTCATCGGAATCTTCCTCGGCTTCTGCGCCAACGTCATCGTCAAGGACACGGGCAGAATCTCATGGCGTCTCCAGCTCGGCTCGGCATTTATCCCCTCTCTTCTTCTTTTAATCGGTATTTTCTTCTGCCCTGAGTCGCCGCGTTGGTTGATGAAGCACGGCAAGCATGCCAAGGGCTTCCGATCTATGCAGCGGCTGCGCGCGCACGACATCATCGCCGCGAGGGACTTTTACTACTCGTGGATTATCTACGAGGAGGAGTTGGCTGTTGCCAGCGGTGCTGGGTACTTCCAGCGTTTGTGGGACTGCTTTGCTGTGCCTCGCATCAGACGTGCCAACTATGGCGCCTCCACCGTTATGATTGCGCAACAGATGTGTGGTATCAACAGTAAGTTGCCTGCCCCTTCACTTGGCTAGGATAATCTAACAGGACTAGTCATTTCCTTCTATAGTTCTACCATCTTCAGGAACGCCGGCTACACAGCCGTTGAGGCCTTGTACGCCTCCCTCGGATATGGTGCCATTCAAGTTATTGCCACCATCCCCACCCTCTTCCTCATCGACACCAAAGGACGACGAACTCTCTGCCTCATTGTAAGTTTCCAAAAGAAGTCGACTTGCCATTAGTACTGACCGTTCGTAGACATTCCCCTTCATGTGTGTTTTCCTGCTGGCTGCTGGTCTGTCTCTTCTCAACCAGAGCGGTAGCCGCGGTGCACAGATTGGACCCGTTGTTCTGTAAGTTCACAACGTCTTGCATCTTGCGTACCTTTGCTAATAGATCAGGTTCGTCTACCTCTTCACCATCGCCTACTCCCTAGGTGAGGGACCCGTCGCCTTTCAATACTCTGCCGAAGTATTCCCCACCATCCAGCGTGAGCAGGGCATGGCCTGGGCTGTCTGCATCAACAACACCTTTGGTGAGTTCCAAGATCTTAACAGCATGTCTGCCATACTAATATGCTACCTATAGCTGGTATTCTTGGTCTGACATTCCCTCGAATGACCGCTGCCATGACCCCAACTGGAGCCTGTAAGCTTTCCCCCAAATCAACAATGGTGATTCAGCCGCTAACAATGATATAGTCGGCTTCTACGCTGGTCTCAACTTGATCGCATGGGGCATGATATTTTTGTTCGTCCGCGAGACCAAGCAGCTCACCCTCGAAGAACTGGACCGTAAGTAACCCTTTTGTGCTCCCGTTTATCCTTACTAACACCAGTCGCAGAGGTCTTTTCTGTCCCAACGAGCCAGTTCATCTCTTACGAGACAAGGGTTTGGCTTCCCTACTTCATCAAGCGACACATCCTCCGCAAGAAAATTGAGAGGCCAGCACCTATCATCGAGCGAGGCGAGAAGACCTACGACACTGCTTAAGATGTCTTTGAGAGATGTCCAGGGTGGCGTTGGATTTGAAAAACCCCACATGCCCTCCTTCCGTGATAATGGCTGTGGTCAGATGAGGTCTTGCCTGACTGTCCACAATTCTTGATGGATTTTATGATGCATTGACTGCTTTCTCACGGTGTAAATACTCAATATAATATTCCCTTACAATGACTATTCTTTCAATCTGACCTTTCGTAATTTTGTGGATGATTTGATTTGCTTTGAAGAGTTCTTTTTCAAAAACGGACTTTCAAGTTTCAACTCTACTTTTACTCTCTTATGGATGACGGTTGGAGAACAAAACCCCTACTTATAACCCGAAACCCTATCTAGATCACCATTCAACGTTAGTCTAAACTCCAAGCCAAGGTACGGTAGACTCAGTTGGGATGTCCTGGGTCACCACAAAGTTACTTCAGCCGTGCCAGAACCCTGTGAAGAACGTGTGATGACGAATGAATCGCTCATTAAACAGATATACAATCGGCACTGCAACCACAGAATACAAATGAACATTGCTTCCTAATTACTATATACCTCGCGATCCTTGTCGGTTAAGAGACCACTAAACTACCAAAACAATCGCCTAATAAACATAAACAAACTCATCGTTCTTGGAGTCAGTCAGATCCAGGAAGGCGTTGTGGCCCAACTGCCCATCATCTTCACCCTCCTGCGCATTAGCGACATAACGATGCTCCATGCTGAGATCTCGGATCTTAGCTGGCTTGCCATTATTGACACGTTTGCGTTCCTGTAACTTGTTCAAGAACATCAGATTGGCCAGCTGTAGGAGAATGATACCAATCAAAGCTCCAGTGATGCCCATAGTCTTGGTTAGGCCAGGCTTGTAGGTAGGCGCATCCTTGGAGCTGAACAGCAAAGGACCGATGATATTTCCGGCTGAGACGCCAATGTTGTACAGGGACATGATAACCGACTTCTTGGTGGTGCCGGCAATGTTGGAGATCATCCATGAAACGATGAGAGGGTTACCACCAAAGAGGAATGCGAGCATGTAGTAGGCGGCAAGGAGAGGTGCAGGGTTGTCGCGCCCAAGTTGGTAAAGCATAACAGCGCCAGCAAGAACAGGCAGCATGATACTGACCAAGAAGACTGACTTGATGCGGTATCGGTGCGCAAGGTACGAGGCGGGGAAAATGACGAGGAGTTGCAAAGCACCAAACGGAATGTTAAGCAGCGACGTAACACCCTTATCAAAGCCAAAGCCGCCGACGATGATAGGACCAAAGGTGGTGGTCACGGCGGCGGTTACATTGAGACACAGAGCCATTCCAATGAACAGCCATGTCTTAGGCTCAATAAGCGCCTCAAACGCCTGAGCCCATACGAAGTTACGACTTCCAGTTCCAGTCTGATTGGCGCGGAGCCGTTCGATAGTCTGCAGCTTCTCATGCTCTGTCAAGAAGCGCGCAGAGACGATGTCGTTGTCAAGCACGAAGTAGACCACAGGGGCTGTGAGGACGGTAATGATGCCGGCGAAGAGAAATAGAATGCGCCACGATGCGAGCGAGCTATTGATCTGACCGAGGCCGTACGACAACGCGGCAGCAAACATGTTGGCAGCGCCGTTGGTGCCGTACCAACAAGCCACGCGCATGGGTTGTTCAGCGCGTCTGTACCATTGCGAAGTGATGACAGAGAAAAGAGGAAGGCAGGCAGCCTCGAACAAACCAAGCAGGAAGCGGGTGGCGAGAAGGCCTTGATAGTTGGTACAGGCTGCCGTGCAGGCTTGAGCGGTTCCCCAGCCCAGAACGAGACTGGCCATAAAGATTCGATGGGGAATCTTGACCATGAGCCAGGACGAGAATGGAAGCCAGGCGAGCTGGGCGATGGGAGCCATGGAGCCGATCATGGAATATTCGTTGCCGCTGAGGTTTGTGTCCTCGCGCATGCCCCAGACGGCGCCGTAGCCGAGGACGGACTTGTCGAGAATTTGGAGGAAGTAGACCCAGACAAGAATGGAGAGGACGTGCTTGTCTGTCTTGCGACGAAGGCGTTTGTTCTGAGAGGTGTTAGTCAAGGGTGGTCAGTGAGAAGCTGATAGTAAACTCACGTCCTCTTCGGTAACCTCAATGTGCTGGGCACCAATCATCTGAGCAGCGCGATCGGCATGACTAGGTCCAAGACCGGGCTTTGCGATCTGAGACTCGACGTCTTCTGTGTGCTGCTGAGAGGGAGCCTCATCGTCCTTTGCGATGCGAGACATGATGGCGAGACCACGATGATGTGTGGTGGTGCAGAAGTGATGAGCAGATGTCAACTGGGAGGAAACAAAGGCCTTCTTATTCAATTTCTCGAAGCACGCAGATGGTGTTGGGCAGGTCGAGGGAAAGGGCGCTGCAAGTTCCCTACATAAGGTTTGGGGTGGGGGGGGGGCTGGAGTAGACGTTCGACCCCCACGCTATAAGTAGAATGAGACTGGGGAAAACGAGCAAGAATCTGGGGATGTGTGGGCCCAAATATCTACAGGTATCGGCGGTCAATCTTATGGCCCGTTCCATGAAGATCGTTACTCTGAAGGGGCCAGCGTCTCCGTGGAACAACGAGTCATGCACATATTCCAATTGGGCAAAACCTGGAGTATCGCGGTTCCTTGTCTGTTGCCTAGTTACGTTAGACCCGACGTCATTAGCACTCAACAGCCGAGCTAGAGGGGGTGCTCATCCTGGAAGAAGCGAGGGGAAGTGGAGAATGGCACTTGTGAGCCGGAACAATGCCGCGGCGCGGGTGGGGGTGACTGTCGACCTGAACCTGGGGCTAGACTCTTCGTTGGGGGTTGCCGTGTTATGCTCTTGTTCTTGGTCACATCTCGTATATCACATCATACGACACGACATCATGTGGTAATGCTCAAACTGTCCTCACAGTAATAAATGGACAAGTACCCTAACACAGCGGCCCCGAGACGTTATTCCTGTCAGATGTTGGCGTCGCGTGGGGGCCTCCTCTTATGGCTATCTTGCGCTGACCGGTCTTCAAGTCGAACCCGTCTTTGACTGCTGTGATGTTTGTAGTTTAGGATTTCTCTTGGATGTACCTCTCGGTGACCTTATCACTCCACGAGTTCCTTTCACTCTTGATCTTTGATCTGCTCGAAGTGTATATCTCGTCCTTACCATTCTCTTCCCAGCATTGAAATCTCATCCTCAGCTTCATAACTCATCACAATGACTCTCAGACCTCGAACAACGGTATTCCATCGCACGAACAGCCCTCAGGCTCACCGCTCCTCCCCGCCGGCCTCTACGTCCCCACCGTGGCGTTCTTCTTACCAGACGACTCTGTCGACATCGAGACAACAAGACTACATGTGCAACGCTTATTACAGGCTGGCATCGCGGGTATAGTCACTCATGGCTCCAATGGAGAGACTGTCCATCTTGATCATGAAGAGAGGAAGTCGATAACCAGAGCTTCTCGAGATGCTGTGATCGCAGCTGGGAAGAGCGACCTGCCACTCATTGTTGGTTGCGGTGCTCAGTCAACTCGGGAAACAATACAGCTCTGCCGTGAAGCTGCCGAGTCAGGCGGTGACTATGCTCTTGTGCTGCCGCCGGCCTACTACGGAGACCTTCTCACAACGGATCACATCATTCAGCATTTCACGATTGTAGCCGATCGAAGTCCAATCCCCGTCCTCATCTACAACTTCCCTGGCGCATGCAGCAGTCTCAATCTATCATCCGACACCATCATCGCTCTATCAGACCACCCCAAGATTGTCGGCGCGAAGCTTAACCTGTGGGAACACCGGAAAGCTAGCACACATCGCCGAAGCCACATCGCAGAAGGAAGGACACAGTGGTCAACATTTCAGAACGTTCGGCGGTAGCCTCGACTTCACGCTCCGGACTCTTGTCGTCGGAGGTGATGGGATAATCGGAGGGACGGCGAACATCGCGCCTCGAGCATGCATGAAGTTATTCGACCTGTGGGAGCAGGGTAGGTTGAAGGAAGCAAGCGAGGAATCTGCAAGCGGTCGTGGCTAGGGGTGATTGGGTCGCGATCCAGGGAGGGTTCGTTTCCGCCAAAGCCGCTTTGCAGGAATACTACGGCTATGGGGGATTGCCTAGACTGCCGTGTACTCTGCTGGAAGGGAGGGCGGCGGTTAAGCAGCTGGGTGCATTCTCAGAACTTGCTCACTTGGAGCAAAGCTTGGAGAAATAATCCGTTTGTTGGTTGTCAGTCAATGTTGTGTTTATATCTTCATTCACAACGTTGGCTAAATCATCAAAGTCAAAGACTGTATTTTGCAAATTATCATCTTAACTCAATATGCATGACAGCAGCCTCACAGGCCACAGTGTCAAACAGAGATGGCCGTCTGACGGCATTTGCGCCCCCACGCCTCACTAGTCCTCGGCTGGTTTCCTTCTTTGCTAAGTGCCTTGCCCGACTAAGTTGCAGCATGGACACACTTCTGCGGCAGGAATGCCCACTACCACCCCGTCCAGATTGTCACACGGAACCCCCGCGTTTAATGTTCGAGACGCATGTCAGCGAAGGATGGCATACCCAGACTAGACACGTTTCCCCGCAAACCAACTCGCAGACTGCATTACCGGCCAGAAAGCCGAGACACAGCAGTGCCGAGGCCTGGCGTGGGGGTCATATTGAGCGCCGATCTCATGGATCTGGCAATTGGCGTTTCCATCATGCTGACGACTATCGGAGTCTAGTTCTGTATACGAGATTTCTACCACGTCAACCGGAATTGAACGTTAAGAGCGGCTTGATTTTATCACACATCATACTTTGCAAATACTATCGTGAATCACTCGCAAAAATGGCCAACTATCTGGACGCCCTCTTTTCTTTGAAAAGCCGCAAGGCTGTGGTTACTGGTGGAACTAGGGGAATCGGTCAAGCTATGGCATTATCCCTTGCTGAAGCTGGCGCCGACATTGTCCTGATCCAGGTGAGGCCACGCAACTGTTGCGAACAACCTTACACCATTGACATCGGTACAGAGAGACGAAGCAAACCTTGAAACAAAAGCATTAATCGAGAAACTTGGCCGACAGGTGGTTATTTATACAGCAGATCTGAGTCACCAAACTCAAGTTGAAAGCTTGAGCAAGCGCATCTTAGAGGATGGCCACGATATCAGTATTCTTGTTACCTGCGCGGGAATCCAGCGACGACACCCGGCGCATCAATTCCCCATGAGCGATTGGGATGAAGTCCTCCAAGTCAACCTCCGAACAGTTTGGACATTATGCCGAGACTTCGGCGCATACATGCTTTCCCGGGCACCCGATCCCCTGCACGGCCATCGCGGAAGTATCATCAACGTGGCTTCACTTGTTAGCTTCCAGGGGGGTTTGACCGTCCCTGCATATGCAGCCGCCAAAGGCGGAATTGCGCAGCTCACGAAGGCTTTGAGTAATGAATGGGCTAGCCAGGGAGTTAATGTGAACGCGGTTGCTCCTGGATATGTGGCAACGGACATGAACGAGGCACTGATCAACGACCCAAGAAGGGCTGAGAGCATCTTGTCGAGGATCCCGGCTGGGAGGTGGGGAAATCCAGATGACTTCAAGGGTGTCACTGTTTTCCTGGCTGGAAGGGGAAGTCTGTATGTTTCTGGAGAGCTCGTCACAGTTGATGGCGGATGGATGGGTCGGTAACGGATTCACAATCACATTAAGGTGAATGTAATATCAAATATCAATTGAGGACTTTCCAGGTCTGGCTCTCTACCCCGCATAGCTATAACAATGCTTTTAGACCGCTGAGATCTGTATATTCAGCTGGATGGATAGTAAGGTCTAATGTAATAAAAAAGACCAGGGTAAGTGTGCTCGTGTAGCGTGACTCGTAGCAAAGAAAGGAAAACCCGACTACCTCCTCGATATCGTAAGATAGCTAAACACGTTGTAACTGTCGGCTATATAGGCGTGATAAGCGAGGCCAATACCGGCGACTAATGACCTATGGAAATGTTAAGATTAGAATCATTCAAGAGGTTTAAGTTGGCGTTCGGGTTACTGATACCTCCAGGCCCAGCATTCCCAGAGCCTCCTCCGGTGGAGCCTCCGCCTCCAGAAGATCCGCCAGCAGCTCCTCCAACACCGCCTCCGCCAGTTCCACCTCCCGAAGATCCCCCTCCGTTACTCCCCCCAGAGCCTCCAGCACCGCCTCCACCGGTACCGCCTCCCACAGATCCTCCATTATTTCCTCCGCCCGAGCCTCCTGCAGCACCGCCGCCCGTACCACCTCCCACGGATCCTCCTCCATTCCCTCCACCGGACCCGCCCGCAGCACCTCCACCAGTACCTCCTCCGGCAGATCCTCCTCCGTTACCGCCGCCAGTCCCTCCAGCCGAGCCACCGCCCGTGCCTCCTCCCGCTGAACCACCACCTCCGCTTCCTCCTGTTCCTCCAACAGATCCTCCACCAGTACCTCCTCCAGCCGAGCCTCCAGGCGCCCCTCCATCCTGTCTATGGATAAGAAAATCTCTCTTAGAGCTTCCTCCTCCCCCGGAGCCTCCGACAGCTCCACCTCCAGTGCCTCCGCCAGCAGAACCGCCAGAGTTTGAACCAGTTCCACCGCCTCCAGCAGATCCGCCTCCAGTTCCTCCTCCAGATGAGCCGCCAGTCCCGCCTGAGCCTCCAACGGCACCACCCCCAGTGCCGCCACCAGCAGAGCCTCCAGGATTCGTACCAGTTCCGGCGCCTCCCGTAGATCCACCTCCAGTTCCTCCTCCGGAAGAGCCTCCGGTCCCCCCTGAGCCTCCTACTGCGCCTCCGCCAGTGCCACCTCCGGCAGATCCTCCTGCCCCATTACTCCCACCGGCGCCTCCCGTAGATCCGCCTCCAGTTCCTCCTCCAGATGAGCCGCCAGTCCCGCCTGAGCCTCCAACGGCACCACCCCCAGTGCCGCCACCAGCAGAGCCTCCAGGATTCGTACCAGTTCCGGCGCCTCCCGTAGATCCACCTCCAGTTCCTCCTCCGGAAGAGCCTCCGGTTCCCCCTGAGCCTCCCACTGCGCCTCCCCCAGTGCCTCCACCGGCAGAACCTCCAGGAGCAGAGCCCCCTCCAGCCCCGCCAGCAGATCCTCCTCCTGTCCCTCCTCCTGCAGAGCCGCCAGCTCCGCCGTTCTGACGCGGAAAGATTGAGTCCTTTGGCATAATGAGGGAGTCTCGGATTACTTGAGTATCTGGTACAAGCGGAGTCCCTACAGCAGCGGTCCTTGAATCAGGGAGATTGTCGACAGCGTGCCGTTGCTGGTCATTCTCAAGCTGCTTGACATGATGATCGAGCTAAGACGTGTTAGGTTTATCTCTTGCCATCGAATTCATTTACTTACAATTGGATACGCACTGACGTTAGACATAGCCGCCAAGGCAAGGGCAGCAGCGTAGAGCTTGTGCTGCATTTTCGTAGTAGTGGTCGCGTTGTAAGCGATGGAATGTCTGACTATCAGATTACCAAATAGGTAAAGAAGCGGTGTTTGGCTGAGAGATTGAAAGTGTTCTTTTTTGGAATAGCAGCACCACATATTTATAGCTAACGCACAACCCGCGTTTTACGTGCCTGTGTGAAGCTGAAGCCAAAGCACATCCGATAAGAGGATCTAGCACAATGTTGATACCCCTGGCAGCTCTTACTATTCTAGGTTCATATTCCGTGCGTGATGAAGTCTAATTATTACGCTATGATGAAATTGATATTGCAAAGGCCAAATACCGCGTCAATATGCCGTGATCGGTGAACGGATTTTCAAAATCCTGAAGTATCCCACAGATACAAATATACTCCTAGAAGTAGCTCTTCGGCTTGCCTAACCTGAAGGGCTCACCGCCTTCCCTTTTCAGTAGCTTATATAAGCAGCCACACGATTATCGGGATCTGCGGAAGAGGTTATTTTAGTATAATTTCCCTCCCAGACCTCCTTTTCGACCGACTTATATATCTTAACCGCCAAAAAAAGCGGCAGAATTTGCCCAATTAGGTAAGATCGTGAGGCTACATAAGACCCGCTAATCCAATCGGGCCTAGCTTAGAAGTATACAGCATATGACTCGAGATGCCTCTTGGGGCGTGTTACTTTTTTTTGGACCAATCAGAGAGCCCGCCGGTCAGAGTGTCACAAGTAAAGTACCCACTTAATTGTTCCGGATTTTGAAAATCCGTTTACCGATCAGGGCATAAACTTTTGCAGAATAAATATGCTTTACTAACCATATTTTAGGTTGTAGTGTGCTATTAGATACTACGTCGCAACTTTTCAGGCCGAAGAGTCCGACAGCCTGCATAAGTGCTGAGAAGGGCTGGTGGCTATAGCAAAGTGCCGAGGTGATCTGAGAGTCTATTACACGTGCCAATATAGGCATGGGTTCTGTCAAACGTGTCGATCGTTTTTATTAAGATGGGATGCTCAAAAGGAGGAAGAGATAACTGATATAAGTGAAAGAAATGACTATACTAGACCAATACCTACAGAATATACCAGGGTACAGAGAAAAGGCTAACGGCTCTATCAATTACCGAGGAAATCAAGTATTAACACGAGATGAAATGAGCCTTGCTTATGTGTGCTTACAAGAGTGGCGAGTAGCATAATCTAGTCTAGTCTATGACCTAGGTTACAGTGAGCTGATTACAAACATACCTTTACTGATATCAAGGCACCTGAATTATCTCTCAAGCGCTACCCTAGTATATTCGTCATGATCGAAAGGATCTTCGCGTTCTTGAAATCCCAAATACCATGTTCAACATAAGTATCTTCGCGCAACATGCTAAGAGCTTCCTCATTGGTCTCAGCGTAAACAGTGAAGAGGGTTGCGGTCATGTGTGAAAGTTTGTGGTAGAACTGTCTAAAGCCATTTTCTAGTAGTGAGATCGGGCACATAGAAACTGGATTTCATGGTATACCAGGTAGATTATGCCTGATATATATTGTCATAAACTCGCTTGAAGCTGAAGTAACTTTGGCCGGAGCCTTTCGGCAGCTTTCTGTTATACAGACGCGAAATGGATCACCGGGCACAATGTATGTCCCGGCCTTCCACCGTGACATATTTCTCATAGGAACGTAGAAAGGCATACGAAGTCATACCGATTGTTTACCAAGACTTACAACTCATTATAATAACAACGACGGTATCTAGCATTGACCTTCCCCAGCAACCCGGTGTCAGAGGGCCTAGGAGCAAAATAACAGAACCATCAATGCTTTGTGAATGGGTCTGTAGGCGTTCTTCTCCATGGTTCATTTCGTTCGGCTGAAAACCTTACCAGACGTGTGGAGCTGATGGATCTAAGTGGGTGGCGGGGGTCTCTAGAGCGTATGATCTCCCCTCGATGTAAGATTTACCTCCTTGTACACATTTGGAGGTTCATGAAGATCCGAAATGTTTAGCTTCATGCTACGTGCGACCGTTCACGCCCTGGATGGTAAGCTAATTCTGACTCCTAAGAACGCCGGGGAGAAGCTCCGTATTACTTCATGACTGTTGGATGCGGATGATTAGCATCGCAAAACGTTAGTCACCGGAAAGCAATAATCGGAGTCGCCTCGCTAAGCGTAGAAAATTGTCACCTCTTTCCAATAACGGTGACAGCCTCGCTTCATGACACGATGCGTGAACTTCGTACGAGCCGACCGAGACCACGGGCCAATCGCGGATTTCGTAGCTACCCCAGGATTGGAGGTCCTGGGTCGTGGGGGCACAGAACCTGTTTTGGTGTGGGGGTCACTACCAAGCCAAGTCAAGGCAAGTGGATTACGAGCTGACGATGTTACGTATGTTAGCCGAACGTGGATCGGCGGGGAAGCCGACTGATGATGTTAGAAATGTTGGGGTAGAAAGATTCTGTGCCACAAATACGAACTCCAACCATCTCTTTTTTGAGCTCACATTTCCAGCAGCCCTCCCGCTAAGTTCCCGCCTCCACCCCATTATCTTTCCCCATGGCTAAGATCGCATCTGTGAAATACTACCGAGTTAAGCCTCGGTGGTTGATGGTAAAGATCGTTGACGAGAAGGGTGAGCATGGATGGGGCGAGGCCACACTAGAAGGCCACGATCTTGCTGTTGAGGGTTGTCTGGATGAGATGATCCCGCGCATCATTGGCCAAGAGGCAAAGTGAGTTTTCTTCGTCTTCTGCACTATGTCGGATTTGTTCTCGCAATGTATTTCCGGTACTGATGGCGTTCATAGCGATATTGAGAACATCTGGCAGACCTTCTGGAGACACGGTTTCTACCGTGGTGGACCAGTTTTCATGTCTGCCATTTCAGGAATTGATATTGCGTTATGGGATCTAAAAGGCGAGTCAGAAACCCTTTATTCACATATTCAATGCTAACGGGTCAATAGGTCGCAGCCTCAAGGTTCCCATCTATGAACTTCTTGGTGGGAAGGTCCGTACCAAAGTCCAAGTATACTGTTGGATTGGAGGAGACCGCCCCTCAGATGTAGAAGCAGCTGCGTAAGTCAAGTGAGCAGCGCTCTGTTGGTTCAAATTACTCAAATTCACCAGGAAAAAGCGCGTAGAACAAGGCCTCACGTGCGTCAAGATGAACGCCACCGAAGATCTAGGCTGGATTGACTCCCCCTCTGCGCTAGACAGCACCGTCGAGCGTCTTAAGCAGGTGAAGGCTTTGGGTCTTGACGTTGGTCTCGACTTCCACGGACGTTGTCACAAAGCCATGGCCAAGCAGCTTGCAAGGGCCCTTGAGCCTCATCGGCCTTTGTTCATCGAGGAGCCCATTCTGGTGGAGCATCCTGAAGCTATCAAGAAGCTCTCGGATCAGACTGTTATCCCGATTGCCTTTGGGGAGCGGCTGTATACCCGTTGGGATGTCAAGCGCTTCCTGGAAGACTCGAGTGTAGATATTCTGCAGCCTGATATTGCCCATGCTGGCGGCATCTCAGAGACAAAGCGCATTGCTACCATGGCAGAAGCCTACGACGTAGCTATCGCACCGCACTGCCCTCTTGGCCCCGTTGCCTTTGCTGCTTCTGTGCAAGTGGCTTTGTCATCGCCCAACTTTGCAATCCTCGAGATGAGTTTGGGAATGCACTACAACACAGAGGCTGGAGATATTGATCTCCTTACGTATATCAAGGATCCTAGTGTCTTTGATCTGGAGGGTGGTCATATTACAGCGCCGACGGGATATGGTTTGGGGATTGAGATTGATGAGGAGATGGTGATTAGGATTGCCAAAGAGACGGAACCGTGGCAGTGTAAGGTCTTCCACGGCCCTGATGGTAGTATTCGCGAGTGGTAGGGTGAAGCCTGGGGGTTTACCTCTCAGACTAGGTAGATTAAACGTAAAAGTTGATACCGCCCAAAACCAAGCGTCTGTGTCACATCTGGGTTTCTGAGACCTGATGATTTACTCTGTCTTCCCCAGTGAGCACGCGAACAACCTTCGCATTGCCCAGAATGGCCTAGCTGCACCCTCCGAAAGACTTGATCCTGGGGTGGTGCAGTGACCCCACAACCCGGTCGTTGTGTGTCGGCAGACAGTGTCGGCTAGTCCTATGTCACTTCACCCCCACGCCCTCTTGCTTGGCAGATGGAGTTCAAAGTGAGGGGTTTCGGAGAGCCGGAAAAGCATACACGACGCAGTGAAGTCACTTCTATTTACACGTCCATGTCTGCTTACTTGCATCAACCCGGCTTTAAGAAAATATCGCCAAAATGAGTAACGACAAGTTGGAAGTATTGGTCTACGGACTTGGAGCGTGAGTCACACCGCACAGTTACTGGGCCGGGATTAACATCGTGCTGAAGGATTGGCTCATTCTACGCCTTCATCCTCAGTCGGAGTGAGCGTGTCCGTCTGACTGTTGTTGCACGTTCCAATTTCGATGCTGTGGCCGCCAATGGCATCAGGATTGAGAGTCAAAATCATGGAAAGCATCATGTGAAGCCCCATAGAGGTGAGTTTCGCAGGGCATTCACCACTGGGCTTTGCTGATCTCCTCAACAGTTCTTAGGACCGTTGTAGATGCGGGCCAAAAGTTCGATTTGATCATTTGCACAAACAAAGCAGTGGATCAAGCCGGCACCGCGGCCGACATCGCACCTGGCGTGAGCGATGATACGGCCATTGTCATTATCCAAAACGGCGTTGGTAACGAAGATGCGTTTCGCGAACGCTTTCCCAAAGTGACTATCATCTCATGTGTGGTATGACCCCTTCTCTCCAAATCGCTTCCAATCCGTTACTGACCCCTTGCAGACGTGGGTTGGTGCAAGACAGCCAGAACCTGGCGTCATCGCACACACAGCATCTGAGGATATGCAAGTCGGCTTGTACGCGAACAAAGCCGAATACGAATCCCGCGATGCCCAACGCCTGTCACAGTTCGAGTCTCTCTTGTCCATCGGCAAGACCATCTTCCAGATCGTGCCCAACATCCAGGTACAGCGATGGGAGAAAGTAGTATGGAACGCCGCATGGAACTCCCTCACAGCTCTCACCCTCATGGACACACACGCGTGGCTGAAGTCATCAGACTTGTCGACGCCCATGACTAGAAAGCTGATGAAGGAAGTCATCGATGTTGCAAACGCTCTTGGCGTGCCTCTTGAGGATGAACTTATCGACCGGCTCCTGGAGAAGATCCTGGGCATGCCGCCTATTGGGAGCAGTATGCGGACGGACTATGAGCATGGCAAACCCATGGAAGTTGAGGTCATTTTGGGATATCCTGTGAAGAAGGGCCGGGAGCTTAATGTTGATGTTGCTACAATTGAGACTCTTTATACTCTCTTGTTGGCTATCAACACGCGTCTCATTAGCGCTCAGAACAGCTAAGACACCGCCATTAAGCGACCTATATTATATATAACGAATAATGGATAGAAATAATTGACAGGGTTTTACATAATCCTCCAAAGCCTCCGAATCATTCAAAGAGGATACTAATGACTATCACGAACATTTGATACCATGTCTTAACTTTCACGTGTCAATGCTGCTTTTGCATAGCCACCCACCACAAAACCCCCAATCCCTCTTCGGCTAACAAAAAGCCGTGCTTAACCTGAATGATACATAGCACTTCCCCGCAGCTCGGGGGATGAATGTTCTTTCAGTGCCAATTGCCGACTCCAAGGAACTATTTAGTCACCTTTGCGCCCGGATCCATGTCGTTGGGCTCCATATAGAACCCCCACGTCCTCCCCTCTCGGCCTTGACACCGAGGGATTTCGCAGGGTCGCGTGGCTCTTGATGGTGGCAAGTCGGTCAGTATATGCTGCATTAAATTGGGACAAATCCGCCTGGCGCTCGATCCCTTCGTTCTGTCTTCACTTTAGTGTTTTGCTTGTATCTCCTTTGTCGTCAAAATGTCCGGTGACTGCGAATCTCGCCGATCCTCCTATTCACATCCGCAGCATACTCTCCAACGCCCCACCCAGTCGGCTTCAGCACCGCCTGGAGACCCTTCCCAACTGCCAAAAGGACAATGTCGCTATATCCTCACCGTACCGGAACTGAAAGGCCATCGATGCGGGTGTGTGGGCTTTCATCATAACACATCATTACCTGGGGCGACATGTTATTGCGGCCACTTCTCGTGCTTCCATTCCTCGACTTCTTCCCAAAGAACAAACGCCGATCTTGTGAACCTTAAGCAACGGGTAAAAGACCTTGAGATAATGCTCCAGCAAAAAGGCAGTTACCAGCTCGAGAATCTCGTGGGACGTATAGGCGACTTGGAGGAGATGGTGGAAAGTAATCAAGAGGAATCAGCGACACAGCTGAAAGCGTCGTACCAGAATAGCTCAGCTGCCTGGGAGGTCATAGAGGTGTTGCAGGAACGGATCAAGAGCCTGGAGAATTCTTGTCAGCTTTACCGCGAGCAGATGCTGGCGACGAGGAAGGAGGTCAAGGAATTATACAACCGACAGCTGGAGCTGATGGATGGTGAGGAGAGTTTGGAAGACAGGATTAAGCTCTTGGAAGACCCTGTTAGTGTCTTGCCGATATTTCAGAGCGCGCATGTAGGGTCTATGGCTATGGACACGAGGTAGCTGGAGGCCATCCTCGGGTGAAACATAGTTGTCGGCTGCGCATCGAGAGGTCTGTGGCTAGTAAAGTAAGAGTATATAGTAACACCAATAGTATTAATGATGAAAACAACTCCTATAAGTAAAAAGTTCTTTTTTGAAAACATTTCCTCTCATGTTCGCAAACCATGTTAAAACTTCCATCGGTGATAAAAAAGTCAGCAATTCCTTGATGCCAGTACCTTGAACTGTCCTAGCTAGTATGGAACTAAGAAAGGGCCACTTCTGGAATAACTTCCCATTCTGCTAATCACTGCAAGTTACCGTCTTGGAAAAGGGCTGGTCAACTCGAGCGGTGCATCGGATGTTCGATGAATTTGGACCAGCCACTATCTACGGATGTTGCAAAGCTGATTTGACCACATCGCCCTATTATTCAAATGGGGTTAGCCGTTTTAATACGCATGTGACGTTAATTTCAAATACCTATTGTCCCACGTCGATGACATAAATATACTTCATAGCATTGAACGACAATGCTGATGCAGGATACTCTTACGTGTACCCATGTATTACTCAGACCCCGATTGAAACAGGATATATGCCCACGACTATGATCATGTCAGCGGAAACATTTCGGAGACAATGGAAATTTATGAGTGTATATATTCTGTTGAATCTCCGAAGATAATTACATCAACTAGCACTTTGTAACATTCTAGAAATTCTTCACAACTTAGTATGAACGCCCCCGAGTCTGACCGAACATTCTCTCCAAAGCAGGCCTTAAAGCCCACTCCAGCTCTCTATGCAGAGATTGTTGGCGATGGCATGGAACAGCTCGCCGCTGTGTCACTCTCATGCATAGGCCCCTTCGACACTACCGAAGTCGTCGTCGTCCATGATGTCGGCTGTGGCCTTGGAGCCGCCACGGCGGCCGTTGTCGCTAGTTCCGATGGCGAAAACGTCGTGATCAAAGGAAGCGATATCAACAGCGACGTCCTTGACGCCTATCGTGAAAGTATAGCTAAGAACAAATGGCCAGCTGAGGCTTTCAAGATGGATGCCTCAGCTCTTGACTTCCCGGATGAAACATTCACACACTCAATCACAAGTGCGGTTATATTCATTCTTCCAAATGACGGCATCGACGCGGTGAAGGAAATGTATCGCACGTTGAAGCCAGGAGGTATCGCCATCGTCAACTGCTGGGCGTATACCCCTACCATGCCTGCCATAAACGCAGCGTGCAGAAAGACCCGACCAACTGGCACTCCTCTGCCGCGCCAAGCGCTTGAGCGATGGGAAGATAAGGAGCTTTTGCGAGATGTGATGATCAAGGGTGGCTTCTCGCCGGACAAAGTGTCGCTTCACCACAAGGACCTTCATGTAACGATCGGGGATCTCAAGCATTTTGCTACGATGGCTTGGAGCTTTATCGCTGGTACTACAACTGCTGGATGGTTGGACTCGGATGAGGAGAATTGGGATGCGGCGGTAGATGCTGTTGTTGAAGATTTGATGCTGACGGAAGGATTTGAGAAGCTTGAAGGTGGGAAGAACAAGATTATGTTCAAGGCCCATGTTGCGGTGGCTAGGAAGTAAGAAATGGGATAAGCGGATAGTTGTTTCTCTCGTTCATTGGTCGCAGTACATCAACCAACTTCTATACGATCTTTACGGAAATTGCAAGATTGAAGACCGGACACTTCAATAACTTTCATTTAAACCCTATCATACAAGATTAAGTTCATTTCCTTCCATCACTAAACCTTATCCGCAGATCGATCCTTGGTAAAGCCCCCAGTATCCGCACGGATCTCCTCCTTGCCCTGGGTGCCACCGCGACCACCAGGCTTTCCCGTGACCGAATTGGGGATATCATGACCAGTAGCACTGATTACCTCGCCCACGCCAGAAGCTCTTCCCTCACCGTCTGCAAGGGCGTTATCCGCTGCGCCGTGGAGGGTAGTTGAGCCTAGACCGCCCGCGGCCTCGTCGTCGCGCTGATGGGGATTGGGTACGGACTTGATTGTGTTGAGCTTGCCTGCATCGCCAGGGACTTGAAGAAATAATGTCAACAGCTGTTGGAGATGTGAATTATGGATGGAGAAGATATTTACTTGATGTGCCATCCTTGGCCATGTCGAAGAGATCGCCGCCTTGCTTTGGGTCAGACATGTTGGATGAAGTTTAATAAGGCGTGATTGGAGATTGAAGAGTATTGGAGAGCAATTAAGATTTTAAAGAAGCGAGAGTCGAAATTTAAACCGATGCGGGAGAATTGTATTTATGGCAATGATGCTATCAGGGTTCTTCATGATGTCATGAGCTCAAGTTGGGCGCAATTGTCGATTTCGTCGATAGTGACGTCAAAAGCCCCTACCACTGACGCATAGATATTATGGAGTGAATATGTTATTGTGAGGTATTAGATAAAAGTATCAGACTAATCAACATACACTGTATTGCTCGTAAAACATCAATTTCAACAACCATCTATCTAAATGCTACAGAGAGAAGTGAAAGAAAATCCAGTGAGTGACTGGCCTTGTTCGTCTTGTCTTATCATGCCATGAAGTAGGAATGATCCAGGCTAACAGCCCTGTACATGCTCAGGAGCCTGATCGAGTGAGTAGCTTCTCAAGCTCATCCTTCCACAGCTCGGCCTTGATGTAACTATCGTGGCCTGTAGTGTCCTTGCTCGCAGGCAGAATGACAGCTCTGCCGTACCCAGGGGTCATGTCGTTATCAATACCCTCTTCCAAAAATCCGAGCTCGACAGGGTTCATCCAGTCATCGGCTGTGTTCACGGCAGTCAGGGGGACCTTGATCTTCTTGAGGCCAGCCTTGGGGTTGTATGTCTGGGACGCGTTCCAGGCGAAGAGCTGATCATTGGCGTGGAACTCCGGAAGGCGCGGGATGATGCCCTGGTCGACGTATTGGTTCACTGCTTCGCCGGTCGGGGCAGTCCGCTGCCAGAATGCGGGGGACTGGAGCATGGTGAGTTGTATAAAGAGGGAGCCGCCAAGTCCACCGACGGGTTGCTCCATGTAGTTGCCGTCCTTCCATGCTGGGTCGAGAGTGATGATGTCGGTGATGAACTTTCGGAACAATCGATTGTGTCCACCGACCTCAACTGGAGACGAAGAGATGGGCATCAAAGCATCCGAAAAGCCGGGGTACTTCGCGCCCATCATCCAGATGTGCATACCGCCCATGGAAACACCCAGGGTCAAGCGGGTACGATTGAGCTTGAAGTGCTCAGTCAAGAGGAGGTGGTCGGCGCGAATCATGTCGGGGTACTGATACTTGGGGAACGAAGCTCGCAAGTCAGTGTTGCTAGGCTTGCTAGAGTTTCCATGTCCGATGGCATCACGCATGATGATGAAATAGTCCCTGGCATCGAGCAGCTGGCCAGGGTTGAACAGGACAGCTGCGAAGTCCTCGCAGAAGAACTGCTCACTGGACTGAGTGGTAGAGTGTAGGAGAACGACGGCGTTGTTGGAGCCATCTTTCTTGACCTTCAGCTTGCCCAACGTCTTGTAGTGGATCTCGAGTTCATCGAGGCTCTCACCCGTGTCAAAGGTGAAGTTGGAGATAGTGTAGAAACCGTCCTTGGGCTTTTGCCAGGTTGGCTTTGACTTCTCCGCAGCTTTGATCAAGGGCGAGAAGAGTGCCAGAGAAAGAAGTGTTTTCTGTGGAAACTTCATGGTTGCGAGGGCGATGCTGTGTAGGCAAACTGAAGATGATCTTTAGGAGTGTAAAGGTGTTCAGAGTAGAGGAGATGATGGGCTTGATAGTTGAGGATGGGGATTTCCAACTTCAAGAGAAACGTTGCGTTTATATATCCATAACGGCTTTCTGTTACTGAGGCTCATTTTGGGCGAGTCTGGCTTGCGAGTTCCATTGCCATTGCCATCGCAATCGCAAGCGCACTAGGACCAAATCTGCAATTGAGATGGCTCAGTTAGATCCTGTTTCGTCTGCAGGGGGCTCACTCTACCAGTTGCAACCGAACTACCGGTAGATCTTGCAGGTAGCTGACCATTAAACTCATTAAGATTAAGCGAGTGCGACACCAGTAAGAACGCTCCTTCGACAAGCGCGAATGAAGATCTTTTAAACATCCCCGAAGCTGAATTTAGCGGGTCTCCGTTTGTAAGGCGTGGTGCCAAGTCCGTGGGGTTCAAGTCAAGGTCCGTAGGTGCATTGAGTTGATGCGAAGGAGCCGCGAGTTCAGATGGGCTTAGATTTTCGATTAAACCGCCAATGACCCGTCGATTTCATGCTCACGATTCCCTTAGCCCTGCGACCGAGAAGCAGGAATATTGTTGCTGTGAGTATAAGGCGCGGGCCTAGTCTATGCTTCTTTACTATCTATACCCGGCGGAATTGCCCAGTAAAAGTCGGTGGTAAGGTAACATCAAAGTAACGCAATCTCTTTCTCAGGTCCATAGGGGTTCTTTATGCGATAGCTTCGTTGCTGTGTAAAATTGAATGTCACGGATCACACGGACACAGAGGGATTCAAGGGCACAGCAGGATGATGTGAGACTTAAGCTTGCGGCTGGGTCCTTCGAGGTGTGTAGTCCGTGTGAGAAGCCTGTTAGAGAGCGATTGGCTATCGGGTAAGAACGCCTACTTTATTTATCAGGCACAGCAACTAGCAATGCTCAAAAGTGTCGAACTTACAACTTCATATCCTCATTTCATCATGTTGCCGAAGAAATCAAGTTTCTGGGTGTCAATAAACACCACAACTCTACAGTAATCATACATCACTTGTCTTTCGAAGATAAGGAGCATTAGATGGAGGTAATGCAAAACACACATCTCACATCCCATACGGTATTTGAATCAGAAATAATGCGCCGTAAAAGAGTTTTCACTCTCGCCAGCTTCGAAGAAAAGGAAGAAAGAAACACCGAAAGAGACAAAAGGAAAGAATCGACAATTCGCAAGGCTGTGCACGAAGGCGGCGCCTTGATCGCCATCCATTGTTGGTCCACTCTACCAGGACCGTTTGCTGACATGACTCATGCTCAGCGTGAGTCATCAGGTACCTCCCAATGATAGCCATATCTGCATCTAGTCAATGAACTCCTTCGACACAAACAAGAACCTCGCAGAGGACACCACTTCCACAAAATTCGTCACAATGTGTATGTGCGACCGCCAAGAGGGCGCGGCACCAGAGCCGTCGCCAGATCATACAGAACCATTTCCGTGGCATCTCGGAGCCTTCGACGCTCACAATCACATCGGAGAACGGGTGCTCACAGTTGAGAGCTTACCAGCAATGAGAACTCGCGCAGTGGCAATCATGGCAACTCGCACTCAGGATCAGGCGCTCATCTCATCAATCGTGGAGTCTCACGGAGTCAAAGGACCGGATTGTTTTTCCCAAGACAAAACAACTGTTGTCGCGGGCTACGGACGACATCCCTGGTTTTGCCACGAGCTTTTCGATGACTCGTTGGAGAATCCTACATATGTACCATCTCTAGATGTCGAAGCTGCAAAGGAGAAGCATTACAAGGCAGTGCTCTCACCCGCCCCCGAAGACCCTGCCTTCTGGCGCGATCTACCGGTACCCATAGCACTCTCAACTTTCATTGATGAAACAAGAGCTCGATTGATTGATGATCCATTCGCCATGATCGGCGAGATCGGCCTGGACAAACCATTTCGATTACCTATGCAATGGACTGACCCAAAGCCGGAGAGAGATCCTGCGCGCACTCCGGGAGGTCGTGAGAGAAGACCGCTAAGTCAGCACCGCATTCACATTTCACATCAAAAGGCTGTGTTTATGGCACATCTCAAACTCGCTGGTGAACTTGGGAGGGCAGTCAGCGTTCATGGTGTCCAAGTCCATGGAATTCTCTATGATACGTTGTCAGAGTGCTGGAGAGGCTACGAGCTCCGTGGTCGTCGAGCAAAGGATAAACAGAAGAAAGAGAAGACCAAGCCCGCCGAGTTCGAAGAAGAGTCTCCCAAGCCGTATCCTCCGCGAATTTGTCTCCACTCGTTCAGCGGCAAATCAGACGCCGTGAAGCAATATCTTAAGCCATCGATCCCCGCCAAGATATTCTTCTCCTTCTCAAAGACCAACAATCTGGGGACGGATGGGGCGAAAGAGAAAGCTGAGGATGCTGTCAAAGCTGTCCCTGATAATCGATTACTGGTCGAGAGTGATCTTCATACGGCGGGTGATCGAATGGATAGTGAGCTTGAGGAGATGTATCGTGCTATATGTAAGTTTAAGGGGTGGAGTTTGGAAGAGGGCGTTGGGAAAATAGCAGATAATTACCGGGAATTTGTGTTTGGGTGAATCAGTTGAATAAGGATGGGCTGCTAGTGGAGTCAACGCAATGGTAACAGAATTGGGCTTAAAGTAGAGGTATATTATGTATAGACGGCCATGCTTACTTCTCGACTTCTACCGCTTGATCATTCTTCTCCTGGCTCAGATATAT
Organism: Fusarium nurragi; assembly: GCA_012977755.1. Taxonomy (NCBI): domain Eukaryota; kingdom Fungi; phylum Ascomycota; class Sordariomycetes; order Hypocreales; family Nectriaceae; genus Fusarium; species Fusarium nurragi. The sequence goes on from JAALXI010000061.1 coordinate 144,673, forward strand.
CCCCAAAATCTCTAACAGAAACCTTTCCCTGTGAAGCATATGTTTTGGACCCTGCTTCTTCAGAAATATCAAAGTGGCTCCCAAAATATCAGGATGATGTTCCTCTGAGATCTCCAAAATGCTAGCTACACTAATTTGCACTTGATCGTCCTGAGCTTTGAGAAAAAGAGGTCTAACCTTCTTGTTGGCAACCAGGCGAATACAGAACTGCTCAAACAAGTCGTGCTTCACAAATAATTCCAGTACTTCTCGCAGACTGGCCGTGCCTCCGAAGATCTGCTCAAGACCAACGCCAGCGCTGTCTTGAATTCTTTGTCGGAGTTGAGATGTGGACTCAAGTGTTTCGGTAATGATTTCGACGTTCATGTGCGATATGTTTGATACGTGGGGTCGATCATGCCCAACTCTGTAACGCCACCAAATGTTACAAAATATCGATGCTGTGATAACGGGAATGAGGATCACGTATGCCCACCACCTCGTAGCAGTTAACATGGAGCCGGCTCCTCCAAGGATATTCGCAGTTCCGTTGATGGCAAAGAAAACCTGGACATTGAAACATCTTCGCTTGAGTATAGGAAGCACGGGGGAACCCTGAAGCTCCTTTCGAGCTACAACGACATGTGCTCTCATCTTGGAGATCACATGTGCTGCCCAAATGGAGCTGACCAGTCCGTATAGTGCGATGGGGGCGTTTCCGAGATATCCAGATAGAATATTACTCGCTAGGAAGACGCGAGGATTGGCGCCGCCAATAGCCATGAACGTGCCGATGCTGATCAACATGGCGCCTCCGCCCATCAGAAGATCCATAACATAGCGGTTGATAATCTCGACTCGCAACTCGTGCGTTGTAATCTCTGTAAACACATCAAGACCCCGCGACGAAGCATTAGCATCCAGGCTTTGCTTCTGCGTTTCGAACAATTGGCGCTGTTGGCGAAGGAACTTGATATTGCGCCAAGCCTTGCGCGAATCGAAAAAGGCGAAGATCGAGATGACCAAGGCCGAGAAGCCTCCTATTGCCATGAACACGATTGCGTAGACGGGCACGGGGGTCTGGTTCCATACGTTGGCTGCGAAGTCGCCGGCGTTGGCGAGTTCGAGGAATCCGACCGCTGTGAAGAGGTTGTTTCTGAGGCGTGTTTCTTCATTACAGAACCAGCCAGATCTTCCCCTGGTGAGTGTGACGGTGTCAGGACCAGGGATGGCAAGTTCGTCTGGGAACGCATCGTGAGGCGTTGTGGTCTCAGATCGCAAGGGGGCGATGCCCTCTTTCATAGCTGCTAAGACGTCGTCGGTCATTGTGTATCCTGGATCTTTCAGTCAAGTTGTAATTGAGAGGGAAGCAAATCATAACTTACCTATGCGCCTTCGTAAGCTTCTGGCTCAGAGGCTAAGATATTCGCTGAATATGTAATTGCCAAGAGGGAACGTAAGCATTAAGAAGCGATAATATGCTCGTCATTGGACCTGTGAGTCACTGGATGCCGATACCTGATGGTAACGAAAGACGTCAGAAGAATAACATGGGAAAGATTTGGTTATGAAGAGACGCACGTAGGAGTGGCAGATCTCGGCAATGCCGATGTTACATGTAGCGTTGTGGGTCCGTGTTCACTCCGGAGCCGTTGCAGCCGGCCGTTAAAATCCCCAGATTCCGCGAGGCGCAGCACCCTGCTCATGCTATCAGAGCCATATAAATGACTTACATCGCCGTCAACCATTGGTATGAGACAAAATTGTCATTTGAGAGGTAACAACACACATAGAATCACGAAAATATCGACAGATTCATATGACGAGAGCTGAGTATCGCAAGAGAATCTGTTACTTGGCACGGTGGAGAATACGGCAACGTAAAGCCGAAGGCCACGCAAGTCTTGGCGGAAGAACTTTCCATACCAGGGAATCATAATACCATCTCTTCTAGGATACGGGTAGTTCCATAGGACCAGGCGCCACATAGGAGCGGCGTGAAATTGGCGCAAAGTAAAAAAAAGCTCACGGGCTAAATATAGAAGGTCGAATATTACGAAGTAGCCAATCGAGAAGCCTGAAGCTGCAGACGGTCATTTTACCACTCTTCACATGTGAGCCCCAGATCTAATACGCCCCGCGACGACGAGTGTACTTAGGTCCCGTGACAACTCTGACAGGCTCGCGACCAGTCTGCACAGGAACACCCGCTGTCAAACCGAAGCCCTCCAAGTTCGCACTCTTGTCCAACGCCCAGAGCGAAACACCAATCCAGTTATCCCCGTGGTAATTGAAAACTCCCTCCGGAACGGGGAAGACGCTCTGCGGGCCGACGTTGCTGACATAGCGTCCGTACTGAAACCCGTTGACGTAGAGCAACGCGCGATAGGCTCCCGTGCTCTCGGTGTTGTTCTTGAAGACGAAGGAGAGGGGAATGTCGAATTTGTCGGATGGCAGGTTGAGGTTCAGCTTGGCTGTGTAGAATGCTACGCCGGGTGCTTTGATGCCCTTGAATGGTGAGCCGGATCTGAACTTGCTGAGAGGGGGCGAGGGGAGATGGTAGCCCTGGCGTTCAAAGAACAATCCACCTTCGTTGAGAGGACCGCGGAACTTGTCCATGTAATCCTCACCGCCAAGGTTTCCTGTGATTTTCCACTTGGACACTTTCGTCTCTTTGCCAGACTTTGACTGAATGGCCCAGTCCAAGATACCCCGGGGCTGCTTCGCCTCGTCCACCCCGGGCACCCAATTGCCGTTCAGACCCATGCTATCGACGATAACTGTAAGAACATAGCGTCTGCCCTTTTCAGTCTTGGGGAGCTTGTATGTCGAAGTGGCGTTGTTCGCAGTCCCGTAGCCGGTAAAAGAACCGAGAAACATATCATCGAGCCAGACAGAACTTCCATATGCACGTCCGCCAAAAGTCCAGACCTTGAAGTTGGACTCGGATCCATCAGCAGTGAAATGGCCGCGGAAAACCAGGGCGCCAGCGTGGAAGCCGTAGTCGCCTCCATATAGCGAGACAGAATTGTTAAGAGGCCATCTAGAGTTATAAGTCTTTTTCAGATCCGCATTGGGCCACTTGGAGTCATCGAATTCTTTCTTCGCTTCAGGAAGAGAGTCGATGTAGTGCCAGTTCAACGATTCGAGATTGGGAACTTTGATGGTGGGAAGTTTGATATCTGGGCTGACGAGCCAGTTTCCGAGCTTGGACTTCTTGTACTGGGTGTCTTTGCCGTTGATCAGCAAACGGGATGTTCCTTTTGGTGCACCGATGATTTCTAGAGGTGCAGTAGTGTTGAAATCCACTTGGAGGGAAAGCTTAGATCCTTTCACAGCGACAGACCGAACCAGGTAAGGTCCGTTGACAATGACCGAGTCGGGATTCATCACGGATGAGCCGTAGGCACCATATTTGCCCTTTCCTGGGATATCAGGAACCCAGTAGTTATACGCAGCATTGCGATCTGATCGTGTTAGTTATGCAAGCATTCTAATTCCGTGAAACTCACCCAGCAAGTAGATATAAAGAGAACCAGCCTGCACAACCCGCCGCTTCGAACTGGTCTTGAACTGAAAAACACCTGCATTCTTCTTCTTGTCGATCTTGACACCATCACCTTCGACAACCTTGATTGTCGCCTCACCCGTGATAGCAACCTCGTGGATTTCATCAGGCCCACCATAGAGAACAAGAACAGTCCTATCATGGAACTGCTTCCATGTAAATACTTCAGCAGTAGAGTAAGTAATTCTGTGCTTTCCAATGGGGTAGTCGACAACATGGATCTTGGAGTCTCTACCATGCAACGAGAGCGAACCTCCAAGTTGTGGAATGGTTAGTGTTCCTGCTGATGTTCGTACTTTGAGCTTGTAAGTTGCCGAGTCGGCTGTTCGGTAGTCTGCATGTCGGACAACGTAGAATGCGTCGTCTTTCTTGGTGGTAAGTGCTGTCACGGCGATATTCTTGTTGTCGGTGTACTTTGTGGTGGTGAAATTGCTTGGCTCTGCGGTGGCGTAGGCTGGAGAGACGCGTAGGAAGTGGCCCTGAAGCTTGATCTCGGAGTATTTCTCTCGGGTGAGTGTCCTGTCTTCCTTGATTGCCTAGTACTGTATGAGGATCGTACGGTGGGGTGACTGTATTGTGGGGGACTCACTGCGCCGTAGTCATACGATGTATATCCATCAGCATGGCCAATGTTTCCCCAGTTGGTGCCACCCCATGTCTAAAATATCAGTTACGTTCTCAATTTGACAAAGGCAATAACAATCAATCGCACCATGTATATGTTAAAGATGGTAACACCTGCAGCAAGGTTGTTCTTGTAGAAGACACGGGCAAACTCATGGTTGGTAAGATCGTAGCACTTATCGAAGCCAGCACCACCAGGTGGATCAAAACCTCCTCCTTGGAACTACAACGAGTCAGCCATTAGTCACTACCGATGCGAACACATGTTACCTCGATGATTGAGTATGGGGTATTGGGGCTTTTGTTTTCGTGCTCTGCATGCCATGTTGTTGGCAGACCATCCTTAGGCCAATTGTATGGCTTTGACTGATATCTGGTTAGCGATGTGTGAGTAACCTGACTCTGAGACTTACGCAGTCAAAACCGACAGGATATCCGTCGTGCCCCTAACCTAGTCAGCAAGCATGTCTAGGGCTTGACAGAATGGCATACGTAGATGTCAACGGCTCCAGGTCCAGTCCCAGGTGCACCTGTGCCACCTGGCGAGGCGTCATTGTTAATCAGAGGAACAACAACACCAGCCTTTCTAACTTGGTCGTTGACATATTTTAGGTAGTCGTGATTCGGGAAAGGCGTTCCTTCAGCAGCAGTATATTCATTCTCAGGCTGGTACAAGATGACCGGCCCACCGTTGGTGATTTGAGCCTTTGCGATGATGGCGCCCACTTTCGCGACATAGCTAGAAGATGTCAATTCGAATCTCATACTGAAGAAATGGGACTTACTGGTCAGTGGCACTGAGGTAGTCCGAAGCGTTGGTCCTCAGGAGACCTTTGACCCTCTGCAACCAGCCGGGAAATCCACCTCCTGATACTTCCGCATTTATGTAAGGTCCAGGTCTAGCAAGAAGAAAGACTCCAGCTTCTTGGGCGGCATCAATGAACGGCTGTACGTCCAAAGCGCCCTCAGAACGGAATTCTCCCGGTTTACCCTCAAGAAGAGCCCAGTCGACGTAGAACGAAACCATATTGAAACCCATAGCTTTGACTTTGTGAAAAAGATCAGCATAGAGCGATGGCACTGGAAGACGGAAGGGGTGGACTTCGGCGGAGAAAATAGTCACGCGTTCTCCGCGGATGAACAATGAGTGTTCATCGAAAGTCACCATGTCCTGGAGGAGCTCTCTTTTGTGAGCATCGTGGATGATGTCTATTGGTCTACCACCGCGTGGCATGACATTTCTGGCATGGCAGCTACCAGCCGCTAGGGCCGTGAGAAAAAGGCTGGATAGCTTCATGTTGTCGACATATCCTCGGCAAGAGTAATTTAATTGACTTAACACTCCGACATCTTATATACTAATTGAATTGAGGTCCGGACATCACCATGGCGGATCTCAACCCGAGTATGCCGATGTTGCGCATGCACATGCAGCTCGTATTGGTGGATATGTCTAGATTCCGTAGCATATGCCGTCATGATCCCACACTTACCAAGGACATATCATCAAGGTTTACAATTTATCCAGTATCACGGCATGTTGCATGACTGAGGGGTTGATGGGAAGGTTGGTGCGATTTAATTGGCGCTCTTATTACGGAGATCAGTGAGATCCTTGAATTGACTCATTTACCCCAGACATCATCACGCAGATCTTGAGAAAATGAGGGGTTTGGACGATGATTTACTGATGGGATGTTGACTAGATGTATTCCTCCAGTAAAGTAACTGATGAGGCTAGTGCTGAGAGAAATATGTGGCACGATATCAGAACATTGACCAATTCAGCAGGTGTATACTGATGATGTAGACTGGCACGTCAATTTAACACGGTCATTGGCTGGTATCAACATCGCGATGAAAATGGGACAAAACATAGCTTCGAATAAAGTGAATTCTTTATCTGCTTTCCAACAATACCAGATTGATTTTCTAACAGGTCATGTACCAAACGCACTCAACAGGTTCTCATGCTCTTTAGCGGTGATAGGAATAACCGTGCCATGGCGAGGGCTCGTAGGAAGCTTGTAATCCGTAGAGACCTTCCAGTCTGGCTTGTCGAGATCAGCAGTCTCAAGAGGAACATAGCCCCGACCTCCATACTCATCAACAAAAAGATAGAACTTCTCGCCGCGGGCATCTCCAGGGTTGGACTTGAACGCCGTAGGACCCTCGACAGCCTGGAGACCTGCGTCGGCCCCGATGCAGGTTGCCTGGACAGTCCAGTCGTTCACGTCGGCTAGCAGAGATGCGGACTTCTCTTGGATGATGTCCGTGCATCCACTTGCAGAACCTTCGTCTTTGGTGAAGCGGTAGAAGTCATTGCCGGATTTCAAGACAGTGGTGTCGATACGGGACGTTTTTGAATCTTGCCAGATCTCAGGCTCTGAGAAGGTGACGAAATCGCGGGTGAGCGAGTAGAGCATCCGGTGATAAGAGTTGTCTGAGTGGTCCTCGGTGCTGTACAGTGAAGATGCCCAGAAAACAACATATGAGTTCTTCTCTGAATCCCAGAACGCCTCGGGCGCCCAGGTGTTTCCAGCGTTGTCAGGAGAGACCTTGACATGTCGTTGATCAGACCACTCAACAAGATCGTGTGACTCCCAAATCTCAAGGTACAAACTCCCCTTTCTAACAGCATCATCCCATGAGGTCCCACTTCCGATAGACAAATCCGTGGCGATCAAGTAGAATGTATCACCTTCAGGGGATCTAATAATGAAAGGGTCCCGCAAGCCCTTGGTGCCAAGCGTGGAGGTCAGCACAGGTTGACCATTGTTGAGTTCCTGCCAGTCAAGAGCATTGTTTCCCTTGCTAGCAGCGAAGAATATGTTTTCGCCCTGACGCGAGTTGCCAGTGAAGTAAGAAAAGGCATAAGCCTCAAAAGGATCAGCTTGGACAGCCTGGCGAACTGAGGCGTTAAATTCTCGCTCGTGTGTTTCGCCGTCCAGCTCAATCGTTGCAACAAGAAGGACATCTGTATCGCTGTCTTGACGCTTGACTAGACCGTCTTTGCTGAGGACATCAGGGTCGCTGCTTCGCCAAGATACCGAGTGGCCGTTTGAAGTGGCCGGGAGATGGATGTGGCCGCGGACATCTTCGATGTTGGTGACGGAGATGGTTGAGAGAGCTTCTTGAACTTTTCCTTGGGCTTGGACTCCTAGTGCCAAAGAGAGGAAGACGAGCGAAAGACGCTGGAAACGTGGCAGCATGACGAGGAAATGGGCAATGACCCAAAATTCAAGTAGAAATTAAAGAACCAGAGGTCGGTGTCTAGTAGGTAGATTATACCACGAGGATCCACGCCTTTTATAATATTCTGAACATTCTGCTGTGAAACTCGGCCTCTCGTACACCCACATCGTTCTGCTACTAGCTTTTCTCAATTAGTCTCTCGGACCTTTCTTAGTTCCTACTAGACGTCCTCGATTTGAAGCTTGGCGACGCAGCATCGCAGGTCATTCCCTCTTTTCCGTAACGTCATTCGGTATTTGTTACCCCGGATCCGCACATCATATCTGTTCTGGGCAGCGATGCCGACCCCTGCAGGTGGACTATGTTTTTAGGTTATCTTCTCCGCACTTTTGCTCTGCAACGCGTGATTATCATTCGTGCGCCAAACTACGGTCCGTGGTTTAGGCTGGTAGACTATTTTCATCGCATTGCTCGTCCTAAAACAAGCTTCTTGAATGAGTACGTGTCAGGTGCGCAGGCTGATCGGTACTGATTCGGTAAGGGGAAACACGATAAATTAGGTAAGAAAATCAGTCTACCTCGGGAGTCGAGCTGGCCCCTGTCCTGAGTTTCCGCGTGCTGGTCGTGTCAAGATGCCGTAGAGGGAACCATCCCGCACGCTTTTCTGCACTTTGCATTGGAAAGGCCAGCAAGGTCCACTTTACGCATAACTTTAACATTGAGATCTACATATGCAGGTTAACAATCAACTGGGTTGCGTATTAGGCCTTTGCTAAGTCACTGGTCCGAGCCCACAGCCCCTCAGGCTCAGCGCCCTTAAACACCCTCAGGAGCTTCCTCTTTTGTCTCTGGTCACTATATGCATCTAACCACTCCTTTGAGTGGCCCTTCAGCGGCTCAATTAGGTCATCGGCGAGACTTGAGTTGGCCCAGTCCACCAAATCCTTCACATACTCAATCTCTTCCCCATCGCCCGCCAAGCTGTGGAACTGTCGTCCACGTCCTTTCCTAGCGACTCGGTCGTCATACTCTCGTCTCATAGTATCCCGACTAGGAAGAATGGTCTTGCCTGTGAGCACCCGAGCAAGCACTTGTGCTTGCTGTATAATCGCCAACTGAGGGCTTCTCGCTGGGGTATTCCGTGTCGAAAGGTGCCCTGGGATCGTAATGCCACACACCAGACGTGACACCCGACCGCTCGAATACTGTAACATTGGCGCCCTCTTTGATAAGGTAAGCAGTGGCACAAATGCCGCTCACACCAGCACCGATGACAGCTACTTTGATTCCGGGACCAAAGTTGATATGTTCATCCGGTGGAGGCGATCGGCCATTTATGAGAAAAGGGCTCATACTGAGGATCTAGATTGAGTCTTGTTATCAAACCGGTCGAGTTTCAGGAAAGATTCCATTTCATGTCAGCTCAAATAGGCCTTGAAGTAACGGACAGCTCGTAGCATGAAAAAGTCGGTAAGATCCAAGCCATAAAGTGTATCGTGAGCAGAATCAGATGTCTCTTACGAGTTGAAGATGTCTCGCTTCTTCTATATGCTTTCATCGCCCACTTCGGTTATATAGCTCATCTGGCATGATTATCCTGTGCGCTTGCTGTCATTTGACAGGTAGATAAGGGTCCAGCATGGAATTATCGAGCACGCCATCTTGAGGATTATGTCACAAGCACAGACATCCCGACTCAGCACCGATTGACGACTTGTTGGTACTGAATTAGGTGCGAATGATAGGGACGCCGGGTGGTATCAGTTGCTAATAGGTTAGGTCCTTTCAAGCAGGAGCGTGAACTTGCCGCCCTTAAATTCGGAACGGGCTGGCCCTTTGATGGGGGTTTACAGGTTACAAGACACATGTGCATATATCAGACCACTTGATGAACAAGATTATCTAGATCTAATCGAGGAAGTCTTAATTATAGGCGACGCTATCACGATGGCCTGATTCTCATGCTGGCAGGTATATCTCCAGCCGGTGCCTGAATAGAACTGCAGTTCAACATCCACGGAGGAGCATGGCGGCGGTAGTAAGCGATCGCTTCGTAAGACGCTCTATATTTCGGGGAAGCAAAAGTCTGAGTAGCTCAAAGTGAGGCTTCTTTGGTCGCCGGATGGTCAGCAGTATAAAAACTCGGATTTCGATATCGTGGAGCGAAGGTGTGTTAACTTGCAAGGTCCAATTGTGCCGCCACATCGCCTAATTGTATCACCTTTCTCATCGGACGCACACCCGCACTACTCGGTTGATAGTCTGGAGACCACTCATCACCCGCTTGACGAACCAAAGTCATGCCTGAGACTCTTTAAACATGGGCTACTCGGAACTTCCTGAGATTACACACATCATGACAAAGGCAATTTGGGAGTTTGTCTTTTTGACGAGCTCATGCACCCCTCACAACGAGTATTCCGAAGGCATCTTCGCTTCAGTTTTAAGTGCCTGGGCCCCGGCTGGGCTTATCTCAAGGAAGGCTTTGGCGGGCAATACGGCAGTGCCAGACAAGGGGAGGGCGACCCTTTGGCTATTGTTGGGGCAATGCTGATGTCTTGCAATGGCCCGAGGCTTAATGTCTTGCCGTAAAAACCACTGACCACATAAAAGAGAAATTGATGTAGTAGGTTTACGTTACCTCAAGCATTGACGCATGAGCGAGGAACCAAGTCTTATTTATCCCTGACAAAACCCCCAAATACACCGCGAATTAAAACGGTTGAATGACTTGACATGTAAAGTCACTGACAGAATCTGTCCTAATTCTTCCACCATGGGAATGACATGTCAGGTCGAAGCAAATCATTTGCTACCTTCGATACTGGGCCACTACGAGCCTTGTAGCTAAGAACCGTTGTTCAACACAGGGGGTAACCACCGTGATATCATCGTCAGATCATACCATCCGATCCCCGAAAGTCAAACAATGCGCAGCAAAGGGGCAGCTGAGGACGAACGGAAGTAACATGAGCGGCCAGCGATGTCATCATGCTTTGGGGGAGAATCTAAAGGTTTTACAACGTATCGGAACGTAGAGCTTCAGGCATACCATCTCTCAAAGCCATTCTGGGATGATCTGATTGGTACCAGTCACGAGGACAGCACCGTACATACGTGCAAATTGTACTTGTCAAACAATACTGTTGGTGGTTTGGTTGATAAGTTGTCGCGACGCCACTTGCACTGTGATAATGAGGGGTCTTGAGATTGTCGTCAGATGCTACCATTTCGACCCCGCGAGTGTTCCAACATGACGTTGGTCAGCATCATCTCGTCAAAAGGGATGGCAGGGATGACGGCAGTGAGCACGAGGGGTCGGCTCAGCTGAGATATATATGAAGCTGTGCCCCGGCGCGCCAAAGCTAGATGCGATTTCCTCCTGGACTCCATTCAGATTATCAAGAAAGTCACAAGGTTCAACATATCAAAGAACAGCCAACATGCCTGAGAGAAGACCATCCCACCCCAAGGCCCCAACTGGTCTCGACGACGAGACGGCCATCGAGACTCACGATCTCATCCATCGCGCCGAGGAGGAAGAGCAAAAGGTCGGCGGTCACTCTGCTGACAGTCAAGATCTGTACTGACTGCCGATAGATGCACGGTAAAGATGCTCTGACCCAGGAGGATGTCGGTCCTCAAGAAGGTGATCAAGAGCGACAGTCGGTTATGGGCAAGGTCAAAGACACGCTGGGTTTAGGCAAATAAGTGTCGCGGAGGGAAATAGGTCGGCAAAGGGAAGTCTGCTTGTATGTTGCGGCGTTGATACCAGATTGTCATACCAATCAATTGATCATTGTTTTTATGTCGACTGAGTAATACTAATAAGTACATATCCAAGTTATATTGGAACAGGGTATAGAAACGCAACATTAGGGTATCTTGACATTAACCTCCCTCTCCACCAGCCTCAACTCCGATCATCGGTTGACACGTAAAGCAGTATCGCGCACAAGGCGCATTCCTTCCTGTCGTGTCGCATAACAAAAACACGTAAACGGTCTATATCCCGAACACAAGACACGCCGAGAACAGAACCACCAGCGCCAAAGCCTTCCCACTTGGCTGCGCAAGACCCGTCGCGCCGTCCTCATCCGCGGGCTTTCCATCCGCCGCGCTGACCTTCTCCCCACTCGGATACCGAATGTTATACACAGTCTGGCCCTTGAGCTCGTCGGGCACGCCCATGGTATGCGGACAAGACGCCTGGTTCTCGGCGGGGTAGTCCAGATCGCACGTCTCGTCGTAGCCGAGTGTACAGATCGGGTCGAGAATGTTGTAGAGAACGTAGTTATCGCCAACCCATGTGCTATCTTTGCGATCGAGACAGCTCGTCAGGAAGTTCATGCTGTTCGCCGCGCTAAGGGGCAGTTTGCTGTGCTTGGTGTCGATCAGGTCAGAGCACTTGGATGCGTCAACGTTCTCGAATGTCATCTCCACAGGACCGCCGGCCGTGGGCTTGTCGGTGGCAGAGTAGCCGGTGTAGAGATAATTCCACGCATCGTAGCTAACGTCGTGCGCGCCTTGGGATTGATCGATGCGGAGGAGATGGACGGTGCGGTCCTGGTACGTGAGCGCGATGCAGATGTTGTCGCAGTCGACCGAGTTGGGCCAGTAGGCGACACGATTCGTGTTGATCTGTGGATGTTAGCCAATTGATATGGCAGTGCGCCTGAGTGCGACCCGCGTACCTTGCACCCGAGAACGCCTATCGACGACGAGTAACTATCGTGGGGCGTCGCCCAGACTGTCCCACTGTCCTTGTCGCGCGCGGTGGAGACGGCGATGAGCAAAGAGTGGAAGAGCAGCTGCAGGCGCAGCAGCATCGCGAGAGAATGACGCCAAAGGAATGGGCTTAAAAGTAAAAGCAATACAGGGAGCGAATGGCTGATGGCATCTTGCGACACGCCATGCAAAGAAGGAGGAGGAGCGATAGGGGTGTGTGTGTGTGTGTGTGTGTGTGCAGACGAAGAAACCTGGGCCGAATCAAGATTAAAGATGGAAGGGGGCTAAGCTGTTTTGGGGATGATGCTGCGAGCAATTATGGGGGTTTAATTGATCGATTCTTTTTTGTTTACGGGGTACGCTTGATCCTCTCGGCATAACGGTCGGGCTGCCATTGAGGAATGATCGGTCTTGACAATTGAGACGGATTTTTTTTTAAGACATGTAGAAGGTTTTGAGAAGAATCTCTAGCTGAGACTCTGTTCGCAGATGTCTCGCCGTAAGCCCGGTCTCAATCGACAGTACACCACAGATCCATGCACAACTGCACATTTTCACGCATACTACCGCAGTGTGCATTTCAGCCGTTGAAGCCGTATCTCGCATCAAGATTCCCCATCCAAGCCACCCTCCACATAGACCCGGTCTTGGCAGGGCTGAGCGACGTAGACGATCCATCAGCCAAGTAAACGAGCAATACGAGTGTTTCTGACTGGATGGATCCCACAGGTGACAGCGACGCCCGGTCCACTATCGTCTTTTAGTCTCGGGACATGATCCCTCGTTGAGGGTTTGGAGTCGTAAGACGCATTCTGCTTGAGAAATGGCAGACATCCCAATTGAGCTCTCGCGGGTATATAACGCCATATACATCCTGCTTTATCTCAACAAGACAAATTCGTTCTTCAATTCACAATGACTCGTCTTGATTATCTTATTGTTTCCACACTCTGTCTCTTTCCTTCTGCCTTGGGGGGCAATGTCCTCGGCAAGTCCTGCAAGGCATACCCCGGAACCTCAGACTGGCCCTCTCATAACACATGGTCGCGCTTGAATGAGACCCTGGGCGGAAGGCTCCTTGTGCCTACGCCTCCCGGAGCTGTATGCCACAAAGGCTGGTCTACCTATGATAAAGATACCTGTTCCAGTGTCGCGAAAGCTTGGAAGAAATATGACTTCCACACGCAGGATCCAGTTTCTGTCATTTATGATCAGTATGCCAACTGGACTTGTCTTCCAAATGCAGAATATCCTTGCAGCGATAGTGGCTACTCTGCTTATGTTGTCAATGTCACCAAGCCGGAGCATGTTAAGATTGGCATCGACTTTGGTAAGTCCTCCACGGTCTCGGGTGATTGTAGCTGACACTGGGAAGCTCGAAAGCACAACATCAGACTCATTGTCAAAAACACTGGTCACGACTACATGGGTCGCTCTGTCGCCCCAGGCTCACTGTCACTCTGGACCCATCGTTTGAAAGACGTTACCTACCACACGGGTAGCTTCAAGCTGCACAACTCAAAGACTATAATATCCGGCGATGCTATCACTGCGGGGGCTGGATCTCAGATGTACGACGTCTACACCTTCCTGGACAAGCATGATCGCGTTGTCGTCGGTGGCGGCGGAAAGACCGTGGGTCTCGGCGGCTATGTCACCGGCGGCGGACATTCCCTCTTGTCACCGAAGTACGGTCTTGCGGTTGATCAGGTTCTCCAGATGACAATGGTTACGCCCAGTGGTGAGATCTTGACTATCAATGAGGACAATCATCAGGATCTTTTTTGGGCAATGCGAGGAGTAAGTTCCAACCTCAGTGGTTAAACAGACATATAAGCTGATGTTTTGTAGGGCGGTGGTTCAACCTTTGGCGTGCTCACATCAATAACCCTCAAAGTTTACAAGACACCCAAGATCTTGGCTTCAAGCTGGACTATCGGAACAGCGGCCGAAGCGCCCTTCAAGTACGACCTGCTCGCCTACGTTCTTTCACAGTTCCCATCTCTTGCAGACGCTGGTCTGTCGGGATATGCCTTTTTGAGCCCACAGACAGCCAATCCCGCCCCATCCCCCGGTGCCCCGAAGGAAGTTGCCGGAATCCAAGGTATCTTTGCTGCACAGGACGTCCAGGACCCTGAGTACATCCACAAGCTCTTCAAGCCGATCAACGAGACTATTCAGAAGCGCTGGCCGGGGTCCGTGCAGTTTACTGCTACAGACGAGGAGTATGCTTCGTTCTTGAAGTGGTACGATGTCTACTTCGACCAAGGTGCGGCGAGGGAGACTAATTATATCGTCTCGAGACTTTTGACAAAGGATTTTTTGGAACAAGACGAGATGGCCTTGAGCCAGGCGCTGGAAGAAGGGTCTGTTCCTTCTGGCGGTATGATCGCCCATCTGGTTTCTGGAAAGGGTGTTCGCAACGCTCGGCCTAGAGGAGGAAGTGCTTCGGTAAATCCTGGCTGGCGAAAGACTTATGTGCACGCGCGTGAGTAACCTGCATCTCCAACTCCATTTGTGTTACTAACGATGGTTTTTGCAGTTGCTGGCCATTCTTTCGCGCCCTTCAATCGAACCGCTGAAGCCGAGGCTGTCAAGAGCTTGATCAAGACCTGGCAGCCATTTCGCAAACTCTCGCCCGGCACCGGCGCTTACGTCAACGAGGTATGAGAATAGCAGTCCTGTTTGCTGTATCTGGCTAACCCTTTGCAGGCCCTTCCTTTTGAACCGGACTGGCAGCATACCTTCTGGGGCGACAACTACGAGAGACTTCTGTCTATTAAGAAAAGCGTTGATCCTGATGATGTGTTTTGGTGCTTTCCTTGTGTGGGAAGCGAGAAGTGGGAGCAGCAGAGCAGTGGTCATCTTTGTAGAGTCAAGTGAAGAGGTTGCAACAGTTTAGGTTGGTAACTTGGAAGGGCAAGTGATAGTATTTCAGGATGTGCTTTCTTGTACGTAGTATGGCAGTTCAATGGAATAACATTGGTCGAGTCGAGATATGGTACTAGTAGTAGGCTGTAGTGCAGCGGCGAAGACTAGCTGGTGATTGTACCTCAGACCTTAGGCTCGCATACTGCGATATATGGAGAAATAACACCTATTTCTGTCAGTGACATTCATCACATGAGACTTATTCAACTTACTGCTCAAGAAAAGCCTTCCCGTCTTGACATCATGCACAACCGTCGTAGCAGCAGGAAGAATCTCACCATCCGCGTCCTCGATAACCTTATCAACCACATACTTCCCCTCAGCCTTCCTCACCCTCAGCACAGCAGCAGGCGTACGGGCGTTATGCGGATCCTCATACGCCTTGAGAATGGCAGCGGTAACGGGAAAAGCAGCGACCCAGATATCCCCGTTCTCGTCAACGGAAGCGTTGTCAAGACCGTAGCCGAGCTTGATCTCGTCGACCTTTTCCAGGTCTTTGTTCGGCAGGATGCGGTAGATGGACAGAGTGCCGGTGATGGAGTCCGGAACGTAGATCATGTCGTCTTTGCGGACGAGGCCGTTGGGGAATTTGAGGTTGCTTACGACTTCTTTGCAGGGCTTGTTTGCTTCGCAGAAGTGGACGTTGGCGGAGCCTAACAGCATAGCCAGATGAGATTGCTGAGCTCAGTTAGCAGTTATTCCCATGAGAATGTATAGCTGGATACTCACCAAGCCAACCTTGTGGGGTCCGTGGTCATTTGCGATGTAAAACGTCTTGTCGTCCAGAACCGCAACACGGTTTGGGGTGGCAATACCTTGATCAGCATATGTGCGAACATGCTTCAGCTCGGTTGCTTCAGCGCCCATTGTAAAGTGCTCAATCGTTGTATTCGCGCCGGTAGCATATTGATCAAGAAGCTTTCCGCTCTCAGCATCAACAGAAGGTTGCAGGTTGATAACCATAAAGTCAATGCCGCCATCAGAAGTTTCCATCCCAGTGAAGCCCACCACATTGAGGAGCCCGTCCCCGAGGGTGCCGGAGAACCCAGGAGTCTTGAGAGTGCGCAGTTGAAAGCTGCTGTCAACGGGCTTGTCGATATCCAGCGCGACAATAGAATCGCGCTCAGACCGACCGGTAACATTGAACTTACCAACACTAGACGTCTGTTAATCCCATCACACGGACGTTATAGCTTAGAGACATACCTGGGCATCCACTGCTGTCGCGCCATAGAATCCGAACACGCAAGGAAGATTTGCCTCGTGGACTCGGATAACCACATATCCTCGCAAGCTTCCATACGCGGATCAACGATCTTGCGGCACGTGTAGGGGAAATCAGCGAGCGGCTGCATGACCCTGCCGACGCCGAGGAACAGCCATATTGTGTCTTTAAGGAAGATCTGGAACAGGACGGCGAGGATAACCACGGCGGAAAAGCCGATTTTGGTGAGAAAATTAACCATTATTTCCTTGGGTGTTTTTTTCTCTGATGGTTAAGGAGTTTGAGAAGTGAGAGTTAAGATTCCGGCGACGAGATATAGGGGAAAATAAAGGTCAATGCAGATTACGTGACCCAACCAGGATTCGCATCCTGGTTTGTGGGCGTGCCTCGGCGAATAAAGATTATGATCTTCCTCACGATGAATACCACAGTACTGTTGCGGAATCTCACATAAGACGAGTGTCGAGTAGTCAGGCGTGTGGACTACGCCTATCAGTGTCCTAGATCGTGGTGGCAGGATGTCTCTTATAATCTGTGGCCCACAACTTCACAAGCGGAAAGCCCATTTCTCAAGAGTCATATCTCATAATAAAGGCCATTATATGTAAATGCCCCAAAAAGAGCAGAATGCAAATATCCAATCTAAGAAAGAAAGTTATATATCAGAATAAACACAAAGAAGATCGTCCCATATCTACAAAACTATTTATACGTTTTGAAAGCCTCGGCCTATTAAAAGAATATTGAATGCCTGATGATTTATCCATCTCATCTACAGAACAGCAACAAAAGCGCCGACGATAGCAGCTGCAACAACAGGGACGTTCCACGCTGATGCGCTGTTGACAATAGCAGGGTTGGTACCCGTGGGCTCGGAGTGTAAGTCACCCTGAGGCGTCTTGACGACGGTGGCGACGGTGTTGGAGGGAAGTTGGGCGTAGGCGTTGGTGGGAAGGTAGGTCTGTAGCTCCTCAAGAGGGTTAGGAGAGTGAGCTGTGGGCTCGGGGGAGTCCGGAGTCGGCTGGGGGTAAACGGGTGAAGCGTAGCCCTTGGTAGGCTCAGCGTGGCCAGTGTGCTTGCTAGGAGCAGTGTAAACACCAGTGAAGGTGCCGTTGCCGTGATGTTGGGTAGGGCTGGGAGGTCCGCAGGTGGTGCAGTAGCCAGGAACAGGCGTGGGCTTGGGAGCTTTGACAACCGAGCTCATGGTGAAGGTCTTATAACCCAGGGTGGTAGCCTCCTTGCAGCCAAAATTTCCAGCGCCGCAATGAATGGCCTGGGGGATGGTGTACACGCCGGTGGGCTGCTCGGGGTGCATGATCTGGGTGTTGTACACGATCTCGGTGGCAACGCCGCCCTTGACGCAGGAACCAGAGCCAGGGCAGGAGGTGATGGTGTACACGTGGGTGGAGGTGAAAACCGACTTGACAGGGCCCTTGGTAGGCTGGGGAGGACCGTGGTCGCCACTGGGGGTAGCGTCGCTGCCAGGGCAGTACGTGGTGAGATGGGTGATGGTCTCGGTGGTGACATGGCCGATGGGGCAGTTTGTGACGCTAGGGGGACAAGCGGTCACGGTGTAGACCTTGCTGGTGGTGACAGTGGAAGTGATCGTGGTAGAGGCAGCTGTGGTGGTGGGGAGAACGTAGGTTTGGCCAGATCCTCCGGTAGCGCCAGCAGACTTTGTGGTGATGAAAGTAGTGTTGGAGTAACGAGTAGCAGTAGAGAAGGGATGGGTAGTCTCAGCAGAAGAAACAGACTCGGTGGCAGACTCAGAAGCAGTCTCGGTAGATGCAGGCAGCTCAGAAGTGCTGGTAGAGTCCGAGCCACACTCACCAACCAGGTCAGGCACAGCATTAGGACCAGAGCCGATGGCGACCAGGTTAGTACCACAGTCCTCGTTGTTGGCGATCCAGACATTTCTGTTATCCCAATCATACACAACGTAGGCAGCGCGGAGGAAAGTATCGCCGAGGACAGGGAACTCGTCGTCCTGGAAGACACCCAGCACGCAGCGGTCGTCGCTGTGCCAGATGAAGTCGGCGTAGGGGACCTTGATGACGGTGTTGCCGAACTTGAAGTCGATGCTGCCCTTGAGGTTGGCGACGGAGCAGTCCACGTCGACGTAGGCGCCGGGGCCGGTCTTGGCAGTGGGGAAGGCGGCGACTATCTTGTTGAAGATGGGGCCGGGCAGGGCGCTTACAGTGTAGCCGCTGTCGAGAAGGACGGGCTGGCCGTTTGTCTTGGAGTAGATGGCGTCTGTAGAGCCATCGTCTTGGATGATGCTGATGCCGTCGAGGTAAACCCAGTAGCTGCGATTGTTAGTTACCTAGATTGGGGCGGTTCAATTGCGCATGCAACTTACCGGGTGAGACCATCGGGGGATGAGGCGGCGGGGATGATGGGGCGCTTCTCCAGGCGGCCGGAGTACTTGCGGGTGTCAATTCCGCCAAAGATAACAGCGCCGCGATCACTGTCAAGAGTGCGGATGTCGAGACTGAGAGCTCGGCTCTTGATGAGGCCTTGCTTGGCCATGCTGTCAATGACCAGAGGATAGGGCGCATCCCAACCGTTCAGGTCGGGACCAGCGCCCATGATACCGACGCTAGTAAAAGAGCTATCGTATGCGACACCCAAGACTTGGTTACGAATGCTGGCCGCTTGAAAGCGCGTTAGTAAGGTCTCGGCGACAAATACAGCGGGAGAAACTCACACCCAACGACAACATTATCGTAGCCATAGTTCCAGTACGCATATCCCGTGCCATAAACAACACCGCCGGTCGTGTTCAAGTTGACAAAGGTGCTACTCTCTCCAAAATGTCCAAACATGGAGCAAATCGAGGGCTGCTGCGCCTTTTCGCACACGGGATTGACCCAGAGCTCGGCGGATCCTGTATCCAGATTGACGGTGACCTTCTGTCCGGGGGTTCCCAGCGTGACGTCGATGCTGTAAAAGAAGCCGTTCTGCTGACTCTCAAGAGCGACTTCATTTTGTCGCTTGGTCACGCCCTTGACGACGGGCGCGCCGGTGCTGACTTTGAGGGGGAAGCGAATGAGGCCGTCTGGGCTGGTGTCGGCGCCGAGGTCGAAGGCGCTGGCAAAAGCGGGGGCCGCCGCGGCGAGGAAAAGAGCGGATAACATCTCTGCGAAAGACAATTGAGATGTTTGTATGAAGTAAAATAAAATAAAATAAAATAGAGGGAATTGAGAAAAAGGAAAACAATGTGGAAATAAGATGGCTTTTGTTAACCCGGCGTAGTGAGTGACCGGGGAAACGAAACAAGTCGTGATACCCTCAACCAAATAAGAAGGGATGAAGGAGCAAAAAGAAACATCGGCCGGAGAGGTTGGAAGGGGTTCCAAAAATGGAGACGGCTGGACTTTGTCGTGTTTCTATATAAAACACATGCACTGCAGACGCAGGGGGGCGCACACCAGCCAAGCAGCCAAAATCCACAATCAAATAGCCCCTTGTCACTGGTGGACGACGCAGAACACATTTGTGCCTGGCGCTAATCTCAAAGGAGGGCGCTACGAGGCCGCGTTCTGTGGGCATGGGACACGAGATTGTGCCTGTCTCAAACAAGACCATCACTAGACCGATGCCATTCTCGTTTAATCGAATCTGAAGTGTCCATATCTTTGTGGGTTCGCAGACTTACCCTGCATGGGGCGTTAAGCGCACACGGGGATGGATACTGAATACGAGACTCCCTCATGCAATGGTGAAGTGTCCCTGCTTAGGGGCCAGCGTCAGCCGTAAGCAATTGATTGGCAATTTTGTCTTTCTTTCCCCTCCCCTCAACCAGCGCTGGAAAGTTTAGGTAGATCGGCTTGTTTTAGCGCTTCTCATCCCACGAACTCAGTGTATCCACGCACCCATCAAACTCGCACGGGGCAGCCCATCCAACATCAGATCTCCGATCTTGGATACTTGATGTTCAACAAGGGTGCTCTGTGGGACCGTGCTGTTGAAACAGAAGCGGGTATCTGCAGTGGAAGGGCAACGTCGCGCCCTTTGTCAATCAATTAATTAACCTCCTTCACAAGACCCGAGACATCGATTGGGTGTTCGGCTCCCGGTTTCCCCCAAGGCTTTCTTTCATTGTTGGCGATATCGCAGCCTTGCGATCTTGACTCAATGGTGTCCTGTGCGACATCCTCAGAATCCCATTCTGTTTGAGCCGAGGTCACGGGCCAACCTCCCTCAGTAGTACAAACTGCTGTCCAACGGCGTGGTGTCGTGGTCAACGCCACGTTTTGTCCTCGTGCTTGGTGGTTGACAGCGGTTTTGGCTAGGGCGGGGCTGGTCCGGGCTGGAAAGTAAAGGGGTTGGCCCGCCCTACCCTGTAGAGTTTGCGCCGCAAGCCACTAAGCCCGCTAATTGGAAATATCAGCGGCCCAGGACGGAACGTTCATCAACTGGCTGGGCGATAAGCTTATCTGCACGATTCTGACTGAGATCAGCATATTGCGTCAGATGGTGTTGGCACGAAATGAGCGTGGTTGGGGCTGTGTTACTGTTGCATGTGCGTATCGATGTCAGCCTCTTCAGGTCAACGATGAGGTTCACTTGGCAAGACATTCCCGGGACATGAGAAATTGACAGCCGGCAAAGTGGAAACCTCAAGCATCGCACAAATACACAAAAGCTTGTCCAGATGACTTGGAGTGCATTATACATGCACCACAGTGCAATTCCACGCGGCCGGTGTGTCGTGATACCTCAATTGATTAAGACGGGTGTCTCGTTTGAGAACTTGACCATATCTTCTAGCTGGCTTTCACTAGATCTTAAATTGGCAAAGGGGAGATATTATACTAAGGCAAACCAAGAACATGCTAATTATCGATCGGGGTATACAACCGCCCCGAACACTACGCAGTACGAGCCTCGTACTTGCTAACTACTCATCTACCACCAACCCACCACTGTCTAGGAAACTCCATACCCCATTTCACCATGAGATCCTTCAACTCGTCCTTCGTCCCTGGCACAACATTGACGAAAACTCTCCCACTCGCCTCGCGGCTCATGCAAGGTTCAGAGTGCACAGCTCCAAAGTCCCTCCCAACTTTAAACACTGAGCACTCGCCCATGGCCGCTGCATCTGCACCAAAAGGCCCCAAAGTCGTAGCAAGCTCATTGCGTACAGCATCTGCTGCCGACGCGCAGCCCACACAGCGAATAGATAAGCACTCGTGATCTGTGCTCGCTGCCTGACGCGCGGATTCTTGCTTCTTGCGCGCTGAAGATTGATGCTCCAGGGGAATAAAGAGTGTCGACGGGCCGAGAAGGGTAGTGCAGATCTTCCAATTAGTTCCGGAGTTCTTTTGCCGACAGTTCTTTGACTTGAGACCTAGTCGCGTGCCAGGCAGAACACCCTTGGGGGCTTCTGCGAAAAAGAGCTCATCGGTGTGCCATCTTGGATGATCAAACTCGTGTGTTGGTACCGTGGCGCGTATGGTGAGGAAGTAATGACTGATGCCCTCGGCAGCGAGAAGACTATTGATGTAGCTGAGAAAAGGAACAAATTTGGAGCGAACTGAACCTGTGAAGACTTCAGACTCGAATTCGTAAAAGTTTGCTGGTAGAGATGACGCTGGATCAGAGTCGAGCAGAGGGCCGCAATAGCACCAATAGGCGCTGCGCTTAACAGCTACTGAGTCGTAGTGTTCGACTTCAGGCTTATCTTGATATTTGATAAAACTGAAGTCTTTCGCGAACGCGGATTGCACAGCCGTCATGTTTACTATGCTTGTGAGGAGTGTCGTGGGTGGTCAAATCGCGCGAATCCTTTTGTCCGCTGACATGGTGACTAATCAGGGCTGAAACGGTAGCCCTGCTGCCTATCATCAGTGACAAGCATGGGGTCTGAGCAAGGGTAGATTTGGCTGTTGTGGTCTCGGTGGTTGTTGGTTGTGGTTTGTCAGATGTATTTCGGTTACTGATGGGTCAACGCTGAGCCAGGAAGCTAATATGCAAGACTGGGAGAAGCAGGCGAGTGAAAACGAATATCGCTAGAGTGGAATGTCGCGGTCAACTATGAGAAGCAAACATTCTTGACTTATCGCCAGACGCACTGCTTATCATGCTTCAATTAATATCTACTGATTTCGGTTCAGATTGGAGAGTGGACCAATGGTCCGACTTGTTTTACCACCCCTCCCATGAGAAAGATGCTTGATGTCATTGCGTGGAGGGGCTCCGGGAGCTCCATCATTCGCTAACATGTGAAGCTGGTAACTCTATTCAGCTCCAGTTACGTCTACCATGTTGTGGAAAACGTTATTCTGCACTGAAACGACCTTGACCACTTCTATCCACAGCTCAGGATTTGTTCCCGCTCATCGTCTCGCTGCCCGTGCTGTCATCTTGTCCAGAAACGACCATGCCTGTATCCCCCGCCTGGAAGTCGGACGACTTCGGTGGCCTGACCCCTCACCAACTCGAACTCTTGTACGAGCCTATCATCCTCGAGTCTGCCCTGCAACAAGCTGGAACACTGCCCACTTATGCCCACGAGAGCCAGTCGTCTGAAAAATTCGAAGCTGACTTGCCGGACCTTAAAGCATTCCAATTTTATGTTAACAAACTGGCCCAAGTCTGCGACAACGAGCGCGGCGGTGATACAATCAGCGCCCTGGCGGTACTCCAAGGTTCACTTGGGCCTCACTACGTCTTTGGTTCGAATTCGAAGGATGCAAGAGCGCTGGAGACAACGAAGAATTTTGTGCAGGCCTTGCTGGATCTCGTGGGAAAGAACCCGGAGAATTTGAAGACCGTGGCGTTAAGAAATCGGGTGCTCTGGTTCATTCTATTTTTCAATATCCGTCGACTGCGAGAGTACCTCCAACTTCTGATTATAGCAGTGCAAGAGTGCCTGGAAAACTGCAAAAGAAGAGAGGAGGATGAAAGTAAGTCTCATCTCGAAAGTCTTTTGATGGAGAGATACGCATGCTGAGCCACTTAAGATTCCGAACCGACTCAAACCCTCCTGTCTTTGGCTGAGAGATGTAAGTTTACGCTCGATATCACAAGCTCTAACACGGAGCAAAGGTGTAAGTACTTCCCTTATTTCAATCATACACTGAACATGAGAATAATTTGCGAATTTAGCGATCAGTGAATGTCAAACATTGATCAACCTAATTTACCAGATGGGCCAAACGGAAATATATAATATGATCTCCCGGAGGGCGAGAGATGGTGTAATGACAAGATCTGAACCATGGTGTAAACTCCGACACTTTCTTGGCCGATGGGTTTCCTACCGTCAAGCAGCTCTCGGCATCGTTGCGGTTTCTGAAAGATGGCCTGAATTGTTCCAGGACTTCGAGATCACTATGGTACCATCTGGTTCACGCCTACCAAACCCGATCTTGAGATCCGATCTCACGAGCTCAATCATCATGCAGCGTATAGTTGCGGAAGATAAAATCAAAGACTCGCAGCTGCTACAGGTAGCTGATGACTTGAAGCAGCTGGGAATCGATGATGTTATTCGGGCGTTTCACGATTCAAGGAAATTCAAACCGTTGTTACATGCAGAAGTCCTGGTGTATGAGCATCTTTTGAAAAGCGGACAGACTGCCGCGGAATGCTACTGGAACCGTTGGAATTACATCGGCAGCAGTAAGCCGACGTGTCGACTATGCCACTACTACTTTGAGGCTCTACAGGGCGACAGGCCGGGTGTTCGCTCGACTCACAATAACCTGTATCGAAACTGGCGACTGCCCGAATTTCACGAAGACGCGAACCTCGGCGAAGCGCGCGATGAGCTTTTGATGAAGATTGCACAGAAGATGAGGATGGACGTGGTAGAAACGCTGAAAGAGAAGAGGATTCGACGGAAGGCAAGAGACTCAAACACTTATTCGTCTGTTCCCGAGAGTCTGCGGATCAATGACGATAGTTCTGCGTCTATCGAGGATTCAAATCGGGAGCCAACTGCTTCGACAATCCCGGAGGATGATGAAAGCATGGTACTGGAACGCGCAACTAGTGCCATGGATTTGGGAGACGGAGAGGAATGATTTTGCACAAAGGTCAATAAGTACTTGAACTACTCAACATACGGAGTGAAGCAAGGAGATACATAAATTGCAACAAAACATTTCTTAAGGCTCATGTCATAGTCTGATGGAAAGAAAGAAAACGCCGGTACGTCTTAATTCATGGCAGAATAGATACCAACAACCCCGCCAGCCCCAATAAGCACAGCTCTCCCCAGGTTGAGCCAGCGAAACTTCTCCAGCAAATCTCGAGCCTTCTTGTCTTCCTCTGCAGTCGACTTCCTTAATGTCCGCTCTTGAGGCCCACTGAGGTCCGTGAACTCAACAACACCTTCTCCAGTTCCTCTTATCGACTCCAAAGCACTGCGATCTGTCGCAGGGCCACCATCAGCCTTGACCTGTTGGGCAGCTTTCTCGCTCCTCGAACCGCCCAATTTGACATTCTCTTCGATCAGGGCGAAGTTCGTCGGGAACATCATGAATTGAGTGAAGGGAGCGATGCTGAGCGCAAGTGCGGCAGCAGCCAAAAAGCCATTCGCTTGCGAAGTATTGGTTCCGAGGGAGTATAGCGGACCAGAACCTTGGAGGTTGTGGGTAGACGCAGAGTAGATGAAGCCGATGGTTGAGATGACTGAGGCGGTTGGAAAGACATGTGACCCGCGACTGAAGAGCCATCTGATTGCAGGGAGTGAGCGAGAAGCAGGTTGGGATTGAAGTATTGGGACGTCGAAGAATGTCATTGTGGCAATACCGCCTGATGCCATCAAGGCGGTGGCGATGGAGATGACTTCGACGTGAGACATGATCAAGTTGATTTCTGTACTAAGTGTTTGAGAGGTAAGGATTTTGAAAGCTGTTGATTGTGGGTATTTCGAATAATGAATCTGCGGCTCATGTAAATATACCTATCTCAATATCAATGACGTATATGGATCTCCAGTACATGACGCTTGGTGCGCTTGTCGGCATTTCTGAAGTTTCCGTGGGACCGACTCAATTGTCCGCTTTCCATGAAACATTGCCTCTTTGCGGACTTTAATATTTATGATAGAATAGTTTCTTTTGCTGACAAGAATTTCGACATTCAGTTTCCTGATTGTGGACAACTCAGCCGATCAACCATTACCTCTCGGGGCCAAAATATACGGTAGAGGATCTCTTACACCTCAAAGATCAACTTTGACAGCGACCGCACTTCTCGAGTAGAACCCTGTAGCAAAGAGCCATCCCTTCTTCTTCCCTCCTTCCAAAGCAGGGTCAATTCCAATCAACACAGCGGTCGCTGCCGAGCGCAATCTCTTTCCGTCGTCCTCAAACAGAAGCTTCTTCTCCCAATTGCCGTCTTTAGGCTTTACCAACCAGATCATAACAGGCTCAGCCCCATCAGCAACACCAGCTGATTTTCCGATATCGGCACCTTTTGATAGGCCCGAAGAGATGAAACCACTGCTGTCCCCGTTGACATTCGCGAAAGAGTCGGAGAAGTAGAAGGGGTTGTCAACCATCGCGTCAAGTTCGATGGATTCCAAAACCTCAAGGCTTTGGTTAGCTTGGATGTGGGCAATGTGAAGAGCTCCGCTTGAGGCGCTGCCAATGACTATCTCGTCTGAAGTCCTGCCGTGACCGAGGCCATTGTTGTTGTGAAGTCCGGTAAGAGCAACAGAGGCCTCGATGCCTGTGGTTGAATCTCTGGCTTGCATGTCCTTGACCTGCACTTGGATCGTGGTGGACCATTTGGCGCCATAGTACACGTCCTCAATCTGTCGAAAGAAGCCCTCGCGATAGAAATGGTCGTTCGTGACGTAGAAACTAGTAGGGGAGGTCGCGACGATGTCGTTCGGGGTTTGGATTAACGAATGGCTGATGGATCGGACATGCCTGACGGACGAAGATCCTATGCGATGGTGGAATATCTCAATCTGAGAAGCAGCCTTGTTTCCAGCATACTTATCGTGGCTTTTCCCGTCAACAACGTGTTGAAGATAGTCAGGGTGAGGCACATGATTGACAGCAAAGATGTACACGCTTTCCCGAGACTCCGGATCCGAGATAACATCAATGCCATGCGTTACAAACGGTCCAGCAAAGTTCTCAAACACCAATCTTTCAGACTTGAATGTCTTTGGTTCTATGACGTGGATAGACCCACGGGCCTTGCTAGCCGTGAGGGGATCATGGAGAACGCCAAGACCAGGGAACCACGAAAAGCGCGACTCGTAAGAATCCTCACAAGCCGTGAAAAGCAACCCGCTGGCTGAATGGAGGTGCATATCCTCGCAGAGCATCGTGTCGTCGATTGGGATAAAGTCTGCATCGTCTACTATCGTGTTGACGGGTTCGCGGAAGACGCCGAGAACGGTCGTGAAGCGGTTGATTGGGCGGGCGAGGAGCATGCCAAGGCCTACGGTGACAGCTGACAAGGCTAGAAATCTCAGACCCGGAAGGGAGGACTTTGATGTTGGCATCTTGAGTAATCGTTTCGATATGTGTTGGTGTTGTGTGAAGTTCGTTGCCGGAATTAGCGTCATAAGGGTCCTGTTTAAGAATGAGGGGATGTGGGATACTTGGATCAATTGCCGAGGTCTAAACCTGGAGCCGGGATCTATGGGATATTCTGTTTTGGAGGGTAAGTATCAACAAGGATAGATCGCCGCTTTGTAAATGGCGACTTAGGCTTACCTTGGTTATAGCTCAGGTTATACTTACCTTTAGCATAGGTGACCTATACAAGCCACTAAAGTGCCCTTGCTATATACATAGAGGTCCTTTAAGTTATTGCCCTCATCTTCTTAAGAAGTATGTAATTATTATTGGCTTAGAAGTATTAACTAGTTGTATGTTGTTTGATTGTCTACAATCCTTGAGATCTAGGGTCATTTCTCAATTGGTGGTTCTTTACTCAAGTTAGGTATAATTATTATAATATAATCGTAAAGATGTCAGAGTTGGTGGTAGTTTTGCCTCGGATGGTTCTTTCCGCGATAAGATAAAGAAATCCCTAGTTGACTAGCCATTAAATAACTTTCTATGCTTCGCTTGCTGGCACAGTTTCCCTAAGAGCTGTACTCTGAGGTGACTATTGGATAAACTGTTTTTTCCCGTTTGTTCGCTTGTTACTCCCAGACACGTAACAATGCATGAAAGTGGATGTGGGGCCTTCTTGATTGGAAGCGAAGTGCGCCATGTGGTGGTCACCCAAGATAGTGGATTTGTACCTGAGACAGGGCACCAACGTGAAAACCCAAAACCTCTCTGCTGCCCGTCCTACGTTTCTCTTGCTTTCTTATCCTCTTGATCTTGTTTTCATTTTATTAAAATATCATAAGCTGTCGTTTCTGACTCCGAGATTGGAGACTACCAAGATCATGGCTCGCGGCTCGCCCCGAGTGCCGCAGCGCGATCTCGACGTTGTGAAACGTCAGCTGGTCTTCCTCGTTTCTATGATAGCTACCATGTTTGTTCTATGCCCAGAATGGTTGCAGTTCTATAGAAACCTTTGCTTCATCCCTCTCTTGGCTTGGCTCACAGCAATGGCCTTCGACTTCATCATTATATTAAACGACGCATGGGATAACGCACCAACGATGGTGAAATACTTTGTTCCTATCGACTTCCCCCACATCACACCTCCATTCGAACAGATACGCTGCTCCATGAACAGACGGATGACCTTCGCAAATACCAAGCTGCGTCATTTTTCTTTGAAAATGAGGCCTGTGTTCTTTGCTCTAGTCGATTGGCTCCTATGTCAAATGGGTCGCGGTCAGTCAGGACAGACAGACCTGAACATAGCCAGTATCTGATATAACTCCCTAGGCCCATCCATTGACAACTCGCAAGGATCTCAACAAAAGGTGCCCCAGCCTGCACCAAAGCGGGACCACTGGGTGGCAATCCTAATTACGACACCGCTTATTGACAGTGACAGCGCCTTTGATGTCGGCCCAAACACCATCACAGATATTTACGAGGTTGTTTCCTGGGAAAGCCCTGAGGTGTTATCAATTCCGGCCATTCTCGCATCGTCGACTTTCCAGGTCCAATTGACACTTTGCCTCATTCCCAGAAGCATCTGGTATTCATCCAAGACTGTTCTGGAGAAGTTCACCACAGGGCTCTACTGGAATCACCAGCCAGGGCATGCAGCGTGTCAGGGTGATCAATGGGATGAAGACCGAATTCGAAGCATCTCAAAAATTCAAGTCATCGGCCACGTGGAGGATCACAACGATATTCACGAAGTCAACAATTGTAAGTGATCTATTTAACCAAATGATCTCGTGTCTCTTGAACACGCCACTAACCGCCAGAGTCAAGACTTCAATTCGCTTCGGCAAGGTTGGGACGATGTGAACACATACTGGAACGACGTCGACTTTGCCATCATTTTTGGATTCCTTCTTGCTGGTACTTCTTCGGCCGACATTTGCAAGAAATTGTTCGATCAATTCGCCAATCTTCGGGTCGAACAGGCGCACCGCAATAAGCGCTCGCAGTTGGGTGCCGGTGCTGCTATCTTAACATTATTGACGGGGGGGTTAGCTGCTCCGATCACAATACCAATGATGATGGGAGCTGGCGCTGCCGAAATGTCAATGTCTGCACACGATCGCTACCTGTGGGGAGAAAGGATAAGCATGTGCCAAAAGCTCACAGACCGGTACGAACAATTAACGGCGGTTATTGGATTAGATAATACAAAGGCATATACCTCAACGGCGTCGTTCGCACCCCCGGCTATGGAGTCAAGCTGGTTTGTTGATGATGCTTGGTAGGGGACGCCGCTATTTTAAAGTTAGCAGCTCTGATGAATAGATAACAGATGCTTGTTAGAACAGGATGCATTATGAATAACCATCTATCCTTATGTATGTCTAGCATCGGATACTTCTAGTCTAAGACTAAAGTTGCTTACACGTAGCAACAAGCACTTGATCGAGCCTTCTTAACGTAGTAGGCAGCATCATGCATGATACCATTATGACAAATAAATCCTTAATCATTCAACTAAGAACATCGCTCGAATATCCGCCTAAGGCTTTCTAAATAAAACGCTCGATGAAACACATAGTGAACCCCAGCTATCCTTCGCGTTCTATAATTTACTCTTTGGCTCGGCAGAGGTAGCAAGCAGGGTTCGCTGGCTATTGCCTCCATGTTCAACCTTAACAGGAGCATCAAAAACTGTAGCGTCGGACTTTGCTTTTCTGTCCTTCGTCTCGACATAGGCCCTCTCTCCTTCTCCGACATACAGCTGTCTCGGCCTCCAGATCTTGACGCCCGACGGGTTCAGCATCATCTGTCTCCAGTGCGCCAGCCAGCCCACGCATCGCGGAACGGCAAACAGGACAGGGTAGAAATCAAGTGGGAAACCCATGGCCTGGTAAATCAGACCCGAGTAGAAGTCGACGTTGGGATACAGATTCCTGCTTCGCATGAACTCGCTCTTTCTGGCGTAGTCGGCAAGCGTTAGGGCAGTATCTAGGAGCTTGTTCCTGCCGGTGACTTCGAAAACTTCCTCGGCGAGCTTGCGGATGGCTGTTGAACGAGGGTCGACGTTTTTGTAGACACGGTGTCCAAATCCAACGAGCACTCGCTCTCTCCTCTCGACCGCCTGCATGAATGCCGGGACGTTCTCGGGAGATCCGATCTCGATGAGCATTCTGATTGCCGACTCCGAGGCTCCCCCGTGGGACGGGCCATACAGTGCCGCGCACCCTGCAGCGACAACGCTGTAAGGGTCTACCAAAGAGCTTCCTACTTGCATCACTGTGGCGGTAGAGCAGTTCACCTCGTGATCAGCATGGATAACGAATAGCTTGTCCAGTGCCCTGGCAAGAACAGGGTGCGGCTGGTAGTCAGTCTCGGACAGATTGTCCAGCAGATACAGGAAATTTCCAGTGTACGACAAGCCCTGCGCCGGTCGGTTAAAGGGCCGGCCCTGTCGCATTCTGTAGGACGCTGCCGCCAAAGTTGGGGCCTTTCCAAGGATCCGGAGAATCTGCTTGTCCAGCACTTTGAGGGCCTCCATATTGCCCGAAGCCGCGTTGGTGTAGAGCTTCTGGCCAGCCAGCGAGGGATTGGCTTCCGGAGCAAATGCTCCCAGTGTAGCAAATGCCGCGGTCAGCATGGACATGGGATGGGAGTCGTAGCGGAACGACTTGAACATGTTCTCGATGTCGGTGTGAATGTACGTGTGATGCATTACCTCGCCATGCCAGGAGTCGTACTGCGACTTTGTCGGCAGCTCGCCATAGATGAGGAGATAGGCAGACTCGAGGAAGTTGCTTTTTTCCACCAACTGCTCAATCGGGTATCCCCGATAGCGGAGGACGCCATCCAGGCCGTTGATATAGGTGATTTTACTCTGCACAACAGCGGTGTTCATATAAGCAGGATCATAGACCCTGAGGCCCTGTGTTGTCTCATCCTCTGCTCGATCATTGCCGGCCTCGGCTTTGATCTTCTTGAATTCTGTTGCAGGAATGGAATTGTGTGTGATTGGGATCTCATAGACCTGGTTTGTCCTGTTATCCACGACCGTCAGCGTCTCCCGCCGGCCCTTGCTCTGTGTTAAAACCATGGTTAAGAAAGTGTATGATAGTGAGCTGAAGACGGTCGGAATGATGGGAGAACATAAGCAGATGATGGTTTATTAAGATTTTCACAAGCTCCGTCATGATGGGTCATGTGGCGGTCAACCTCGGTAAAATATACCGGCCCAGCCCCCTGGACCGGGGTGCATATGAAGACCTCGGCCTAGAACTCAGTCTCCACTAGACAATATATCAGCTTTCTAGAATTCGCTGTAAATATGCTACTTAGTTTCCCACGAGTTTTGTTTATTAGTGAGGCGGTTGTAATGCCGATACGCAGCCATGTGCTCATCAAAAACGCCGATTATAAAGATTTTCATAGTAAGTAATAGTAGGGGTCAGAATTAGGCTCATCGCATTTCTGCATCTCTTTTCCTACCTGTGCAAAGCCAGGTATATAACTTGTTTTGCTTTCTTTATCACCAAAGTAACGGCTAGCAAATTTAAAATGTCTTTTATACTCATAAGAATGTCATCTCACTGTACTGCCGGCAAATGTAGTGTCTCTTTGACTTGAACCTTTTGCAGTATATATATTATTCTCTTTTCACCTGAAATAGGTTAGGCATATAAAGTAGTATGTTATTTACTGGGGCGTGTTTTAGCTTGAAAAGCAGATAAGAGGTATAAAAAGCCTCATTGAATACATGACAAGCAATATGTATCGTAGCTAGCCTACTTGCGACCGTAGACGTAACGCACAGTCATGTAACTATGCACCTTGGGGTTACGTATCGCTTTGCGCAAGTCCATAAGAGCCACCTGGTATTCATCTATGGGCCATCGGCAAACATCCTGCCACATCATGAGAGTGTAACCTGTCAGGAGTGAGAAATCTATCCACAGGTCAGGATGGGCAGTTTTACCTTCCAAGTCGTTCTCTAGTGTGGTCTTCACAAATTGGCCGATCTCGGCGAGTTTTGGATCCTTGGGCCATCCACCGACAGGAAACTGCAAGGTATTGTGTCAGTCAACTGTAATCGAATTGTAGAAAAACTTACCTTATAATCAACCGTTTTGACATCTCTGAAGCTAGCCTCTTCAAAAGCTTTTTGTTGCAATTCGTGTACGAAAAAGGGGTTGCCGAGGATCCTGCTACCCTCTTCAAAGAGCTTCTGATAGGTTTTGAAAATCGGTTCCAGCTCGGTAGATCCATCATCACTGCGGAATGTGACGTCGGCCTCGCCCGACTGGACCCAACCTCCTGGTGCACAGCAGCGATATGCTTCTTTGAAGAGAAGATTCCAGTCCTTAATGGCCCCAAAAAGATATCGGATGTGGATAAAATCAAAGTGGTCTTCTTTCCACGTCCACGGTTGGATGGCATCGTCAATTTCGAAGCGAAGATTCGGGGGGACCCATTGGGGCTGGCAAGGGGATAGATCTGTGCCAATTACTTCTGTATTGGGGTATCGGTCGGCGAATTCGCTATAGTCTGTAAGCAGGCGGGTACACGCAAGTAATCAAATGTCATACATGGCCCAGATGCCTGCGAAGCCGTCAGTAGGGATCCAGTTAAGGAACGATCATGACCTCACCACTTCCGGTACCAACATCGAGAACTCGCTACGAAAAACGTGGTAAGAATTAGCAGAAGCGCCTCCACGGGCTTGGGATTTCGCAAGAACACCCCACCTTTATACAGTCTGTTTTCACAGGGGCGAGAAACAGTTCATTGTCCAAAAGAAGCGCTAAGTAGTGGTGCCTGTTTGTTTCGTTAGAGCCGCGTCAATTCGTTTCGGAATACAAAGTCGCACGTCAAGTCCATGGACTCTACTTGTTGATCGTCGTTCGGAAAAAAGTAATTGGAGGTGAACTTGTCGCTATGATACGTGCGCCCCTGGCTTCGACGATACTCGAGGATGCTAGCAGAAACCGAGGCTGTTGAACTCTCGCTGTTAGGGCCGTTAGAAACGTATAATATGCACTTTCATAGGGTTGACTGACGTATCGCTCCCAAGGGAGGAATCAGTATCGCCATGAGGGTCTTGCTACCAAAGTGTGAGCGCTGTATCCAACATAACAGGGGTGTCGAGAACGTACATCGAGATCAACTGCGAGGACCCTTTCGTTCTGAGTCGGCGGAGATATTGATGTTCGAGTGGCCGGTGTTGACGTTTCGGGCGGCGTCATAGTTTCTTCAAACTGGTTCGCCATGATCATGTAATGGGAACAGCTACATAAAATGAGGAGATGGAGAACAAGAAGCTTAAAGAAGATGCATGTTCTGGGGGTGAGGCATTTTATCCCCTTGAGCTTAACGGTCCTCGTTGAGAACCAGGTTGTATTGTATATGCAGGGATATGATGGGGATGATATGATGCCATTAATGGTTGTTGGCGTTGGCCTACTGACTGACATACCGGCCCATTGGCCTAACCAGGTGCCAACACTCGTTAGAGGTCCCGCTCGTCTGCCATCCATCTGTCTATTAAGTGACCAAACCTTGCTATTGCATCATGAACCTTACCTCTGGAGATCACGTTCTTTCCTCTATGAATGTGCTGGATAGCTGGATAAGCGCCTAACATGATAGAGGAACCTCCGAGTCAGAATATTGTCTCCAAAAGAAATCAAGGCTATTTACCTCGGCGCGAATTGGACTACAATGAACACAACATAGAGACAAAAGACTGATTGGCTGTTGAACTACGTGATTCATCCTCGATAAGTTACATCACTCCATTCATTCTGCCGCCGCACTACCGCATTCATTTATTTCGTCTGCTGCAGGCAATAGCAATATTCACATGCTCCATCTCTGTTTGCTTTCATCCTAAGCAAGCCACCAGATAGACTATCATACGAATAAACAAATGGAAGAAAATCAAAAAGAAAGGTCTCGGAGGGAGTCGAACCCTCGCTGGCGGAATCAGAATCCGCAGTCATAACCGTTAGACCACGAAACCGGGTAATTATCGGACGCAACTTTTTTGTTCTTTTTCGTTAATATTTTGATAGCTAAGTAATGACAAATATGATCTTGATGTGCAACATTGTTGCATGTCATCCACCCTCAACCACTTCATGATTCTACCCGTACCATAGAAATTGTCGCTGAAGTGAACTGTGCCGGTAATCTTCTTGACTTTCTCTTCCAGTTTCTCAACCATTGTTATCAGTATTACTTGAATGGGATTCCTTCTGGCCAACACTTGCTTGACCGGGACGGCTTCAATGTGAGTAGCGATATCTATACCACTACATCAATGCGTGTCGTAAGTACTTGCTTAGCTGTCGCACAAACATCGATCACATCCTTGGCAACCCAGTCCAAAGTCAGAAGCAGATCTTAGATGTCAACAGGAGTCTGCCGGGTAAGCATGGTGGTGGAACGGCAGTCGATTTACCATCAATTATCGTGATTCTCAGGGGACTCCCAATGGATATATCAAGGGAACATCATACTATGATTCAATCTGGCCCGTCGGTTCCGATCTCCAAACCCCTAAAAGCTGGTAACCAATCAAACAGACTATCACACCCGCTCAAATCTCTCGTATAACCCAGGGCTATACGGATTAGCCTCTTGCAGCGGCCTAAGCGGGCAGCTAATGGGATCAACAAAGCCAAGCCTCAACTAAAACTTACCCTCATCAAAAGCCTCTTTTAGTTAGGCTGTGCTTCGGGACTCGGTGCGCCCTGTCATCTGCCAAGGGGCGCAACACCAAGACATCCAGTGCCGACTTACCCGCCGTATTGGTTATGCTCTTGGCCAAGTGGAGCAGGCTGACGTGGATGGGAACACAGACCTGCCTTTTCGCACGCCAGAAAATACAAGCTGGCTTCTTTCCCTTCGATATTATGTCGTTTGACAACAGCCTGGTAGAGCAGCTCATCCTACGGTTCTATCGCGTCGAGTGTGCTTTGGGTATGATTCGCCGAACAAGGCGGATTGACTGACTAGACCGCTCCGGAAGTAGATATACACGGCCCCGCTGCAAAACCGGGAGGAGTTTGATTGGCTGGACAATGCCGATGGGTATGCAAGACATCACCACGTACAATGACAAGTACGTGGTGCTGTATGATTTTGGCGACATAGGTCAGTACGTTTCCATTCTGGTGTGGTTCAGGCTGTTAACAGGTGCTTAGACCGCGATGCTGCTATCAAGGAATTCAAGACCTTACTCGCAGATTTGGAAGAAGCTGGTCTTCATGTCGAAGTAAGAGCCGGCTACGAACAGACTCTTCTTTTCTTTGTCAAAGCTCCTGACGATCTACTGGGAAACTGGGTCTACAAATCAAGGCGAGTTAAGCTTCCTTGCACACGCCTTCTATCTCTAACAAGGATGGCAGAGTCAAAGATTGGTTATACGGCATCACACCGACTCATCCAGGAGGCGACAAAAACACAGTTGTCAACGGAGCTTTTGAAGCGGAAGATATTCTTTCCGTTTACCATCTTGTCAACTGGTCGAAAGATCTTGGTGGTGCGGGTATCACTCCTGGGATGGGCAAGTGGGAAAATGTCAAAGCGATCTTTCCACTGCACAATACCAAAGCCAACCAATCTCTCCTCAGTTATTTGAGCAGGAGAATTTTCTTGACGGCAGATGATATTGACAAGATTCGAGATCTTCACGGCTCAAAGGTATGCCATCCATTCATATGTAACCAATTTTGCTCACGACTATAGGTTGCATTTTACTTTGCATTCATTCAAACCTACATCATCTTCCTTACATTCCCGGCTATAACTGGGGTCATCGCCTGGCTATGGCTCCCGCGATACTCTCTCGCCTACGGCATTCTGACCAGTGTCTGGTGCACTGTCTTCCTGGAGTACTGGAAGATCCAAGAAACCGACCTAAGTCTCCGGTGGGACGTCAAGGGCATTCAACACGTCAAGGTCAACCGCCCACAGTTCAAGTACGAAAGAGAATACACCGACGAGGCGGGACGCAAACATTACTACTTTCCCCGATGGAAGAAGGTTGTCCGTCAGCTTTTGCAGATTCCATTTCTGCTTTTTGCCTTCCTGGCTTTGGGTATCACGATCGTTGCTGTTTTTGCAATTGAAATCTTAATCTCAGAGACATATGCTGGATCATATAAAGATTATTTAGTTCGTCCCGTGTCCCCCAGTAAGCATTCACCACTGACGACGATAGGAGTATCTCCCTACAATTCTTCTCGCAGTTTCTCTCCCCTACATCACCTCCGCCCTCGAAGACGCAGCCGAATGGATGACGGAATTCGAGAATCATCGAACAGCCGACCTTCACGAAATGTCACTCACTCAGAAAGTCTTCGTACTCAACATGTTTACAAACTACCTCCCAATTTTCCTTACAGCATTCATTTACATCCCGTTTGGCGATAATGTGGTCCCCAAGCTCGAGAGCATTCTCTCCACGGCTTTCGCAAGTGTGGGGAAGAAATTCGTTAACCAGCCATTCCATCTGGACGCCGATCGATTGCGCAATGAGGTTATTGCACTCACTGTCACAGGCCAGATCTCAAGCTTCTTCGAGGAGAACATCGTCCCGCTGCTTAAGCACAAACTTTCGGGCATGTACAGGGATTATCGAAGGTCTCACTCGAAGGGTGATATGCTACTCGCTATAGTCAAGGACGATCCCGGAGAGGCTGCTTTCTTGGCGCGAGCGCGCAATGAGGCAACTCTCCCCAAGTACAACGTTCAGGATGACATCGCCGAGATTGTGTTGCAGTTCGGTTATCTAGCCCTGTTCTCTCCGGTCTGGCCGATTATTCCCATGGGATTCCTCATCAACAACTGGATTGAGCTGCGGTCCGATTTCGCCAAGATTTCACTCGAGCACCAGCGCCCGGCGCCCGTGAGATCAGATGGTATCGGACCTTGGATTCACTCCCTCGAATGTTTGACATGGCTTGGAAGTATCTGCACAGCCTCCATCGTCCATCTCTTCAGCGCGAACAAGATCGGCGAAAGCTTCGGCAACTGGGCTACTCTACCCGTCACCGTCTTCATCAGCGAACACATCCTCCTGCTTCTTCAGTCCCTTGTCTGCTTCACCCTCCAGCAGATCGGTTCCGATCGCATTAGGGAGGATTACAACCGGCGTTACGCAAACCGAGTAAAGCACCTGGAAGAGATGGAGACGAAGAAAGAGACGGGATTAGCTGTGCGCGAGGCTCACCGGGAGCGTCGCAAGTCGGTTCTTGTCATGGAGCGTGATCCTTTTTGGACGAAGCAGGTGCAGGAGGGAGCTAGTGAGATGGCCGGTGTTACTTTGATTCAACAGGTCAAGCGGAACGAGACGATGGGGGATCAAGAAAAGAAAGACTGAACCTTTAGGAAGAAAGTCCAAAGGAAGAACAGAAAAGCCTGGTTAGCCGATCAAATGGCGAAATAAGCATTGTGCAAATAGAACCTGGAGTAGAAATTATTCCTTGTTTCATACATAGGCCTTCTTTTCCTTCAGATGTATTTTTTGTCACTGCCAATGGAGTAAAAAAAGCAACAAAAAAAATCCTTCTTTTCCGATATACGACTTGCCACCTCGTGAGAATTATCGCGGAAATAAAGACGTAAGCTGACCA
Organism: Fusarium nurragi; assembly: GCA_012977755.1. NCBI lineage: Eukaryota > Fungi > Ascomycota > Sordariomycetes > Hypocreales > Nectriaceae > Fusarium > Fusarium nurragi. The sequence continues at coordinate 182,062 of JAALXI010000061.1, forward strand.
GTCGAGGGTCAGCAGGAAGAGTCTTATTTGCCTAAGTGGTTTCAGGCGCAGCGTCTAGTTACATTTGGTCCTATGAGCGTTTCGACTGTCGCGCTATCAATCCTAACATCTTGTTGACGATTTGGAATTCGAGGCTCACATGGCGGACCTTGCGCTTCTTTGACTGTACTCGGTCTCCTCTGTCCAGGATAATTTCCCTGGGTCCGGGAGGCTTCGAGGTTCCCAAATGAACCTACTTGCTAGCGATAAAGTTGGGAATTACGTAAACTAAATGCCGATGGAACCATCAAAGCTTAGGTATAAGGACTCTGTTTTCCCCAATTGTAACACGGAGCGGCATGCAGCCGCTAAACGCCTCATCCAGATCGACTCAAGCGGCCAGTCTCATTTCCGGTGATCTTCCGTCTCAGTACGAGGCTCTAGGAGTTAGCCCTGATGAGCTCCTGCGAAGAGCTTTCACCGAAAATGTCAGCTCCAACACTGGATGGTAGTACTCACGCTCAATATGGGGTGGATTCGGCCACTGGAGCTATCGTTGTCATTCGCCCAAACAACATTCTGGGTTTTGCGGCAGGCTTGAGCGAGGTTTCCTCAGTCAAGCAGTATTTTGTCACCAAAATACTGCTTTTAAATAGATATCATGATGAATTTTACCACTTACGGCAGAATCTTACATCTCTTCTCGCTTTGATACTATCTTGATACAATGGTCAAGTGTGGCTAAGTATCACCAGCAAACTGATGCCACCAGCAGCCACGGCACTGCCACATAATCTTTTTCTTATCTTATCGCTTTCTCCTCTGAGTAATAAGAGTTGAAATCAGGTATTGAGTTCTCTCAACACCAGACGAACATTATCGAGAAATCTACTGTTGATGACTCAGAAGTATATTCCTGGCAACATTGATATCAAGGAGACGAACAAACTATTTGAGGTTTATTACGCTGGGTCAAATATCTTAATGCGTGTAGATTTGACTTAAGCGAACAATTCGAGGTTGAGAGGAATAGAACTACTCCGTTCTACTCCTAATAATTGCGAAGTTATTGATACTATACTAGAACAACCTTCGAGCAGCTCCAGATTATCGCCAGCTTATATTATAGGCCAACACAACTAAGAAACCATATTTAAGTTATAATTTGGAGCGCTATCTGGAATACCTCGGCTAGAATGCCACCATCGCAAGCCAAACCTGTAGAAGAACTTCAGAAGCTTCCATAGAGTCAGGGTAGCCTTGCATCAATGTTACCTTCTGATATATGCAAAGCATTCCGTAGACTATCGACTTTTGACAGCTTCCCCAGCACGCCACCAAAAGCCGTGCTGTGGACAGATCTCCAGGGCTGCAACTCACTGCATATGCGAGATTCTGCCGCTCATGCATCGACTAATGGTTGCACACTCCTGGGAGTCGAGCAGGACGCGCGTTGGGTGTAGATATCGCCATATTTACGATGGCGTCACGTTGGGATGAATGTCGCAAGATGGGATGCCCAATTAAGCTTACTTCTTGGGTAGGACTATAAGTACATAGATGGGGGGATACCGTGGGGTATCACAACATAGAGATAAGAACTGATCTTGAGGTTAACCTAGCATTTCTTATCCACTACGGTATGTACGTTTGAAGTCATAGAATACTGGCCCATTCTCAATACACTGAAGAGCTTTCCAAGTAGAGAGGCAAGCCTCGGCAGCACACTTTTTTACCAATGTTGCTAGTCTTATGCACCTCAACCAACGCATACAGTGAGAGTAAGTCCGCACTCCGATGGCAGTTCTCAGTCAGTCCGATGGAAACCATTTAGGTCGAACATCAGTACGCATCCAGCCTTACTGCAAACCACACATGCGTTAGGAGGCAACCCATTACTATAGCATCGCCGGTATTTCTGACTCTACGCCCTTGGTCCATCTATATACTACACCAACTCTACCATCCTACACCCTATAGCACTGTGGCACTCTAGAACGCCGCTCCAGATGCGGCCCACTAAGAACTTGCAGACATGGGAGGCGTGCAGGTTATTGAAACTAATTCAGAATACAAACGGGTGTCATATCCCAAGCTAATGAGTCGAGAAAGAACAGAAGCTGGAATACAAAGCAATGTTAAATTCGGTTGCTCATGTTTGGGTGTTTTGTAGGATCATACAGCGGATATGCAGGCCCAGATTATTCATAGAAAGTTCTCCCGGGATGAAATGGTCCTGTTTCAACTGAAGGAACGATGAAGTGAAGGACGCGTTTCTCGTAATAATTACAATTGAATGATATTCGATTTCTTTTTCAAAGTCAGTCAAGCTATGATACCTGTCTCAGCAAGGTAAGTTAAATGCCTAAGACTTTAATTCTTTTACTTTGGAGGGCTTGACCTCGTTGCAACCCTACAGAAGTAACCTGATGGGCCCTTTCATGCGTAACGGAATTATTCTCTAGGCGCCACCTGCTTTAGGGATGATTGAAATCAAAAGTATGAAAAGGCTATGCCCGGTTACTATTTACAGAAGGCAGAGTTCTATAGGCTGCCAAAATTAAGTAAATAAGTCGGGGCAGCGCCGTCAGCAAACGGAGAAACCACGGTGGAAGCCATCCACGTGCTCGAGTTGTCCCGTATTATCGGCGATACGGCAATTGAGTCTTTCAAGTACCGGTAGCGAAACTACAAGTTTCCGGCAGTAAATCTTTGTACGTTCAAGACAATTAAGTCATAGATTAATGGCTGCCTTGGATAGCTAACCTATTTCGCCTTGTGGTCTTACCTTTCCAAGTCGTACTCCAGGTTCCAGGAAGCTGGGTTGACTGGAATGCGGGATCTCTAGACTGACCGAAAATCTGAGCGCCATGGTGTCAAACGTGGCAAGATGGTTTGGCGCCGTCGCTTGTACTGATATCGAGACAAAATTGCACTAGCCGTAATAATCAGTAGCGGGTGTTGAATGACGTCCTATTCAGTTAGTACATATGCCAACTGCTTATTCTTACGACTTAGTAGTGCTTAATGGACTTATCGTGGAAGAAAGAGGAGTGTTAACGATTGCAGGTCGGGCGACGAGTTGGAAATGTGGCAGATAGCCCTTGGCTGTGTTGCAACCAAGATGCAAGGGACGGTCTTGGAGTTGTTCTCACACGCTCCTTAGGCTCCGAAAAGTTTGAGACCGGCAGGTGAGAATTGACATCGGGTGCAGAGGCAGTTGGCATGTCACCGAGACATCCTCGCTACACGAGATATGCATCGACACCTGCACAAAAAGTTATCTTCACGAGAGTTATATTTGCAACAATAACCAAGATTGGGTAACTCCTTGGCTCGTATTGTCCAAACTCTATCGCGGAAGCTTCGTGTAAACCTGCCCTCCAGCCGATACTCCCAACTTTGCATCGAGATATGGGGGGTTTGCTTGATGTCCAAGTTTTCCATCCTCCAACGAGCCGGTACTTAGGCCCAGGCAGCTCAACGCAGTAACCCCTCTGACATGGACGCCCAGTACGCCAAAGAAAAGACTATTGATAATCTTAGCCAATGGCACATAACTCTCAGGCTAGAGAGTGCATCCGATGTTTCCGCGGCCGGTGGGTTCTCAGCTATCACGGTGTAAGACTTGGTCAGCCTGCAGTCGCAGAGTGAAAAACGTTCCTGCTGATGGGAGGCTGCTTACTTGTGCGGTGGCCGTGGTGCGTCGGTTGTCGGGCGATATGACGCCTCGATGTGACAACTTCGGAAACTTCTTTTGCTTGACGCAAGGAACCTTTTTTTAAATTTCTTACTCTTACGTCAAAAAAAGCCATTGGATACTCGGGTGGAAAGCACTCCGCACGTGGGCCGAGGCGAGCTGAGGCAATGTGTTGAGAATCTCACGGCAGATCAAATGGCCAGGCAGATGTGAAGTTCAAGCTTATGTGACTGGTTGCTATAGCTTTCGCTCTTACGGGTCAGACCATGGACCACAGCTGCGGTGCATCGACGGTTAAACGGGTACACGGCGTAGCAGTTTACAGCTTATGCCTGTTGATGGCCTGACTAGTACACAACGAGAATACTATTGAGAAAAAGCAACGTCGGAGTATCGGTGACTCGGTATCCATGGAAGATGAAGTTACCAGAACAGTCAATGATATTCGCTGCATATGCATGAAATAAAAAACAAGGCTCTTGCCACTCAATGGACCAAGATACATCGTCTGTGGACTGGCTGCATGGGTTCGTATACAGTATACGTTCAGCCGCAAAAAGAGCCAACTCAACAGTTTGCATTGTGGCCGTCAGCAGCTGACCTATATTGTCAAGTATCTTGCAGTTGTGCCGTTGTGGCATAGCAACCATTGTCTGTGCGGCGTTAAGGTAAGATATGCCCAAGAGACGTAGATTCTTGATCACTGCGATCTGCCGATCCGCGCCAAGACGGGCTGATGGTGCCCTCTCTCCTTTCCCCGTACCCCCCACTGTCCAATGAAATGTCGTGGTACCCCTGGATGATCAGATTCAAGCTTCCCAACGGACAGGTAGTTTTTTTACCCAGATGCTGATGCTGATGCTGGGCGCGAAGTCAGCCCCCGCAATTAAACGGCCCAGGTTCCAACCTTATCCAAGGTGCTATGGCTATGGCTGCTCAAGCGCCCACCCTCTCCTGATGCTAGGCCTCAATGGAGTAGCTGCAGGTAATATTGCCCCCCAGCTCAAGCTAACTAACACAAGAAGTAGCTACATAGTATGGGGCGTTAAAATACGACCCGAACCAGGTCTTTCCCCGCACCTGCTTGGGTCAGGTCAGACACTTGCAGGGGCAATTCGTTTTTGAAACGTCACGATTATGGAACGATATTATCAAAAAGGTGCTTATTGTGTGAGTGGGAACCAAGAATTATGCCCCTTAAGGGCATTCGTTGCGAAAGGGAATAGAATATCGCCGTCATGCAATGGCAAGGCAGCAGAACTACTGAAGTTAAAAACATCAGAAGAAAGACAAAGAAATAGCGAGAAAACGGTTCTAGCTGGGATTGCTCTAGGTAAGGAATATGCAGGCGGGCAAGAATAGATTCCGCAGCCTCACGACCAATAGAAGAGGTCGATTTGTCTACCCTAGGCGCCATCATTAACATATCATTTGTGCTCCAGGTCCCCAGAACGTGCTAAACCCAGACCGAGAGTGCCACCCCGATCGAGCTTACGTTTACCGAGCGTCCGTGTCTACTCAAGCTTTTCTTGAAAGCAGGGGCTCGCTGTCGGGAGCACGGACTTTCAACCACGTTCTGCGTGAGCTGGCGTCCACTATCGACGCGCCACGATAGACTTCCTTCGGGTCCTCGGCGGGCCGATGAGACGAGTTCAAATGGAACCTGACCAGACCAAAGCGCGGCGAGATCTTCTGCAGAGACCAGAGACAAGCAGAGATCGACGGATGGAAGCTACAATTGATTCTTCCATCTCATCATAAGCTGCATCGGTTATCGGAGACACGGGTTGGTCGGTTGGTCATCCCCCTTCTCGGGCTGCGGTGCTAGCAGACCACAGCAACAACAACACATCGCTGTGGCTGCATTGATTTTAGCTTTGAAGCTATGCGTACCTGCAATAACGGTTTCTGACTGGCGCCAGCCCCTCGCGGCCAAAAATATGAAAGGTTCTGTGGCTGCAGCTATATTTACCTTACCAGCTGGATTTATTGTCTGTTTCACCCGCAGGTCCCGTACCTTTTGCGTGGCTGCGTCGACCGCCAATCATTTCGCGGGCTCGTATGACACCCACATGGAAGAGGACGAGAGGCGTTCCCCATCTCGTATTGTGACTATCCAATTGGCGAATTGGGGAAATATCAATGGGAGGCCAATTGATGTCGGATCTTTGTGCCTCCGCGGGCGGGCGCTGGTTCCTGAAAATACCGACAATTTCTTCGCTTGCCAGTTCCTTGCGGGAGGTGCAAACGGTGGGCCTAGGAGGTTACGGGTAGACGGCCAAGCTCACAACTCCGAGATATCCCAGGTCAGGGTTTATGCTTGTCTGACCCAACGTTGACCTCTCACGAAGAGCGGCACATCCATCGTCCCCCAGTAAAGGGTGGTGAGGCTGGCAACTCTCATCGGCGCCTGCATTAGCCAGCCTTACGGGCCTCCTTGTCCTCGCGATGTTTTTAGACATCCAGTAGGGAGGGGGCAGCTTGAGGCTCCAGAGTCCGGCCTAGCTCGCAGCTCGGAAACGGTGTCCAACGAGACGAGACGATGCAGCTTCCGCACCACACACCAGAAGTGAGCCTTGTGGCCGGGATACCTCACACTGCATCAAGACCTCGTATTCCCAAAGGCAGTGTGATGCTCCACGCTCTTCAGCTGCAGACAGGGAGTAGCAGTTGGCGTGAAGCTTTGTGCGTCCAGCTATCACTCTTCAGGTAACACCCATCGACTTGTCTCTGTGCTGCCAACTATAGACCTTGAATCACCGGCCGGGTCGTCGCCCTCCGCTGGACGGCACAGATGGGCTATTGCCAGCCGTCGAATCACGGAGAAAATCAATATGTCACTCGAGCCTCGTCTGTCTTCCAACGAAGCTCCCCTCGACATAAAATTAGAAAGCTGCACTAACCTGCATCGACGCATCCCTTTCTCGTGGCCACATCGTATCTGTTCTAGAGCCGGGTCCATAGAAATAACCTCTCACGTCTTACATCTTGCAGTAAGCTTAATGTTGGGCTTTGGGCTGAGCTGGCAGACACGGCTGAGGCTGGGATTGGCCTGCATGTCACACTGCAAAGTACCAACTACCAATTATAGGATCGGCCTAAAAGCAACTAGCTCTAGGACTATTGCCTTTGATCATCATGATTCCCAAAGTAGCATGAGTCGACTTCCTATCTGGATGTTGCGACGATCTTGGCGAGGGTGGGGGAAACAGTTGTCACGATCTCGTATCTTTCCTCTTCCTTACCAAGTAACATCACTTCGTCAAATTCTACTTAAACCACACGACATCCTCCCCAAATTATACCTTTCCCTCACCACTCTCAAGTCAAGCAAGGCACTGGTCTCTCCATCGACTGACCTCCTCCTTCACTCGCTCCTCTTCTTTCGTTTTCAACTCCCCCATCACCACTTTCGTTGCTGAAAGGCCTGCAGTTGCCTATCATGCAGATCAAATACCTTCTTATCAACCTTTTCGCCCTGGCCGTCTCGGTCAAGGCTCTCCCTGATGCCAACGACGACCTCGGTCTAGAGGCTCGGGATGATGCCGACCTGGTCGAGCGCGGCATGTACTGCCCCCCTGGCATGAAAGAGGTCTACGGCAAGTGTGTGTCTGAATGCGACAAGCCTCGGTACTGGAACGAGCAGTCCAACAAGTGCGAGTGCCCCAAGAACACTGAGTGGAACTACGGAAAGTGCATCCCCAAATGCTCTTACGGACAGTCCTACGATGACCACCAGGGCAAGTGTGTGTGTCCTGGAGGCACTGAGTGGAAGTACGGAAAGTGTGTTCCCAAGTGTAACTCACCTCAGGTCTACAATAAGGACTCTGGCAAGTGTGAATGCCCTTCGGGAACCTCTTATAAGTACGGAAAATGCGTGAAGAACTGCCCTCAGGGACAGTCTTACGATGACCACCAGGGCAAGTGTGTGTGTCCTGGAGGCACTGAGTGGAAGTACGGAAAGTGTGTTCCCAAGTGTAACTCACCTCAGGTCTACAATAAGGACTCTGGCAAGTGTGAATGCCCTTCGGGAACCTCTTATAAGTACGGAAAATGCGTGAAGAACTGCCCTCAAGGACAGTCCTACAACGAGTGGAGCCACCAATGCGAGTGCCCCAAGGGAACCTCCTACAAGTACGGAAAGTGTGTGAAGAACTGCCCTCAGGGACAGTCCTACGATGACCACCAGGGCAAATGTGTGTGCCCTTGGGGAACCTCTTACAAATACGGAAAGTGTGTGAAGAACTGCCCTCAGGGACAGTCCTACGATGACCACCAGGGCAAGTGTGTATGCCCCAAGGGAACCTCTTACAAGTACGGAAAGTGCGTGAAGAACTGCCCTCAAGGACAGTCCTACAACGAGTGGAGCCACCAATGCGAGTGCCCCAAGGGAACCTCCTACAAGTACGGAAAGTGTGTGAAGAACTGCCCTCAGGGACAGTCCTACGATGACCACCAGGGCAAGTGCGTGTGCCCCAAGGGAACCTCTTACAAGTACGGAAAGTGCGTGGAAAACTGCCCTAAAGGACAGTCCTACAACGAGTGGAGCCACCATTGCGAGTGCCCCAAGGGAACTGAGTGGAAGTACGGAAAGTGTATCCCCAAGTGCTCTAACGGCCAGTACTTCGACAAGGATCAGTGGAAGTGTGTCTGCCCCAAGGGCAAGATCTTTGAGTACGGCAAGTGTGTTCCTCAGTGCCCTCAGGGTCAGACCTATGACCACGGCAAGTGTGTCTGCCCTGCCGGCCAGACCTACAACAAGTGGCACAAGAAGTGCGAGTGCCCCGACGACAAGGTTGAGGAGTACGGCAAGTGTGTCTGCCCCAAGGGCCAGACCGAGGTGTACGGAAAGTGTGCTTGCCCCAAGGGCCAGTACTACGACCGCTGGTCCAAGAGCTGCAAGTGCCCCAAGGACTTGACCTGGGACGGCCAGAAGTGCTCCTACGACTGCGGCAAGTACGCCGAGTACAAGTATGGCGGCTGTGTCTGCAACAAGAAGGACCAGGTCTTCAACAAGAAGGATAAGAGCTGCAACTGTAAGGACGGTTACTCCTACGATGATCACAAGGGCTACTGCAAGAAGGGCGGCTACTAAAAGGTGACGCTGAACATGGAGTCTTCGGGACTTAGCTACTGTATCCAGTTGAAGGGGTGCAGCCTGGGGAGTCTTTGATGAATCATGAGAATGGATTGGACATAGGCACCTTTTTATTTCGATGGAACATCTTTATTTTACACTCCTTATATATCTTAGTTCAGAGTTGATAATTTTTAAATCGAGGACAGTTGCGGATCACCATCCTTTTTCTCCCATGCACTCAGTGACTTCACAATTGACCTGGCTCAGCATGTTGAATGTTCACACATAATTTATATATGCATACGGTGACCTTAATGAGTATTTACAAAGAACAAGTCGTACGTAGAGTACGGTAGAGATCCATCATTCCAACCACGTCAAAGATCCAAAACGTTTAACACTTCAATATCCTGCACTCCTAATAGTGAGCAACCTTAGTTCTTGAGAGCCTTCTTAGCAGCGCGCTTGGCGGCGCGCTTGGCAGCACGTTTGGCCTTGCACTTGCCACCGGTGGAGGGAGCCTTGGTGGCAACGGGAGCCTGAGTCTCAGCGGCGCTGACGGGGGCGGAGGTGGCAGGGGCCTCAGTAGCGGCGGGAGCCTCGGAAGCGGGAGCATTGGAAGCAACGGGGGCAGAGCTTCCAGCATCGGAGCCGGAACCAGAGGCCTTGTCGTTGGTGCAGTCACCGTCGCTCGTCTGGCCGGCGAAGTTGGGGGTGTGGTCAGTGCAGCCACTGGGCCAGACCTTGGGGCCAGGAGCAGTGTACTTGGTCACGGGAGGGTAGTAGATGTTGATGAGGAGGCTGGGGTCCGTGGCCTTGAAGGCACCAGGGAGGGACACCACGGGAGAAGGCTTGCCGGCACCGTTGCCGTCGACGGTAATCTGAGCACAGCCGATGTAGAACTGAGCACCGTTCTTCTCGCCAGCGCCGTGGAGACCGACGTGCTCGGCGCGCATCAGGTAGGTTCCCTTGGGGGTCTCCTTGGGCAGGGTGAAGGTGAAGTTGGTGATACCGCCAGACTGGCCGTTCATGTAGTTGGCCCACTCGACGCCCTCAGCGCCAATCTTCTTCCAGGTCATCTCGTAGACCTTGAACCAGTCGCCGTCACCGAGGTACTCTGAAGCAGCGGTGCCGTCGGGGGCCTTGCTCAGGTAGACAGAGAGAGGTCCGGGGTGGCCCATGTCGGTGGCGACGGTGAAGCCGACCTCATCGCCAGGAGAGACCTTGTGGGTCTTGGTGGCGGCGCGGATGTCCTTGTCGAGGCCGCCGGCGTTGCAGACGATGTCCTTGGAGGTGACGTCGGTGATGGGACTGTTGTTGTTGGTGGTCTTGCGGACGTACTCGTAAGGCTCGGTGACGGCGCCGTTGACAATGAGAGCATCGAAGTTGTAGTGGGCAAAGGCAGTAGGGAGAGCGGCAGCAAAGGCCAGGGCGGTGGAGAAAGAAGTGCGCATCTTGAATGTTGCTCTTTGAGTTTGTTGTTAAAAAAGATTGTTTGGTTGGACAAGAGATTCGTAGAGTTGGACACGAATGTGAGCTGAACCACCAGGGTTTGCAAAGAATGAAATATCTCGTAGAGAAGAAAGAAGGGCGCAAGCAACAGCTGCGGAACAAGGATCAGAACTTTGGAATGGAAAGAATGGGATGGAGAGGAAGAAGAAACAGGACGAAATGACGGAGGGAAAGCATTCTTATATTCAAGCGTTTCGACGCCGTCCTCGAGATCCTTGTTTCTTGGCCTGTCACTTTGGCAGGACATAATTGCTGGAATATCGATGCCATCAAGAGATGAGGAGCCGCATCCTGAAACCGTGCCTTACATAGACGCCGGGGCCGGTTATGGGGTCTGCGGAAGTCGATGGACCAATGCGGGAGACTCTGGATAAGGATTGTGCAAGGGGTTGTGTTTGAGGTTCGGTAACGAACCCTGTCTGCCAGTGAAGCGAGATGTCTCATGCTTTGGGTGAGCATGTCCTCCGTACGCGGTTAGAGAATTCTTGAACGGAAACAACCTGGCAGTTGTTGGTTAGGCTGAGTCTGTAAGGCTGAGCTCTTTCGCAAGTAGATGGATCAACTGGGTGTTTTCTAGAGTTTCCAGCTATCTAAACTCAATCGTGGAACTCATATTACCCATCAAAACAAAAGCCAATATTAAAAAGTCTTGGCAGACCTGGGATCAACACGATTGGTGGAATTGATCTCCGCAGGGGTTTCGTCGAAACAAGGATTCTCGGGTTGTAACAGGTGAGTGGGATCTGAGCCGCCGCTTCTCTGAGAGAAACGGAACGGAACAAAAGATCAGACGAACGGAATAATTCGTTTGGGCGGGAAATGGATCGGTATTAAAATACCAGACCGAAATATACACGCGGCTATGATCTCTTGGCCTCGGCTGAATCCAGTTGAGACCCCGGCCTTTTTCATCTCGACTCTCCTTTCCACTACTCTTGGCATCGATCTAGTCGAAATTGCTAATGGAATCGTAGCACAATCTCGCCGTGTTTATTTGTTCACTCATCAGAAGCTGTTTGTTAACTCGAGACAGCTTAGATTTCATCTAAATGCTGGCCTTGAGACTACAGGCTGTTACCCTAGATACAAAGTCGGGTATCAGTCTTGCCTACCACGGCCTATGGGGCTGCGACTGGCGGCTTCGCTTCTTAGGCGAAGATTAGACTGCCTCTGCGATAATATCTCAATTTGGACCGTGGATTGCAAATAATATGACCAGGAACTGGGCTGTGCCGTCGGGATTTCCTAGCTGGACTAACTTGCTCGGGGTTGGAAAGATTTCAGACGAATATTCTGCAAAACAGGTCAATGATCGCTAGACAAAATCATTCTTTGCAATCGCAAGATTGAATGGGTTATGCTCTAGGGTAGTAACAATCTCAACCATTCCAATCGCGGTCCGATCCTCCGGCAGCACTGAGATTACACCAGATATCCAGATAACCATTCTCATAAACTACCGGAAGAGTATGCAGTGTATTGCCCATCTTCTGCAAAGCTGCACCTTGAGAGAGGAGAGCCTCCAACGCTGATGGTAGACTAGTTATCTGAGGCACCGCGATCCCACGTGTATCTGTCTGTCTCCTTGAAGAAACTGTCAGATGGTGAGCTTGCCCACTCATGAAGTGTGGAGAAACACGCATTATAAAAACCTAATGGGCCGCTCAGAGGATCACTTGTATCTTCTTGCTAGAGTTTTGGAGGGTGGATACAAACCCCGAATTTGGTCATGATTTGTTTTGTCTGGTGATGATCGCCAGTGTTTCTTTTTGTCAGATCTCACTATTATATGCCTTACACATTCAGATACACTATTCTCAATGTCTGGGGAATTTACTAGAAAAGTTACCACCTATCGTTTGTATCCATGTTTGCCGTGTCGCCTTAGGAAGCCGGAGATGTACGGACGACTGACTAGTGGCGTTGAAACATTGAATGATGTGCCTTTACCTCCAAAGGATATATCATCCGGCTTGAAATTCAATCGCTGGAAGAATGTATCTGGCGAGAAAGATGGTATCTTGAAACAGAGATATCATGCTCTAGAATGCCAGCGCCTGGGATGTTGCTTGGGTGAAGACGATGGACGTCGTGTGAGAATACGGCATATGTTCTACCTGCCACAAAGACCGTCTAGAGGAAGCGAAATCTCGTCGTGAGCACTCTGAGTGAGTTCTGTCAGCCTGAAGTCTCAATCAGCTGGAAGACTTCGGAAATTAGAAATCTTAGGAATAATGGCAACAGCAGGATACTTATTGAACCACGATTGGATAGGTTGTTATTTCTTCACGATCTTGAGACAATTTATCAGGTTTGTCGACGTATCTTGCTGAGCTCAATTGGGTTCCCAGCATCGATCTCCCCGCTGAACTCTCTGATTGGCGCTCGGGAATACCTAGCCTATTGCGAGGATCCGGGTATAGCTTGGCCGTGACCCCTGCAAAATACCTGCTTCTGGGCTTCAAGGGGATACAGTAATAAACTGTCCGCGATTCCCGCCAGGGTACTTATTTCACATCCTCTCCGCGACTGCATGTATTACTCCACGAGATGGAGGCCAATCTCCTTCACCGGATTCAATTCACGCTTCCGCCACTTGGCACCGTGACCGGATGCCATCTCCCGCCAAGATGTTGTCAACACATCGACCCCTCGTGCTAATGTGCAGTACACCCGTTTCTGGACATATCATACCGATGCTCGCTATCGCGGCACAACTCATCGCCCGAAATTACGAGGTTTGTTTCGTATCTGGCTCTGGATACCGCCAACAAGCTGAAGCTCTCGGAGCTACATTTGTACCAGTGGAAGGATATGGTGACTACTATGACCTGACATCGTGGGATTTGGATGCTGATTGTACGTACTTGCCCAAATCCCTGTCTCTCTGGAGTGATTGTTTCCATGTATAGATAGTACAAAGCTGACAACAATTTCTCACAAGGGCCTGAAGGTGAAAAGCACCTCGAGGGACCAGCCTGCTTCCAACATGATCTGATCCACATATTCTGCAAATCGCTTCCGTCACAGCACGAAGCCATTCAAAGAGCCCTGAAAACGCTTAAAACAGAACATCCCCAACGACCTATCTATGTCATGACAGAGAGCTTGAATTTTGGCGCTTTGGCCCTCAGACTTGGGTCTCCTGGTCTTCGCCCTGATGGATTTATAGCCATTGGCCTCAACCCGATTTTACTTACCAGCATGGATCATTCCCCCTTTGGATCAGGCATGTTGCCAGACCGTACGCCAGAGGGCCAAGAGAGAAACAAGATTGCCAATGCAGCACAGAGGCAATTTTTTGCTCCGTCACAGAATGCATATGCAGAAGCCCTTAGGAGCGTCGGAGCGGAGCCGGAGGATGAATTTTTGCTCGATTCTCTCTATACTCTACCCGATCGTTTCATTCAAATGTGCGCTCCTAGTGTCGAGTATCATCGGAGTGACGCTCCAAATACTTTGCGATTTGCTGGTGGGTATCCTGCGACCCAACGCACGACAAGTAATTGGGAGAAACCGACATGGTGGGATCGAATCGTTACCAACAAGGATGCCTCGAAGAAGAAGATCGTTTTTGTTTGTCAAGGAACGGTGGCTATGGATTTCAACCAACTGGTGATTCCCACCATGACGGCGTTAGAGGATCGCTCGGGCATCAACGTGGTGATCGCACTAGGAAGATCAGGCGCTGCCTTACCCCCCGACGTGTCAATACCCGCGAACTGTCAAGTCGCAGACTTCATCCCATACGACAGTATACTGCCCCATGTCGACGTGTTCATCACAACAGGCGGCTACGGCTCATTCCAGCGTGCGCTCAATAACGGCACACCGCTCATCATGGCTGGTACGACGGAAGAGAAGCCCGAATCGGCTGCGAGAGCTGAGTGGGCGGGTGTTGCGGTGAACCTGAGAACTACATACCCTTCATCTGAACAGCTTGCACAAGCTGTGGATCAGATCCTAGGAAGTGAAAAGTATAGAACCAGAGCGCTGGAGATACAGGCTGAGATATCAGGGTACGATCCTGTTGGTGTGATCATCCAGAGTATTGAGGAACTGGCGAGGGGCAACTCTGGTGTTTGTGGGGAGTATTCGAGCTATCCAGCATCGAATATCGCTGAGCCCGATGTCGTCCTGAAAGCCAATGTTGAAGGGCTTGCGCATGTTTCTTCGATAGAAATCAGGGAAGAATAGATACGATAGCAGAACCTATGAGAGCATGGTCCTGTTGGGCTTTGTGCAAGTTTTATTCTATCTTCAGGCTTGAAGGGCGAGAGGACTCTGATTATTATATTCAGTATGAAGAGAGTATTGTAGCGTAGTAAATGGATACACCTTGAAAATGAGCACAAACAGGCGCCATTGCAGATGTCTCAATTAAAACTTGTGCGAGGGTCACTCGACAAATGAGGAAGTGACGCCATGATTAGTATCACATTACGCCCGGTGTAGTTGGATCTGGTTTGACACCCGGCTCCATTGTAAGGTTGTCTTATAAATAGCTCATAACATCAAGAGGAGTGAGATGTCAGGATGTTGTGAGCACCTACGAAGACCATGGTGCTCAGAAGTCACGAAACTTCAGGGAGTGAAAGAGACGGAAAGAATTATACACGCCGACCATTTTCGCCTCTATATGGTGTTATGTACTCACGAGTATCTAAAATTCCCGGGCTACAGAGCCCGAAACAGCCAACCCGTTCATGCCAAGATCCAAATCATAATCCTTAGACTGAACCATAACAAGGAAAGTAAATGAGGATGCAACTATACCTTCACTCCAGCAAGGACCTCATTGATGTTATCCGTAATGGCCCCGACAGGATCAGACGCGTCCATATCCGCTTGAATCCTTCTTGCACCCTCTGTATACCTGGGATCGGAGAGCACCTGATCGATGCCAGCACGAAGAGCCTCCCTGGTCGGATTTCCCGTTCTGAGATTCACCGCTACACCTGCCCATTCTATAATGGCACACATTTCTGGCTTATCCTCGCTAACTCCTGCAACGACAAGAGGCGTCCCATGTGCAAGACTGGCGCGAACGCCTCCATATCCGCCATTGCCGACGAATACAGATGAAAGTGGGAGTATGTCATCGAAAGGAAGATAGTCAGCCACGCGCGTATTCTCTGGGATGGTGATGTTTGGGTCAAGCACTGCTCCACGCTGGCCGAGGGCGACGATAACGAGTGTGTTTGGACGATCCTTTAGTGCCTCAATTGTAGGGACTACGATGTCGTTGTAGTCCATACGGACAGTCCCCTGACAGACGAAGATGATGTCTTTACCTGCGGTGTTGTCTGCAACTTCATTCCACCAAAGGGGCTTGTCCGCTGGTGTGCCTATCTTTGGCAATTTCGGCATCCCTCCGGCGAACCGGACGCTCTTAGGTGCATCGCTTCTGGGGTACATCATTGAAGATGAGCACATCTGCAAGAACCGATCGGGCCACAGATATGGCGCATCGCTAAAGAAAGTGTCATCTGTTCCTCCTCCGAGATTCTTCAAGATGCCGTTGAAGAGGGCTTGAGTATTGGTGAAGACAGCCTTGAGGCCCTGCAACATCATGGCATACTGGGCGGTTTCATTGGGCGACGTCGGTGGTAATAGACCCATGTTGAAGGGTGCGGTATCGACGCTGGTCAACGATATAGGATTGATGCCAATGCCGATGATTCCGTCAGGCTTTACACCACGGGCACCCCTCAACAGCGGCAGCGAGCCCAAGTATGCGGATTCATTGAGCACTATGACTGGTCTTCCAGGATTCGCCTCCTTCACCTTTGTGATGGCCTTCTGGACTGCGGCAAGCTGGTCAGGAATAACTTTGATGAAGCTTTGTTCGACTGTCCAGGCGAACTGTTGCGGCCCAGGTGGCATAGTAGCTCTCTCGGGCCATTTCGTCTCACGATCCTCATCTACGTAGTCTCCATAGCCTTGGATGGCAACGTAGCTGCACCCGACATCCTCAAAGCGTTGACGATAACCACTGGCTGACACAGCCGTGACTTGGTAGCCAGCAAGAATTAGTGCCTGATGGGTTATTAGTCAGGTAAATGGAGGACGCAGTTTGTGAATGTCCCTCACTTTCGCAATTGTGGTGATGGGATTGACGTGGCCCGCACCCGGTGTGCAGGTCACGACAAGAAGCGGCTTCGTTTGATCCGCCATGATGAGTAGATTGTCAAATGAATCAGTAGAATGCAAAGATAACGTGTGCATCTGCCGATCGAGGGTGTCCAGACTTTCCAGAGCACGGAAACGCACATGCAAACTGGATTTGCAGTCTAGATTCCGGCCCTGTAGTATGAACACGTGGAAATGGGAGGTTCAAAGAAGTTTAGCTGTCTCCCCAAAGAGATTAGCGATACCGTCGACCAGACCGCTGTACCACTGCTGCTTCCAGGGGTCTTGGGGTGAGATCTTGGTGGAGGGGTGGTCTCTATTGCGGGCCGGCCAGCAAGGGTGTCACACTATCATCGTGCATAAACCGGGGAGGATGCTGTACCCTGCGAAATTCGGTAATGCAATGTTGGTCAGAGTCTAGGGAGAGGAAGGAGCAGCAAGTAGGCGCGTGTGGCATGTCTCGGGCCGTGACTCCAGTTGATGAACGTTAGGCCATCTTTTTCGTTGGGGTGGGGTTCAGCGCTCGAACAACCCAAGCTTCCACAACACTCCAATTGAGCTTTCGGCTCACAGTTGTCAACGTCCAAGGCCACCAAACACGCAAAGCAATTGTTATACTGCGATTGTCACGATGATACCTTCAAAGCCCGTCGGCAAGGGCCGCAAATACTGGCTCGACAACTTGCGAGCTGTCATGACAACAATTGTCATCATCAATCATACAGGAGCGGCCTATGGTGGCGGCGGTAAAGAGCCCCATCCAGGGAGCTTTGCGAAAACATCACCAATTCTGTTGCCATATGTCGCTTTCCACTACGCATATGGCCTGGGCCAGTTCTTTTGGCTTTCGGGTAATCTGACAGCCCAATCGCTCTCTAAAGGCTCATGGCAGGACTTCGTCAAGAGTAAACTGCTGAGGCTAGGTCTGCCTGCGGTTCTCTATTCTGTTTTCCTGGAGCCGCTGAAGGGTATCGCGGCACGCCCAGGTAATCTCCACGAAAATCTGAAGGATTATTGGAAGGCAGTTTCAGACTTCAAGGGGTGGAAAAAACCAGGAGCGGGGACAGTGTGGTACACAATGACGCTCCTCGTCTTCGACCTCTGCGCACTTCTTCTTACGCGCTGCGCCCGACTATTGAAAAGCGGTGGGGCGAATTCCACGGAGTTTGTGAAGTTGGCCAAGCTTTACGGGCATATGTGTCGCTGGGGGTGGCTAGCTATTGCTGGAATTCGATTCTTGGTTGGCACTAAGTTTCCCTTGGGCTCGCATCTGCCTGTCATCCACGTCCAGCCTTACTATCTCCCTCAACACATCTACGGCTATGCGCTCGGCTACATGGCGTATCTTCTGGGCAAACCACGCATGGCGAGCTTGTTTGAGAAACAGTCTGGCCCTCTGGGGAAGCTGTCGATGGCCAAAGCCAGTGCTATCTCTCTGGCAATGATACCCATCATTCTTTTTCCTAGTTGGTGGAGAGACAGGAAGGCTAGGAAGAACGCCGACAAGGACAAAGAAGGCAGCGTACAAGAGGGTGGCATGCAACTGTCGGGATGGACAGCCGACGCAGCCCTCTTCGCCTTGTGGAACGAATTCACCTTTGCCACCGTCGGGCCAGCTTTCATGTCGATGTGGGAGCATAACTACAACCGACCAGGAAAACAGAGGCTGTGGTCCCCTCGTTATGCTTATGCGGCGTACCTGCTTCACTCGCCAATTTCATGGTTTGTTGGAAGGGGTCTACATAATGTCATGTGCCAGGGAGAGGAAAGGCCTGCTTGGATGGACTCGGAGACGTGGCAGAACTTGGGACCCGTTGTCATGACTGCGACTGCGGGATATATCGAGGTCGCGACGTCTTTTGGTGCTGGACTTCTTTTGATAGATTATGTGCCTGGTGCTGGCTCCATTCTTTAATTTTCTTTACTTAGTTCACTGTTCACTACGTACTAGTGCTTTATTAATACAATTGTCCAAGATGTTAGAAATGTTAAAGAGCAAGTTCGAGTATGAAGCCTCTCTGTAGTTTCCCACAATGAAGCCAAGATGGCAACTTCATTAACGTGAGTTTGCGTAGAAATACATCTATGTATCCCCCTCAGCTCATCATCAGCCAATCACCGTTCTCCCTAAAGATTCAGAAGTCTCCTCGCATTATTTACATACACATCATTCCGCTGATTCTCATCAAATAACTCTAGGAAGCCCCCCTCCATCTGATCTGCCAAACCCACCACCACCTTCTCAGGGGTAAAGGGATAGTCGGTTCCATAGACCAACCTCTGCTCTCCTCCTTCTCCGAGAATCCTGAGCAGCCCATGAATCGCATTAGGTAAAGGAAACCCAGCTAAATCGAAGAAGAACCTCTCTCGAAGTAATCGCTGAAACTCGGCGGTCTGGCTTGCTTGTCCTGATATAAGGGTTGCAAACGCACCGATACGGTCAAGCATGGATGGGAGCGCGCATCCGCAATGTGACATGACGAACTTGATATCGGGATATCTTGCAACGGTACCAGAAAGGAGCAGATTCGCTACAGCACGGGTCTCATCGAACATGAACTCCATCATTGGCCGCGGAAGGTGTTCCAAAGGTTTGACTGCGTGTACCTGCTGGGAGTTTGACCCCACTGTGTTGAGTATATTGCAGGTGGTAGGATGGATGAACAGAACAGCCTTGCGAATGTTTAGATGCGCAAAGATAGGATCAAGAGACTCGTCTCCGAGGTAGAGACCATTTGCATTTGACAATACCGCGAAACCTATCGCGCCAAGATTATCGAGTGCGTAGTCGATCTCGGCGATAGATTCATCCACGGAAGGAAACGGAAGCGAGGCAAAGAAGCGAAAGTGTGAGGGGTGATCCTTGCATATAACAGATAGCTCCTCGTTGACCTGTCGAGTTAGACGTGCAGCATTCTTGTCATCGCTTGGCGTCAAGTGTGTTCCTGGCGAGGTGATGCTCAAAACCGATTTGCTGATATTCAACTTCTGCATGAGAGCAATGTGCTGCTCAGGGCTCCACTCCTATGTACAGCGATGATCGTCAGTAAGCGCCAAAGTGTACGAGGCCTTGTTGATAGGGTAACAAACAGGGAGGGCGGGCATGCCATCAGGCTTCTCATGCCCGTTATCTACGGCATATTTCCGATAGCCTGGGGCCACGGCGTGGCAATGGAGGTCAATTCGCTGCTGCATTGGGCGCCCAGGCTCCTGTAAGGGTAATGCAGAGTCACTTGCTTGAAATGCTGTGGGTGAACAGGGTAACTGACTTGTTGAGGTGATGTTGTGCTCAGGTGAAGAGTATGGGTGGCCTAGAGCTCAATAATCCATAGTTTCTGTACCAAGCCCAGCCTGGCCCCCAACTTGGGACGCAGTCATATCATGCCAGATAGTGAGCGGCGGGTATCTGCGCCCGTAGTGTCCTACGTATCAGATCCTGTCAGCGAACTGCGACGGCGTTTGACAAAAGCAGATAGCTGGGCCGCGAGGTTAAGCGGCTTAGATGCATAAGCAGGGAATAAAAGGCCCTGCAGGCCAGGGCGCACTATGCAGGGCCCTGTTGATTCTCCGATATATTGAAACGGCGTTGCCGGTGTAAGCGTAGTCCTTGCTAGCGTTTTCCTCGGCAACTGAGCAGTGAGGCGCCGTAGCCGAGGGCTGTTGTTTTCGTAATCTGGTAACGGGCATAAGTGGGGGTCTCTATCACGATTTCAAAACCATTTTCCTGTAGCTTCACTGTGCGAGGCACCTATAGTCTATAAATTGGGAGCTTTGAGGGTATTCCTATATCTTCCTTTAATTTATCCAGACTTTTACCTCTAGCTAATCAACACATTGGATTACCTAGGCTTAAACGAAGCTAGATGGCGCAGCTAGCCCCTCGTTACGCCCGACTGCATGGTGAAGAGGACTGACTCTTTTCCCATCTTGACTCAACTCTGGCAATCAGTTCCTGTGACAAGAACTTCTTATTGATAGGTGGCAGATCATTTGATGAGATTACGCTGTCGAATCCCATAAATAATCCTGGGAATAACCAAGTGAATAGAGCCCAGGAGAATAGGCTACTTGGGCAACAGAGTCGTAAACTTGTTCTTGTTCTTTATAACAAGAAGACGTAACTTAACAAGAACGATTGCAACCAAGATACCGGCCACAGGGTCGGCCCTGGTAGCATCCAGTAATGAGGTGAGGAATCAGAAAACTGATAGGTTAAAAGATGGCAGCCTGGAGACCTATCAGTGCGATGTAGCCAAGCTATATTATTGTCAATGAAGTTATATACTTGGGAAAAAACTTAAGATGGGAACTCACTGGCTTGACCTTGGGTAACCAGGAGCTTTAAATTTTGCGGGACTGTCTCCTGAGCGAATAAAGCCTCCATGGAACAATGGTGATAATGAGGCTTGCTGGAGCCAGAGATAGTATGCTTTCTTCAAAGGTAACTAGTCACAAGTCAATACGTGTTTCCTACTTGACATTACCTAGAAGTTGTTAATACCTTTATCGAAGCCACCTCGTCATCGAGCTGTCCCGGCAACAGTAGGGCCGAGCTTCGCCACCTTGGACGCGTTATCGGGAAGTGTTGGCACGTCGAGATGGGCTAGAAGGCGTCAATGTAGATGCAGACTCTTCTCCCAGTACGAGTCTGCTAAGACCTTACGTTTGAACACAGTGCCGTCTGACAGATAACAATGCAAGGATTGGCTACGCGAGGGTCAAAAGAAGCTCTTTTCACATGCTCCGACCAGCTCGTAAAAGGAAGGTTACATCATGTACAGTGTTCTAGCTGTAGCGCACGGAGCTCCAGTGGATAGAAATATGCTTCTAAGCGGGGGTTGGGCTCCGGAGTGACGATCCTTTCGGGAACAAGCACGTGAATAAAGCTGCTCCTGGACTTCGCGTATTATTAGTTGATGGACGGAGTGGAACCCTAGCGTTCATTGCAATGCATGAATCTTACTGCATTTTGCTTGGACAGGGTTACCAAAACTAAACTGCATGAATATGCAGGATGTAGCAAACCGCTAGAATCCGGGCTCTAGCTGAATTCAATGCTGGCGTGCGAGTATCCGGGCCATGAGCTCCTAATTCACATGCGACGGCTGGAGATAACGAAATACATCGAAGGCGGCACTTAGAGTTCAGTCAGCTTTTAGCTTAGGGCGCAGTAACATGCTGGGGCCAGCTGGAAACATGTGCCACATCGAAGTAAAACAGCGTTCGTGGTGAATACTCACTTCCTGCTGCTCGTCTTCAATCCGCCACACAGAGTTGGCAGTATTTTCCCGCACATCATTATGTTTTCGGAAGGCCTGGTTGGTATTCCCAGTATTCGCCAGACATGCATACCCGTAGCTGCTTTGGTCATTTTTGTTCTCGGGAGGTACTATCTTTCGAGCCGTCGGCCCAAGAATTTCCCCCCTGGGCCACCAACGCTGCCTTTCCTTGGGAACATTACCCAAGTGCCTCCCTCTAAGGCTTTTCTCAAGTATGTAGCAATTGGTAAGCTGGTATATACCTTCGTAGTAACCAATATCTAGGTTTCGTGACATGCAAGCCGATTATGGCTCCATCATTGGTTTAAAAATTGGCTCGCAGAACTTTGTTGTGTTGAACAGCTACAAGCATGTTAAGGCGTGAGTCGTTTTCCTCGTTGGTGATAAGTTCGAACACTGAGATATGATGGAAGACTTTACGACGAGAGAGGCGCCATCTACTCTAGTCGAGCCAATACCTACGTTGCTAACGAAATCGTGTGCCCTAACGAGATTCACATTCTCCTTCTCCAGTATGGCAAAGAGTGGCGCAAACAGAGAAAGATTTTACAGTCTCTCCTCAACGTGACCATCGTGGACAAGCTGCTTCCCCTACAAGAAGCAGAAACCACGCAGAATATGTTTCAGCTTCTGCAAGATCCTGAAGGTTACTACGACCACATCCGCAGGTACACCACTGCTGTTATCCTGGCCTCGGTTTATGGCCAGCGAGGAGCTTCGTTCAACCACCCTAACGTACAGGCTCTCTACCACGCGCAAGACCAGTTTACAGCGCTTCTTGAGCAAGGAGCATGCCCACCTGTTGATGCCTTTCCCTTCTTGAGGGCGGTTCCAGAGTTCCTTGCGTCTTGGAAGACAAGAGCCAAGGCCGTGCGCGATGAGCAGAAAGGCCTTTACCTCAGACTTGTCCAGGAAACTAGAGATCGGTTACAGCGTGGAAAGGGGCGTGATTGTTTTTTGAATACTATGCTTCAAGACCAAGAAAAGAACGACATGGATGACGAGCATATTGCTTATCTGGCTGGGAATCTTGTGAGTGGCTCTTGGTCAAAGTGACTGGAGGACAAGTATGTTCACTAACGTTGAGTAGATGGAAGCTGGCTCAGACACCACCGCTTCTACCTTACTCTCATTTCTACTGGCCATGATCAAGTATCCAGAGGAGTTCGGGAAAGCACAGAAAGAAGTTGATGAAGTATGCGGCCCATCGAGATCCCCAACAGCGGAGGATATCGACCGTCTACCTTTCATTAAGGCATGCATGGACGAGGTACGTACAGATCCTTGCGACTTGGATTATCCTGACTTTTATCCCCATTAGACCCTCCGATGGCGTCCTGTAGCCCCTGGTGGTGTTCCCCACGCTCTGACCCAAGATGATACATACGAGGGGTATTTCTTACCCAAAGGTACTATCGTCCTTGCTAATACTTGGGCAATACACAACGACAAAGCCGAGTATGAGAGACCTCAAGAGTTTATGCCGGATCGTTTCATGGATAACGAGTATGGAACTCGGTACCGTGTTGACGAAACTACCGCCTCTCATCGCCGGACGTCGTATGCCTTTGGTGCAGGTCGACGAGTTTGTCCAGGGCAGCGTCTGGCTAAGAACTCGATGGTAAGCTGTCTTTATGAAATCGCATTTGATCCGAGCATCGTTGACCACTGATTTCATATAGATGCTCAACATGGCCAAGATAGCTTGGGCTTTCGATATTTCCCCTGGATCTGAGACTGTCAATGATGACATTGACACAGCCTACCACGATGGATTTCTCATTGCACCCAAGAAGTTCCCCATTGTTATCAAACCCCGATCGGAAGCGCATAAGAAGGTTATCATGAATGAGTATCATTCGATAGAGTCGTTTTGGGACAAGTACGAGAACTAGCAGTAGAATTGAAATATCATGACTGGAATTCTAAAGATAGTTTCGATTGTCTGAGACGCTTATTAAGATTGCAGCGAAAAGATTTGGGTTTATATGTGACTACATAATCAAGAACAAATAATAGTTCGGAATATGCACTGACTGAACCTTAACGTATAGATCCCATATTCCATCATTCGATTAGAAATTGTGAGCGCTTTGCGTGCGTTTATGTATTATTATAGCGACCCAATTATGCTCTCAGACCTCTGGCCCGAAAGGCGGTCATTATACCAGGGCCTCAAGTGCCCGGACAGATCGAACCGATCAGGGCATTATGCTATAATTGTGCTATGTAATATCATCTCAAAACTAAATCATGCCCGGATCTGGACAATATCATGAACAATACCGGCAGCGCGATGGAGCTCCCTGACAAAAGCCGCAGTTCGCTCTTGCGAGCCTCCAGTAAGAGAAACAGAGAGCCTGGATGTAAAGTCAGTAAAGGTCCAGCAACATGACTGATAGACAGCAGAGAACTTACGCATTCTTCTCTGGACTTATGAATGACCAGAAACCATTAGTGTCCGGCATCAAGTGGACAAAGTCCTGGACCGTCATCTTGCCCTCAAGCGAATTAGTCTGCGCAAAGATAGGCGGGCTCGGCCGACCGAAGAAAACCATGTCCCTCAAGAACTCAGGCTTGGACTCCCCCGCAGGCCATGAGTAAGACAGCACTTCAAAGACGCGCTGAGAACCGCGACCGAGGAGTTGGGTCCTTATGCCAGCGTTGATCGACTTGGTAGCTTCCAGAAGAAGAGCTCTGAGGTGGCCGGTGTCATTTCCGTCGTCTTGATCCGCAGCTGCGTCACAGAATACATTGACGGCTGGTGTAGCCCTCTGCATGGCGTCGGGACGACCAGCGTGGAATAGCGTTCCACTGGTTGGTTCCCAAGAGATCATGTTCTGGCCGAAGAAGAGTCGGATTGCAAGCTGGAAAGTCAGGTCGATGACGCCTTTGACGGGGACGCGGGATTGCAGAAGGAAGTCGGTGCCGAACTTGCCAAGTTGCTCTCGCACATATGTTGATTTGGACGTCGCCTGCTCGTACTTCTCGCGGAGTGTAACGGTGTGTTGTTCGATGTCGGGGGTCATCTGTAGAGTGACTTCCTGTAGCTCCATCTCGGAAGCTCCGCTCAGTTGATCATTCGATCCGGAGCGGTATGCATCCATGTCGTTGGATATCCAGTCCAAGAGAAGTGTAGCGACTGTACCATCGAGAATGCCATGCTCGGTGAGCATACCAGATCGACCATTGGCACTGACGTAAAATTGCAGGACCTTGTCGAACCAACGATTGGTTCCATCTCCAATATACCCGTGCCGTGCGATCTCGTCGGGGGTCTCTGGCTTACCAGAGTCAAGGCATAGGACAAACATGGCTGAATCGATAGCCTGCAGGTAGTCAACGTTGCCTGGGCTCAACTCTAGAAGGGTCTCTCGGATCTGTTTGGACATATTAGCTGTATTCTCGGAGGTGAATAAACTTGTTGTTGGCGAATGAAGACTTACATTTGCCCAAGACTCTCTCTCGTCAGTTGTCAACAAGCCCGCTAAGATATCTTCGCCTTTCACCTGCGCAACGATGGCTTCAAATGTGGCTTGAAGCTGGGAAAACGGCACGTCCTTGCCACCCTCATCCTGAAGCATCACCTTGAAAGTGCGACCCTTCCTCAGAACAGCGACATGGTTTCGCGCCATCGGAACATTCAACCTTGAGGCATAGCTGATGACCTTGTCGCAACCTGGCTGCGGTACACGCGTGGAGTTGAATAGCCACGACCATCCCCAAGTACACTCGGGCTTACCAGCAATCTCCATGGGCTCAACTTTGCCGGCGTCGATGGCGCGCTTGAAGGAGACAGTCGCAGATGTGATGATGGCGGCACGCTCAGCTTGTGTGTGTCGCTTACCAGGGTTATCACGCTGTGAGATCATGATGCTGGTCCATGGAGCGATGGGTGCTCTCCTGCACAGGAAACGGGCGTCGGTGACAATGTCGGTGAACCAAGCGTTGGTCTTGTCTTCTGTATGCTTTTCGTACAGATCTCTGAGGATTTGACGGGCAGAGCTATCGGGAGCTCGCATGGCCTTGACGTCTCGATGGATGGACTCGAGCTGTTCAGGGCCAAAGAGGTGTTGGTTAGATTCAAGCCAGTAATCAAGCGTCTCATCAAGATCTGGCAACGGCATGACAGGCAAGTCCTTGTAAGCCTTGCAGCAGTTCTGGCCATGCCAGCCAGGCTCACTCACACTGCTTGTATCGTCCGTTGCGTTGTCTGATAGAACGGCTTCGGAAGAGTCAGAAGAAGTGATTGGTTGCTCGACGACCAGCAGAGGAGTTTGATCACCCTGTCGGGCCTTGTCGGCTTCAGTATCAGCACCAGCGCCGCCAGCCGAGCCGAACTTGAGGACCATTCTTGAAATGATCAGTCTCGCAAGAGCAAGCATACTCGGGGCGCTAGTAAGCTCAGAGACCTGAAGAGGCGTCTTGAACGTATGCCTGGCCCAGTTTTTCAGCTCAATCGAGACCAGAGAATCAAGTCCCAGCGCTGCGATGGGGATATCAGGAACATCATCGCCGATGAAAGCCTCGAACTTGTCAAGCAACGCCTGTTTCACAATGTCCTCGGCCTCCGCCACTGTCTCGGCTTCCTCAACGGCCTGGAGAATGGTCTGCTTCTTGCCATTGCCACCCTTGCTGGCAGACCTACCCTCCAGCCTCATCTTGCTGGGGATGTGGTCATACAGAGGATCGCTCAGCGCCCACGGGCCGGAAGAAGCCTCCATTTTGTCACGACTGAAGTGCATGAGGTGCTGCACGATCGTGTGGTCGGCGCGCGCTTGCGGGTTCATGGCGTATTCCAGGGCAGCAAGAACCTCCTCGAACGAAACAGAGCCGATCGTGTTAGTGATATCAATACCTTGATCCTGTACACTTGCGATCAACTCGGAGCCTTCGACGGCTCCCACGTTAACCGTTATGTAGCTGGTGATACCTCGCGAAACTTGTGTTCGAGCGTGAGCGAAAGCCTCTAGGAATGCATTCCCAGCGGCGTAGTTGCTCTGTGAGGCAGAGCCCACGATACTTGCCACAGAAGATAGCATGACGAAGAAATCTGTGGTCTCGGGAGAGCAGAAGAACTCGTCCATGTGGAGGGTACCTTGAACCTTGGGCTTGACAGACTCGTTCCAGTCACCAACCTCCATGTACTCCCACGGATGATCCCGAAGGACTGTGGCGCTCTGGACAATGCCTCTGACTGGTGGTAGACCAAGCTGAACCAACTGAGCTGCCGCCTTGCGGGTGCTTGTCTCATCGGCAATATCGCATTGAAGGATGTGAAGAGCACCGCCAAGTCCGCCGATAACCTCCATGTACTCAATGATAGCAGGCTGTTGCGCTAAGGAGTCGGCATCTCGGCGGGTAAGGGCCACTATGTGGCCAGCACCCCTCTCAGCAAGGAGCCGTCCGATTTTCTTGCCAATATCACCGAGTCCACCACCGATGACATAAGTTCCCTCTTGTTGTAATCGGAGAACTGGTGCCTTGGGTCGGGTGGCTTGTACAAGTGTCTTCTCATCAGCAACAAGCACCAGCTTTCCCATGTGCTTTCGCTCTGCCATAAGGGAGAAGGCTTGCTCAATGCATGACATGTCAAAAGTAGTAACAGGGTACACAGGCTTCAGAAGGCCCTGATCGACCATGGCGAGGACCTCGTTGATGCCACGAACCACGCGTTCGGGGCGCTTCTGGTGCATGTAGAATACATCCACCGCGGCGAAGGTAGCTTGCTTGTCGAACTTGGCCATGCTGAGCTGACCACGTCCAATGATGTCAGCCTTGCCGATCTCACAGAAGGTACCAAAGGGTGCCAGACAGTCCCAACTATCCCTGAGAAGCTGACCCGACAGCGAATTCAAGACAACATCAACGCCCTGGCCTTGAGTCGCATCAAAGACCTGCTTCTTGAAGCTCCCAGAACGCGACAGGAAGATATGGCTATCGTCCAAACCGTATCTTTCTTGAATCAGCTTCTTCTTTGACGCGCTACCAACTGTGGTAAAGACCTCGGCTCCCACAAGTTGCGCAAGCTGGATGGCTGCTTGTCCCACACCTCCTGAGCCGGCGTGGATCAAAACGCTCTGGCCCTTCTCGAGCCGGGCGACTTGGTTGAGACAGTACCAGGCGGTAACAAAGATGAGAGGAATGGAAGCTGCGTCGGTAAAGCTGACGGAATCTGGTATGGCAACCACGTTGTTGCTGTTGACACGAACTTGATTGCCCAAATGAGTCACGAAGAGCGCCGTGACTCTATCGCCTGTCTTGTGCGATGAAACGTTGGAGCCGACAGCTGTGATGACTCCAGCAATCTCACCGGTCATATGAGTTGCGGGAGGCATCTGGCCCAATGCAATTAGGACGTCCTTGAAGTTGACACCGTATGCTTGAGCCTCGATTTGGACCTCATCTGGGCCGAGAGGGTTCAGCATCTCGTCGTTGTCCACAAAACGGATCGTCTTGAGCAGGCCTGGTACTGGGATGTCGAACATGATGGGCCTATTCTTATCAAGGTACAGGCAAGGGAAGAGGGATGCGTCGCTGCTCATGTTGTGCTGGGGATTGATGCGGCTGTCAATGTGCGTGGAGAGGTGGTCATCTGGCAGGACTCTCGGGATGAGGAGCTTGCCATCACGAATGGCGTACTCATTTTCCACAGACGCAGTACCATCGGACGACCAGAATGATAACACTGCCACATCTGTGAGTGTTTGAACGATAGACGGCACCTGGCCCTGGTGAATGGAAGGCTGTATGGCATCCTGAACATCGACTGTGATCAATCGCAAACTGGGATTCTCCCGTCGCAGAACACGAGCCATGCCACCCGCCATCTTCTTGAAAGCCGCCTTGTTGCCAGATCCCTGCGAAGCTTGGAAGCTGAGCCAAAGAACGTCTCCGCCACGAAGAAGAAGCTTCTTGATCTGCTGGAAGGTCTCTGGGCTGGGCGATAGGAGAAGCGGGTGCTCGGCTGAGTCAATGACAATGGTAACAGATTGCTGTTCAGATGCAGCGTCCAACCTCTCCACGGTGCACTCTATACCTCTCTGGTTCAAGGCAAGTGACAGGATTTGGCCGAGTGCAACCTGCTCTGCGTCTTCCGGGTATCCAAGGAGCATCTCCGCTTTCAACTTCTTGGTGATCTGTTGAGGGGACGCAGCTATGTTCTCCGATGAAGAGGAAAGAAGTCGAGTCATCATCAAAGTACTGATATTGCCTGATGTGTCCTTGTCAGGGAAGGCAAGGTCAAGTCCGCTAAAACCATGATCCCTCAGGCAAGCATCCCACTGAGAAACGCTAATAAGTGGTTCGTCCGTACGTCCGCTGTCAGGCGCCGTAATTGCCGTCGATTCCAAGAGTACAAGCCTGCCGCCTGGTCTCATAAGTTTCTTTATGTGCTCAAGGGCAGCATACCTCCCAGTTGGAGTGAAAGAGACCATGGAAGTCACAATCAGGTCGAATCCATGGGCGGTGAGCTCTTGAGGAAGCGGGTCTTGTGAGATGTCAAGCTTCTTGAAATCAATGGGAGCAACCCATTCACCGAACTTGGTGCGTGCCTGGTCAACAAACTCCGGCGAAACATCCGTGTATGTGTACATGACCAGCGGTGAGCGGCTGTCGCACTTCATTGCCTCCATTACTGCCATAGTGGCACCACGGGGTCCAGCGCCGATGATCAACACGTCCATGCTAGGACTCTTGTGAACAAGTGCTTCCATGTATGCAGTGATTTGTGCAGCATGGCTCTCGGAAAGAGGAATGTGACTTTCTCCTTCGACACTGGAAAGGGTGCTCGAACGGGGAGACATAAAGTCATCATGAGCCATGAAGTCGATATCAGGATTCCATTCTATGCGATAGGTCATCTTGTTGCTGGCCTCGTCATCCGCATCACCATCTCCAACAGCCTGCGATCGAGCATCCTTACATGTTACCACAGGGCGATAAGTGCCCTCACTCGTCTTCTGGTACGCGTAGAACACAAAAGTCGAATCTCGTGGGGTGTGCTGGAAATGCTGCAGAGCCACCAGGATCTCGGTGCCAGGTGTACTGTCCATATCGACCGCTACCGAGATCTGCCCTATGTCAGTAGGCATGATAGGTGCCATAAGACCTTGTCGCCGGAAACAAACAGGCTCGAGTTGGAAGAGGGAGTCGAAGACGCTAGGATGAATGGTATGTGGCTGCATGGAGTGTCCTGGTGCAAACTCTGTGATGTCTGGGATAATGACCTTGGCTGTGGCAAACCCATCACCGACGTGAATTTCTTTCATGCCTTGGAACGTTTCGCCGTACTCATTGCCACCACTCTTGAGATCGAGATATGTCTCTGCTGCATCGAGAGGGGTAGGGCAGACAGCTTGAACGTCCTGCAGCCATGTCTGGGCGGCAGCTTTTGATAAATGACCCAAGCCGTCATCTTCTTGGAAACCAGCAAAGGCATCGACTTGGGATTGAGCAGTAGTGTTAGATTCAGTATTTACCGAGTCCCATGAAACAAGGCCACTGCAGTTGTCAACCCAAGAGTCGTTCTGAGAATCGTAAGAGATCACACGGAAGTGCTCCCACGAACTACCCGCGTACTGACGCGAAGGACTGATGATAAGCTGCAGCTCCACCACCTGGCTTTCCTTGGAGTTGTCGTCCTCGTGTATGATAACAGGATTGGCGATGATGATGTTCTGGAAGTTAATGTTGGTTATGCGGCCTGCCATATTGCGTAGCTGAAACAATTGCTTCATGGCCTCGATGACCATGATAAGATAGCCAGCGCCCGGGAAAATCATGAATCCTTCGATTACGTGGTCACGGAGCCAAGGGGTGTTGGCAAGACTAACGTGATACCTCCATCGCGGCTCATACGGCGAGCTAGCCACTTCAAAGAGGCCCAATAGGTCGTGGGGCGGGAATGGACGCAAGCGGTTCTTCCTGCTCAGTCTCGACTCACGCCAGTAAGTGTTGCTGTGATCCCAAGGATACGAGGGAAGCTCAGGGACAACTCGAGGCTGCACCTCTGTGTTCTGGGTGTTCAGTTGGACAGGACTTCCAGACTCAAAGACCTTTCCAACCAGTGCCAACACAGACTTGAGCGCGCTGGTGTTTCGTATAAGACAAGGGACGTAGCTGTACTTGAAGGAAGCACCCGAGGCCAACTTGTAGTTGGCTTCCGACAGAGACTGCCTCAGGGGTCCAGAAAGCGCGGCATGAGGGCCAACTTCAATGAAAATCTTGATTCCGGAGGAATGAGTGTCGGATATGTGCTGTGCGACGAGTTGAGAAGCAGTGCTGAACTTCACCTGGGACACAAGGTTAGACACCCAATAGTCTGCTCCGAATCCAGATGTCTTGCGGACACCAGTAACAGATGAGAAGAATGCCACATCATCCCGTGTCTCGCCGGCTACCACTCCGTCGAGCGATGTTAGATACGATGGTGCCACCACTTCCATGTGATGAGAATGGTAAGCCGAGTCGACCTTGATGCGTCTGTTGAAGACTGAGGCTTCCACTAAGGCAGCTTGGAGCTCGTCAAGGGCCGCAACGTCTCCAGAGATGGTCGTGCTCTCGGGACTGTTGACACAGGCTACAGTGACCTTACCGAAACTGCTGTCGATCTTCCTGATGCGCTCGTTGATGGCATCTGGTCCTTCTCCTACAGCCAACATACCTCCAGGAGTGGAGTTCAAGATTTTGGACTTGGCCGAGACAATACCTCTCATGTAAGAGACCTGCATAGCAGCCTCTCTGGTCAAGGCACCGGCCGCATAGGCAGCTGCGATCTCTCCCGAGCTATGACCACAAACGGCTTCAGGCCTAATGCCATATGTGTTTGCCAGCAGGTCAACCATGGCGATCTGCACTGCCGTGGTGGCTGGCTGAGCAAATCTAGCCTCGCCCAGTCGTGATGATTCCTCGTCCCGCAAGAGCTCCTCGATAAGATCCCATTCACATCCCAATGCCTTCATCGCATCATTGCAGTGTGCGATTGAAGAAGAGAAATCTCTAGATTGGGAACTGGTGAGAAGCTCTCGACCCATAGCAAACCACTGTGCACCCTGTCCTGTGAAGACGAAGGCCAGAGCGACGTCGCGTGACGACTTAGCAGGCTGCAGTTTAGCGTCGCTAAGGGCCGCTTCAAGCTCCTGGCGATTGCTCGCAACAACACTGCAGCGCCATGGAAGCTTGGAGCGGCGTGCGTTGAGAGTGTAGGCCAGATCAGTGAAGGAGACTGACTGGCTCTCACCGGACTGAAGCCACTGTCGTGTGTTGGCTATCAACTTCTTCAGTGATGATTCCGAGTTTGCCGACAGAACTATCGGCTTTGTTTCACTGTCCTGGTGGCTAATGGGTTGAGGGTCGGAATCATATCCCTCGAGAATGGCGTGGGCGTTGGTTCCTCCATAGCCAAAGCTGTTGACTGACACACGCCTTGGCCCTGTGTGATCTTGGGGCGTAAGTGGCATGAGCTCTAAGGGTACTTTGAGTCCCCTCTTCTCAAGATCAAGCCCAGGCTTCGCGTTGATAAAGTTGAGCTGTGGTGGAATTTGGTTCTTCTTAAGAACCATGATGGCTTTGATGGTGCTCGCTACACCACTCGCCGCTTCCAGATGACCAATGTTGGTCTTGATGCTACCGATGGGTAGATCAGTCGTGCGTCCTGCTGCACGACCGAAGACCCTGCCAATGGACCCGACCTCGGCATTGTCACCTGCCACGGTCCCTGTTCCATGACTCTCGACGAACAATGTGTCGAGAGGGTCAAGACCAGCTCTTGAGTAGACGGAGCGAGCGAGGGCTTCCTGCGCGGAACTGTTGGGCAGAAAAATACCTGTGGTCTTGCCGTCATGGCCGACTCCTGATTCTAGGAGTACTGCGTGGACGTAATCGCCGTCTCTTACGGCGCGGTCAAGGCGTTTCAGGACAAGAACGCCTACGCCTTCACCTCGTGCGTAGCCAGCGCCACGGTCATCAAAAGTGTAAGATCTTCCATCTTTATTGGTGAGTTGCCTGAAATCGCTGATTAGTGTTTTTTTTTTTTTTTTGCTATCAGCATTCGACGGAACGACTTACGACATGACGAGGGACTGATCAGGAGTAAGCAAAAGCTGACTCGCTCCAGCCAATGCTATCGTAGACTCATCTGCTCTCAGCGTTTGACACGCTTGGTGCATTGCTACAAGACCACCAGACTGCCACTCAGTTAGCAATCATCATCAGCCAAGAGCATGAGGATCTACTTACACATCCAGTGTCCAAAGTATTGCAACTTCCCTTCAGATCCAATACATATGAGATCCTGTTGGCCAGAATAGCCTCTCCTGCGCCAATAATGTGGCTCATGCTCACTTGCGACAAATCCCTATATCCCATACGATCATAGTCTTTTGCAAACATGGCCATATGCACAGAGGTATCAGATCCGCGCATGTCTTCAATGGGCAGACCGGCATTCTCGAGAGCTTCATAAGTCACTTCAAGCAGAAACCTCTGCTGAGGGTCCATGGATGCCGCATCTGTGCCAGGGATATTGAAAAAGCGTGCGTCAAAAGCCGAAACATCTTCATCCAGGAAGTAGGCGTGGCTGAAATTTGTCGCGTCTCTTGTGTCTGGGTTCTTGTTGTAGAACGATTTCCAGTCCCACCGGTCTTTGGGGACTTCTCTTCGTCCGTCTCTGCCTTCGGCCAGCAACGACCATAGGCTTTCGGGACTGTCTGCGCCGCCTGGAAGGCGACATGCCATTCCAATGATGGCGATACGGCTTTCCGATTGTGCCATTCTAGAGAATGTGTTCAAAGTTTGTGAGGTTCCGTGCAACTATGGCGGGGATTGATGGTGTTGTTTGAGTCAGGATGAAGGGTATAATGGGGTAGTATCGATAAGGGTGTCAAGCGGGTGACTTGATCGCCGAAGATGGGGGAAAGGCACTGGAGAATTAATCAGAGAAAAACATGTGGCCACTTTAGACGTAGTTTCTCATTCAACAATCACACGTTTACCACAGTCTAGCTCTTCGTCGACCGGCGCCTATACCCGTGTGATCCTCGCGGCAAACTCGAAACCTGATAGCTGCATATTCATAGTGTCTTTTCAGAAAGACCCTACCAGACGCCGAGGTAACATTGCATGATATTACGACGGAATGCAGTCAGCAACAGTCTGCTTAGCGGCATTAGCTCCGGAGGAATAAACGAAGGGGTGGCTATAACACTCGATAGGCCTTGCGGCTTGTAGGGTATAGAAGCATGATCACCCCTGTCCATAGCACCCTTGAAGCACAGCCCTGTGAAGCAGCGCCCAGATACCCACCGGAGGACCCCTAGAGTAAGAAGGTGGATTCAAACCCATGAATATTTCACAGTAGCCTATGCTTGAGAACGTGCGCTGCTGTATCGCGTATTGGTCTAGAATCGTTTCGGCTCCAGGCTGACGCGCAGACCGCCACCGTGGTAAAACCTACCTGATAAGCGTGCAATGCATGTGAAAACCCTGTACTAGGATTACGACGCCGGCGAATCTCCTATGTTCCAGGGGTTCTTGGGGTAAGCTTGTCAATTCTTCGTAGGAACCACGATTGGGTGCCTTGTGGGGACACAGACGAACGAAGGAGACTGATTCGTAGGGGAACGAATTCACGTCTCCCAGCACCTCAGCCTTAGCCATTGTTGTAAACACAGTCTCTACTGGCAGTTAGGTCTCCAAGAGTTCCGTTCTGGCTCCGGTCACCCACTGCGGCTAAAACATGTTAGCGACAAACAAGATATCAACACTCACCATCTTCACTAAATCTATACGTCAATCAGTTGCTTGAACTCAAGTCGTTGCATCCGGTTATCCTACTGTAGCCATGGCTGATCGTCGTCTGGTCCTGTTCGGAGGACAGGGATCTCAGTCCATATTCTCGCCCAATGCCGCCAAGACTGCAGTGCAAGATGCTCAGTCCGTGGCTGCTGGGAACATCCTTCTGTCTAGATGCCATGCGGCGTTCTTGGACGAGATCGCGAGTTTGGGCGCAGAGTCACAGCAACTTCTGGCGATTGAACCTCTCGCTTTCATCTCACCTATCCATCTACTCAAGCCTGCGGCGCAATATCACACACATCCCGTATTACAGGCAACAACAATCTATCTCTGCCAGATCCTCAGATATCTGGCCGTGACACTACAAGGGGAGGCTTACGAGAACTCCTTCCATACACTTGAAGCAACAGCTGGCTTCTCTTCCGGTATGCTTCCAGCTATGGTTGTAGCACGTTCATCCAATCTCGATGAGTTTCTCTCCTTTGGAGTTGAAGCGTTTCGCTTAGCATTCTGGATAGCATGCCGCAGTTTGATATGGACTAAAAGCGTGGATCATAATCACAGCGATCATGTCAACTCGGATGCAACCTTGTCTCTTGTTACCAGAGGTCTATCTGAACTGGAAGTTGAAAAGAAGCTTCAGGAAGTCCACTCCAAGCAAGGAGTTGAACGAATGGAAATTTCTTCCATCTTAAGTTCAGGATCTATATCCATCTCCGGACCCAAAACAGATCTTTACTCTTTACAAAAGGAGCTGCAAACTATGTCCGGCGTGACAATTACTTTTGCCTATGTTCATGGCTGGTACCATGGAGGAAAGCGGCTCGAGCCTGTGGTTTCGCAAGTCATGGAATATGTCAGCCAAAGAGCCATCTCCTTCTCTCCTGGCTCAGTGCCGATGAAGCCCATATACTCAGCATTGGACGGTACGCTATATGATGGGTCTGGCGTGTCCTCTGTAGAGATTCTAGAATGGCTTACCCGGCAGCTTCTGATTCACCGCGTGGATTGGCTTGGTACCAGCCTTGCGATGGCAGCAAACGTGCAGAGCGTTCTGGAATCCGACCCAGACATTGCCATCAAGATTCTTTCATTTGGACCAAGCTCCACTTCTCTTTTTCCAAACTTCGAGCCCCTCATTCCTCGGATCGAATTCCTCGATGTATCCTCATTCAGGAGTGGCAAGAAACAGCCAGGGCAGTCATCGGTTAATTCCAATGATATCGCCATTGTAGGCATGAGCGTGCAACTACCCAAGGGCAAAGACACTGATGAGCTGTGGAAGACCATATCGCAGGGTCTGAACGCCGCGCAAGAAATCCCGAGAAGCAGGTTCGAGCTATCGGACTATTATACGGATGAGTTGGATAAGCCACGATCTATGTCTTCTAGACAGGGAGCATTTCTAGAGGACCCTTTCAGGTATCTCTCCCTAAGGTACTACTGACCAGCCAGGCGGGCGCTGATTATCATTTTGTTTTTATAGCTTCGACAATGCCTTCTTCAATATTTCCCCAAGAGAAGCAAAGTCCATGGATCCCCAGCAGAGGATACTCCTACACACTGCCCAAAGAGCACTTGAAGATGCCGGTTACGTGCCAGGCGCCACACCATCATCGCAGAGAGCTACCACCGGGTGCTATATCGGATTGGCAACAGGGGACTACACGGACAATCTTCGTAACGACATCGACACTTTCTATCCCTCCGGTACTCTTCGGGCGTTCCACAGTGGGAGGATATCCTATTTCTACCGACTCAGCGGTCCGTCTATCGTGACCGACACAGCGTGCTCCTCTTCGACAGTATCAATCTATCAGGCGTGCCGGGCCATACAGAGTGGTGATTGTACGGCAGCTATTGCGGGAGGAGTTAACGTGATCACAAGCCCCGATGTGAGTACACCTTTCACCATTTACTAACATCGCGGAAATAACAATTGATTAACCCACGTTTCATCCTGTCAGATGTATCTCGGGCTATCACGAGGACACTTCCTGAGCCCAACAGGTAATTGCAAACCATTCGACGTAGCCGCCGATGGCTATTGCCGAGCCGAAGGCTGTGTACTTTTCGTTCTCAAGCGACTTTCAGATGCAGTTGCAGAAGGCGATCGTATCCACGGAGTCATTAGAAACGCCCAGATCAATCAAAGCGGCAACTCAAGCTCTATAACACATCCTCACAGCTCAACTCAAACCGATCTGATCAACCGACTGCTAGATCAAGCCAATGTAGACCCTGCGTCCATCAGCGTTGTTGAAGCACACGGGACGGGCACCCAAGCTGGCGATGCCAGAGAAGTCGAGACTCTAAAACGCGTCTTTGGTGCACACCATTCTCCCACAAACCCACTGGTAGTCAGTTCGATCAAGGGGAACATCGGCCATTGTGAAGCTGCCTCTGGAGCAGCTGGTCTAGCCAAGCTGCTGCTCATGCTGCGGGAGAACGAGATACCCAAGCAGGCGGGATTGCACAACCTGAACCCAGTATTGGGTGACTTGCAAAGCTCTGGCCTGCTCATCCCAAGAAATAACATGGCGTGGCCTCGGTCAAGGGGGATGCCTAGGAGAGCAGTTCTCAATAACTTTGGGGCCGCTGGGTCGAATGCATCGCTACTCATTGAGGAGTGGATCGGGCAGAGGGATAAGCAGAATGAGACATGCCAGCGCTCCGCCTACATCTTTTTGCTCTCAGCAAAGTCAGAAAAAGCTCTCCAATCTGCTGTTGACCAACATGAGGAGTTTCTGACCAATGGTCGTGCGCAACTAGCAGATATCTGCTACACAGCAACGGCTCGACGGCATCATTACGACCATCGTCTCTCGATTACGTGTAGCTCAAAGGCTGATTTACTAGCCAAATTGCAGCAGGTCAGGGTTACATCACCCAGTCCTGCGCAGAAAGTTGCGTCAACGGTTTTTGTTTTCACAGGCCAAGGTGCTCTCTACAGTGGAATGGGACAAGAACTGATGAGCACATATCCTCCGTTCAAAGACATAATAATGTCTTGCGACAGCACCATTAAAGGACTTGATTTGTCATGCCCCAGTATACTTAGCTATATCATGTTCCATGACCAGGCTCATATGGATACACTCACGGATGTTGAGCATCTTATAGCTTCACAGTGTGCTTGTGTTGCGTTGGAATACGCGCTCGCCAACACCTTCATATCTTGGGGAATCAAGCCCGACTATGTCATCGGCCATAGGTATGTAAAAATTCCCCATCCCGATCTTGAGCTCTGGGGACTGACTTCTATCTTACTTCTAGTCTCGGTGAATATGCGGCTCTATGTGTCTCGGGTGTTTTGACGCTCGAAGACACATTCCACGTCATTGCATCTCGAGCAAAAATGATGGGTGACCACTGTCCAGCTATCACCTCGGGGATGCTAGCTTGCCACATGACTCCCGAACAATCGCAAGCATTCATTCTGGAGGAGCCCACCTTGAGCGAACTGACCATGGCATGTCTCAATGGGCCCCGAGACTGTGTCATAGGTGGTCCGCTCACGCAACTTGAGGCACTGCAGAAACGATGCAAGGCTCGCAACATCAGATCCAAACTCATCAATGTTCCTTACGCCTTCCATACATCAGCCATGGATCCCATCACAGAACCTCTGCGCGCCCTGGGACGGACGATTAAGATCAGAGACGCCACGATACCTGTCATTTCCAATATTGACGGATGTCTGTTGGGTGATAACCTTGCATCCGACTACTTCGCAGACCACGCGAGACAACCTGTCCGTTTCCATGACGGTGTGTTAAGTCTTCAGGAATCAATTGGCTCGACCAATCTTGACGATTCTCTCTTCCTCGAAATTGGTCCACAGCCAACTCTGCTGCCGTTGCTCAGAGATACGATTGCTTCCACCTCTTGTATGTATCTTGGTACCTTGCAGAAGGACCGGGATGCATGGGTTACTCTGACGCAGACTCTGGCTGCTATATCTCTGCGTAAGATTGCGGTCAACTGGCGCGAGGTATTTACTGGGACATCGGCACAGGTCACAAGTTTGCCTGGTCATTTACTACAAGGGTCAAAGTTCTTCATACCATTCCAAGAGCATTACGCTGTTGCGCAAGACCCGAGTACGGCTGGATCCGACACATCCAATCGCGCCAAGACACAATATCCTTTACTGTCATGGCTAAGAACAGATACGTCTTCAACTAATGAGTTGGTCTTTGAGACCGATATGGCAACTCTGGGGTCGTTGATCTCAGGACACGACGTAGGCGGCACACCTATTTGTCCCGCGTCCGTGTTTCACGAGCTTGCTATCGAGGCTGTGCAAACTCTTGTAGAACCTCTGGAGACCCAAGTCTTGGTGGTGAGCGAGATGAGTTTCTCTAGCCCGCTGGTATATATGTCCTCATTGCCGTCACAACAGGATACCACGGTATACGTGCGTGTTTCCAAGCAGAATGGTCCATCTTCTGCCGGCTTCAAAATCACCTCTCGCGCCTCGTCGAATATTTTGGCTGAGACTTTGCATTGCTCTGGAAATGTCGTGTCTCAGTGTCTCAACGCCAACTCGCTACGGTGGGTGAGGGACCATGCTTTGGTGACCAGACAAAGTCAGTATTTCTCCGGTGGTGCAAAAGACCAAACGAGCACTTTCCGTACCAAACTACTATACGAAAACGTCTTTACTCGAGTGGTCAGATATTCTTCAGAATACCAAAGTCTGCAGTATCTCAAAGTGGCCGAGTCAAACCTCGAAGGAATAGGCTCCTTCAAGATGCCCTCTAGCATTCATTCCAGTCCTGGTTCCGATTCCCAGACAAGATATCTTGTGCATCCTGTCTTCACCGACACACTACTTCATGCCGCTGGCTTTATCGCAAACCTTGCCATTGGGTCCAATGAGATTGGCATATGCTCTGATGTTGAATCGATAGAGGTTGCTTATCGTGAGGTCAACTACCAAGATACTTTCAAGATCTACTGCAATCTTCTGGAGGTCAAAGGCGCCGTTCTTGCAGATGCTATCGCTTTAGACAGCTCCGACAGGGTTGTCGCTGTCGTTCGAGGCATGCAGTTCAAGAAGCTACAGCTTTCCACGTTTCAACTAGCTTTGTCTCGAATGTCTTCAACTCAGGGGGCCAAGCCAGAAGTACAAAAACGTCTCCAACAAGTCCATAGACACGTATCTGCACAGCTGCCGAGCAGTATAGACACATCTCAAACAAGACACAGCATCAAGGTCTCTTCTCCCACACGTACTAGTCCCGTCCAAGCAGAAACCGGGATGAGTCAAATACTGAGAGACATTGTCATGGAAGTAGGCGGCTTCACTGAGCAGAACATCAACTGCAAGACGTCCTTAGCTGAGCTTGGAATCGACTCGATGATGCAAATCGAAATTGCGTCAAAGCTTTCACGTCTGTTCCCCGGACAGGCCGGTCTAAACCACCACGCCTTATCTGAGTACGAGACTTTGGAAGAATTAGACAACGTGTTGCTTTCTGTCATTCAAGCGTCGGACAAGATATCATCACAGAACGCATTCGCTGGTCAGGGTCAGGCCATCGTTTCTCAGACATCGTCCTCTGAGACTACTGAAGTACCCACTCCGGCCTCATCGGCCTCTTCAGACTCGGTGGAAACCGCGAACGAATCCCACAACTTGCCGATCACTTTACATTCTTCTGAGGGGGTTCAGACACCACTGTGTCTCTTCCATGATGGGAGCGGACAGATTAGCATGTACAAACGGCTCAGAGGCCACGACCGTATCACATGTGCCTTTTTCGACCCATACTTCGGGATCTTTAAGGGGAGACGCTCCTTTTACTCCAGCATTGAGCAGATGGCCGAACATTACGTTTCTAAGATTGTTGTCGATCCCAAACATCGATCTTCCCCATTAATACTGGGAGGTACGTTTTAATGGTCATTAACAGTGATAAGCCATGTGGCTAATAGTTCTCTTAGGCTGGTCATTCGGTGGAATAGTAGCTTTTGAGGCAGCTAAACAGCTCACGATCCGCGGCTTCGATGTCAAAGGTCTGGTACTAGTTGACTCACCTAGTCCAATCGACCACGAGCCGCTTCCGGCAGCTGTTATTGCCAGCATCACCAGATCCAGTGGCCAAATAGGTCAAATAGCCTCCAGCAATATCAGTGCCTTAGAGGAGGAGTTCCTGTCTAATGCATCCCTGCTAGGAATCTACAAACCAACATCCTTCCCTAACGCTACCGGACAGAGTCTTAAGACGGTCATACTGCGAAGTCGCGATGTTCTAGATACCGAAGCACTTTGCGGAGCTCGGTACGATTGGCTCAGTCGACAGGACACTCGGGATGATGCGATCGCAGCCTGGGAAAAGTTGGTTGGAGGTCTTCTTGATGTCCTCCACATTCCAGGGAATCACTTCCAGGCGTTTTCGGAAGACAAGGTACGTATCGGCTTCTCTTTTCATTTTCCTCATGCAAATAATACTGACTTTTACTATGCAGATTGATGAAACAGCAGCCCAACTTTGGAGGGCATGTCGGGAGATCGAACGGTCGTGAATTGATATTTTCCACTAATAATGCCATGATCGGGTCGATCTGCCCGGGCACTTTAACTATCTGGGTGTGGGGCAAGAATGACCTTGTGTAAGCTGGAGTTATCTCTTGTGCTAAGATCATATCAACAGCTATTGCCCGGATGTGAGATTTATATGATGACGGTACCCAGGGAACGGTCATCTGTAAGATATAGATATAGATCTGTCTGTCTATATTCGGCTATTACTAGCTTAAATCTGGATTATCTTAGTAGGCCCAAGCTTATTTAGGTTTATAGTAGAAAAGATATAAAGCTTAAGCTTGTACAACGATGCCCCTACTATAACAGGTACTTGAGTATGATGGAATAGCCCCATTAGGCAGGCCCGCATACCACCGGATAGTCAAAGTGCGCGGATATATTAAGCCGATCAGGGCATAATAATGATAGAGTAAGGTTCGGTTTTCGATGGTTATCATATGCCTCAGAATTTCAATTCGAGTGAACCACTAGCTTCAACAAAACTGCCATCAATTGGCTGCCATTTCATATCCAAGAGTATAAATCTAACAGACCATCTAGCGGTCTCTTCAACGCCATTGCCATGCACAACTCCTCATATCTACACACTAGCACATAATATCATTCGCCCGCTATCCGGCAAACACCCGACATACCCCGATAAAACAGACTAACAGAGGAACTGGTAAACCTTCTTCCACAAAGGCCAACCTTGCCGTTCTTCCCGCTCTTGCTCCGTCATGATATGCACGCGGAAATACCTTCTACCAGTGTCCAGATCCATGTCAGGTACCTGCGCAATCTGCGTACGGTACCAGACCTTGTGGCAGATATAAAATAAAAGAATGATCGGAATTGCCAAGACTTTCAAGAAGAAGTTCTGGGCAATGCCAGATGGGCTCGTGTCGATACCAGGCTCGTGCACGGGCGATACGGCAATCCAGATCTGGGAAGCCAGGACGAGGATGTAGCCGATCAAGGAAAACCAAGCACCCGCAACGCCGACATGCGACTTGAAAGGTAGCTGGTCTAGTGTATATGCGTTGTAGGACCAGGCCTTGCGAAACCGGATGTAGCATAAACAGATACTACCCCAAGTGAAAAGAGTACTGAGCGCACTGATGGAGAGAAGCCAGTTGAAGATGGCGTTGTTGAAGCTGACGTCAGCGAGAAAGGCAAGAAGACCGATGCACGACGCGAAGAGAATGGCCATGAGGGGCCGGCCTTGTCTATCTACATAGGCAAAGATCTGAGGCGCGTGCGACTGCTCAGCCAGGGCGGCTAATGTTCTCGAAGATCCAAAGACAGCTGAATTACCAACACTGATAACAGCAACAAGGATGATGGCGTTCATTATGCTCGGGAGGATAGAAGTACCAGCCTTCTCAACCGCAATGACAAAGGGACTTGCTGTAGCATCGGCGACGTTATCACCGCCTACAAGACGTCTATCGTCGGAAGGCACCAACAAACCGACAAGTAAGAGAGCGACGATATAGAAGAGGGTGATACGCCAGAAGACCTGCTTGAGCGCCGTAGGAAGCGATTTACGAGGATTGGCTGTCTCGGCGGAGGCGAGGCCGATGAGCTCTGTGCCCGTAAAGGAAAAAGCAGATGTAACAAAGACACTGCAAAAGCCCTTGAAGCCATTGTTGAAAGGGCCGGGGTTACGCCAGTACATTCCACCAATGTAACCGCCCTCGGGCTCGCCACCGATGTTGATCACAATAGCGAGGAGGCTGGACTGTTAGCCATAGGATTGGAGACGTGGGAGAGTAACCTACATGAAGCCCACGATCGCGGTGATCTTGATGAGAGAGAAGATATACTCGGCTTCTCCGTATGTCTTGACGCCGAAGAGATTGATGATGACGATAGCGAGAAGGAAAATGGCGACGAAAATAGATTTACTCAGATCTTCGTTCCAGTATCCTATTGTGAAGGCGCCGGCGATTATCTCTATGGGGAGAATGAACAGCCATTGCAGACAGTAGCTGCGTGTCGTTAGCAGCAGAAGCTGAGTATGTCAAGGGACTCGGCTTACTTCCAACCCATCGCAAAGCCCCAAGATGGATCTAAGAACCGTGTTGAGAATGCTGAGAATGAACCGGCTATGGGAAACATCACGCAGAGCTCGCCGAGAGACTGCATTGTGCAGTACTGCATGGCTCCGAGTAGAAGATACGAGATCAATACGCTGGCTGGACCTCCTCTGTAGAGCGATCCACCAGAAGCGACGAATAAACCCGTTCCTACAAGTCGGTCAGCTGCTGCTCACTTCAAGGCATTGGAGTAATCGCGATAGTCAAAGCAGGGCCAATCCGAGAAAAGCGTACCAATAGCACCACCAAAGGCAATCATCTGCAAATGCCTCCCCCTTAATTTCCTCGCCAGCGCCGTGTTCGCCGTCTTCGCATTCGCCGCCCTCAAATCGTAGTATCTCTCCGGCGCATCCGTGGGGAGATATCCCGGTCGCGGCTCAGCACGTCGAAAGCCATCGAACCAAGTGTGGTTCTTGTGTGCTTTGTTGGCAGATACACTCCACGACGAGCCCATTTCCATTACGGGCTGGTCTATTGTTGCGGCGTCGCGCGAGAGGACGGAGTCCTTCATCGCTAATGACGAGGGGCTTTTGTGCTTATGCGCGCGGGGGGGTTGCAAGGACGGGGGTGATTGACGGGAAAATGACTACGAGATAGAAATACTTCCTCGGGGGTTGCGGTAGCAAATGACGTTGCGACGGGTCGAGTGAGTGGTTTTTGTTTTACTGGGTTTGGTCTGTAGATCATTCGTTGATGGTAAAAAATCTTCAGTGAGCATGTTCAGGAAGGCTTCTAGAAGGATTCTGGCGATGCGACCCTGTTCGCCTCGGGCGCAGACGGTTGAACTTGGCCGGGCCAATGATGGATTACAAAGATGCCGAAAAAGGACAAAATGATCGTCCGGGGATGCTTTTTCTCGATAAATGCCGCTGTGAGTATGCGGCACACCTATTAGTAATGTAGATGCCTTGAAAGGGAGAAACAGCGTTGTGAAGATGAAGTGGAGGACAAGCGCAACGTTTCATCGGGATCGGCAAGTTTCAGTGCCTTGTTTATTGCCTCACTCTTCTCTAACATTGATGCACAGCTTGCCTCACATGCTGTATCCGGTAAGTAAGTAACAAAAGGGCTCAGATATAGACCATTTCGTAGTCGCATGGATGAATCGCCCTCTTCATCTCGTCTCAAACTGCCCGTGGGGAACAAAGTTGCCCTAATCCACACTGGGTCCGGGGATAGCCTGGTCCCTGAGGCCATCGTGGTGGGCTGCGCTTTGCCATTACGTACAACAATGGGGGTTGGATCTGAGCTATGAGATGACCCATCCTTTTTTTGGCACGTGGTAGGTATGGGGAAAATGTTAGATTGCAATAAAGCCTTGTCATATCCCAATACTATACAAAGGTTGTCGCTGGTAAATATCTCAATTATTCCTTGGGCTTGTTTGCGCTCT
This sequence comes from Fusarium nurragi, assembly GCA_012977755.1. Classification (NCBI taxonomy): domain Eukaryota; kingdom Fungi; phylum Ascomycota; class Sordariomycetes; order Hypocreales; family Nectriaceae; genus Fusarium; species Fusarium nurragi. Next base: position 226,569 of record JAALXI010000061.1, read on the forward strand.
CTGCACTTCCCTCGCACCGCCCGCAATCACAGCCGTCGGCGGTTGTCGGTACGTAAATTCGTCGCGCGTGATATCCATCGACTCCTGAAGCTGATCCCGCGTGATGAGCGAATCATGGCTCTGCGTGGGACTCACAGGGCGCTCGTTAGACTTGCGCATATCCTCATCCTTGGATATGGAATTGCTGGTGTCGTGCGTCTTGACCCAGATACCCTCCGTCGTCCTGACCGGCGCCTCCATCTCATCCTCCCACTGGCTGTGGCCCGCCGTGCGCGTGAGCTTGGTCGGTTGCGATTGCGACCGTGAGTTGGAGTAGCTGTTGGAGTTCTTGTACTTCTTGCGCTTGACGCCGCTGTCGCGCAGGAAGGATCCCAGTGCAACAATGTTTCCGACGGCTGTTGCGGCGAGGATCTCGACTGATGCCCACATGGAGCGGACTACTTGGCTGCCATTTGCTTCGATGATGCGCGGTATCCGGTAAAGTGTAATGCCGACTGTGAGAAGTCCAAAGCTGAAGAGCATGATAAGAAGGACCTTGCGCTTAGTGGCAATCTGTGTCGATAAGATGATGGGAATAGGGAATGCGATGAGAACGAGGTCCGTGAAGGCGTTGCACGAGCCCATAGTGATCATCTGCACCATGCCCTGTCGACATTGAGGGCCGGGATCAGGTTTGACCTGCCAGTAGTGGGAGAAAGGTTGGCATTCAGCTAGATCGCTAACGACGACAGCGAGAAACGTGACGCCGAGCGTCGCGCGCATGACGTGGATCATAACGCGATGCGACTTGCGCCGTGTCGCGCCGGCCAGACGCTCAAAGAACTCAAGGGTAGTGAGCTTGAGGATCCAGAGACTGCCATCGTTAGCATTGTCCTTGCCATTAGCACAGTTCGCACGTACATGCAAGCGTAGAATACTCGACTAGCCATGACCATTCGACTGCCCAAGATCCTCTTATCAATATCCTCCGAGCTCAGGTCCGACCCATCTAGGTTGACATTATTCGTGCCATTTTTGAGAACATAATGCACGCAGACCGCCCTCAGCACCAGCGGTATGAGCGCTGCCGCGGCGATGTTGTCCTCCTTGAGTAACTTCTCGACTCGTACGTATCGTCCCACCATTCGGGTCAGGATGATGGCCATGCAGAACACTGTGATCCACCACGACACAAGCAGCGTCGGTTTATCCTGGTAGAATTCCCGCGCATCGGGCGCGTCCGAGTAGAGTGTCATGGCGGAGGGCTGGTGGGCTATACGCCCCGTCGTCTGTGAGTGTTGTTGAGCCTGCTCAGGTGATGACGATGCAAGTCAACGATGTGTAAGTGAATGAAGGAATGGCAGTATCAACGACAAAAGCAAAAACTTGGGGGAAGAAACGAAGGGTTCTGCATTCACGACGGCATGCGGGACATTATGTTAATCGCTGATCGACCTGCCCTGTCCTGTCCAACAGCCATATCTAGAGCGAGCAAGGGTTCAGATCAACCCTGGTCAACTCGATCAGGGCCTAGACAAATCGTCGTGCCGATGTGGGCAGCGGCGTAGCGACGGAAGCGTTGGTCCTGGCGCATGTCAATGGCCAACCTCGAAAAAAGCCGAGTCTAACGGCAGGGGGCACCATTGGCCGCTCCAGGCACAAGATAACCACTGACAAAAGCTCCGCGGTGAGAAGTCCATCATTGGCTCAGCTGGCTCATGGTGTGAACTTGAGAAATACCAACGAGGACGAGTCTAGAGTCTTGATGGGTCACATATGAAACTGTTACCGATAGCTCGGACTAACACCGCGTGCGGTTGGCGTTGTTACCCCTATGCATCCCAGCGGAGTCTTTTGTCCTTGACACCCAGGGGCCAACCCTTTTCGTTGACGTGCAGCTTGCGCATGCGAAATCGGCGCAGGCAGATTGTCTTACGAAGCAGGATTGGCGCGCAGCGATGGCGTTATGTGCTGAGGCATGGAGACTTTGCCCGTTGAAGAAACTGCTGAAGACATGTGGCGTCCGGGGTGAAGAGATGAGTGGAAGTGGTCTCATTCACAACAATGATATTGATTATTTCTTGTTGTGAAGTCTGAGGTAAGCGCCCGGAACAGAGAATAAATGTCGTGCGAACCAGGAGAAAGTGGAAGGCGACGCGATGATCTCGCCCATGATGGCCTAGAAAACGGGGCCAATAACGAGGGTCATCACTGTTCAGGATTGTCTTGGTCGAAAGACTGGTCGGCCTAGCGTCTAATTGTTGATCTCACACGTGGAAGCCCGCGCCCTAATCACAAGCCCAAGATCCAGTCTCGTTTCCCTTGCGCAAAAGATCTCTCCCAGCCTTTCTTACAGGAGGGGCATGTGAGCTAGTCGCGGCTATCGCATCGAGCTCTAAAAAGTCTGGGGAAATAAGGTAGATCAGCGTTAATCTTGGGGTTAACAAAATAAGCAGTTTCTATGTGTCGTCGACTATGGGGAGGAAAACGTGGTTCTTCGTAGGGCCAACCATAGAAAAGCATTCTCGTTACATAAAGGAGACGTAACAGTTTGATGGACTGGAGTTCTTTGAGGCTAGCTATCAGGGGGAGCGGACCCCTGCAGCGTTGGCTGTCGTGTGTGTCGTGTGCTGATAACCCACCACACCATTCATTGTCCTTGGTGAATTATCACACGCCAATTCGGACTCCTCGGCTATTCTTCTCATGCCATGGCTATTCTAGACTTCAAATTGACTTTGAACCATTTTCTGAACCTTGATATTTCGAGGTCAACTTGCCCGGTAGTCACTTTGACTTTAGTAACTCCGGCCAGCCACATCAATAGCTCCGTTGAAAATTTCACGGAGGCCACGAGGTCTGCATAAATGGTGTCATCTACCGAAGCCACAGCAAGCCACAACTTTAAACTCAGACACATGTCGCTCATGCAATTCAGTTACTGCCAATAATCCCAATAAAATCTACACATCGTTATCGCGCCTGGATATAATGTATCATCATGCAACCTGATATAGCTACCGATTGTAATCTGTCTCGCTGTGCCAAAACGAAACCTTCCATTTCATCCTCGAATTACGCTACCATTCCGCTGGGTCTTCGCGCCCAGGGCAGCTAGCGTTGGCCCTTCAAGTTTGACAGCCTGGTCTAGGCACTGCCAGAAGTGGTTGATCCTCCGCTTAGCGTTATTCCAAAGCCGTTAGATTTGCGAGCTCATGATTACTGTAGCCGATAGCGGCGGTTTTGTCTTCCATTTAGAATTGTGGCTGATTGACAGGTTTTCCGAAAGCAGCGCGTGGCAAATCACCAAGTCTAGGGTAGTCAGCTCTAGAATCAGTTAACAACCACCAAACTTGCAAGACGGCAGTCCCATAGCCATTCACAATAAATGATGAGTTTGAGAAATGTCTTTATTGGAAAATTTTATTCCTTGCTCCATATGGACATGTCATTATATCTGCACCTCAAGGATTGTCATCACAAGTCTTCCTATATTAGTTTATGTGTCGAAAGACGTCACCGGCTATTGCTACTGATATACAACTCTCAAGCATTTGACCTCAATGCATGATTGCGTCTATAATCAGTGGCGGTGACCAAAAATGATATTTCGAGAACATCTCAGAAAATATACAACAGTGAGGATTCCCCAGTCGTCACCGACCTGAGCACTAATTCACCGCTTCTCGGCTTGACAATGGGAGAGCAGACGGGATCCCGTATTTCCCAAGAGCTATGGTCGTATATGATTGTTATTTTGTTATCCTGGGGATGTAAATTTAGATGCTTGCTCGCTGCTTCACTCTGGACTTGGCAGTAAAGAGTGCTGACCAGTTATGAGATCTCAGGCCACAGCATCGGTGCCTTTCTACCTTCTATCCGTCGGCTATATCAGTCATATTCACACTAACACTGAACTCTCCCCAAAACCTAGCCCGCGTTCTCAAGGACATTTCGGATGATTTGGGCTAAAGCCAAGCATTTCTCTTCCTCAAACTTCCTTCCAACAATTTGTACCCCCACGGGCGCTCCATCGTAAGCCGCCGGATCATCTATCAGAATTAGCGAGGCCCATCACAGATGTAGTGTTGGGAAAACAGCAAGGAAAGACCACTATTGGGTAGTAACACGTACAGGCTTGCCAGTTCTTTCGGTCTGTGTCTCCCAGTGGCTTGTATGAATCGTCGAAAACGTCGATCTTGGCATCTGCTTGTATTGTGGGGATGACAACAATCGAGTAATTGGTCAGATTCATCGCATCAGTATATGCTTAACTCTTACTTAGCAGGATGTCTTGCAATTTTGATTCATATCGGACAAACCTCCATGGTAGAACTTTCCGGGTATCACCGCTGCATGTGGCGCCACAGGCATGAGAACAGCATCGACAATTTGTCCTGTAGTAGTCTCAGTGCCAGCACAAAACTGAGGTAATAGTAGTTGGGTATCGTACCGTCTGAGTTTCCGGTAGAGTTCCAGTAATCTGAGTATTGTCGCTCGTGCTCAAGCCCCTGCAGTGTCAAATCCTGATACTCCAACAAATCTGTGGGAGGCTTAAGCTGGAACCCGTCTTTTACCTCTGGTATCAGAGGCTCCCCGGACCGATCCAGATGCTGGTGAATATCGTGCGCCCCATCCGCACTGAGGAATCCTCCCTACAGCACAAGATCTGTTAGTTTTACGAACCAAGGGAGAACACTAGAGTGGGCTAACTTGCATGAATACCTGTGGCTGTTTTGTGCGAAGGTGGCTCCCAGTCTACGATCTACTCCTTTTAGTAAAGACCTCGCAGTTGTAAGCCAGGGAGATGTACCTTGTGACCAGCCTTCTTGAGAGCCTCTGCCACAACACGCAGCCCGCGAAGAACAGGTGGATGCAGTCCTACCATCCCATCGGACCACAGTACGCCCATTTTTAAAGGCTTCTCAGACGCTTGGGCATTTCCACTCGAATCTGTCCTCGACAAATACGAGTCCCGCAAGTCACTTCTGAAAGGAATTGGTATAACAGCTGGATCTCGCAACCACGGATTTGAGCCAAGAACTGCTTTGAACACCAACTCAATTGCCTCGAGCGACGTGCCCATGAACCCAATCGTCGACCGATAAGTATCCTGTCCAGGATTCGTATTCGCAACATTGCGGTAAGAGAGTCTATTTGATGTGGGTTTGATCGAATAGATACCGCAAAATCCAGCAGGGATACGAAGTGATCCGCCGATATCAGTACCGACGCCAACAGAGCTACCGCTCAAGGCCATGAGTGCTGCTTCGCCTCCAGATGAACCGCCACATGATAGGTTTTGGTTAACAGGATTCAAGGTTTGTCCAATGATGTTGTTCTTGGTCTCCCCAAAGAGAAGGGTTTGCGGGAGACTTGTCTTGCAGTATAGCACCGCTCCGAGGGACAATAGCTCAGTAACGATTTGGCTTTCGACCTTGTATGTTTCATCTTCGGATATGCCTAGATTTCCGTTGATCCAACCGACATATCCCATGGTTGTGTCAACGTCCTTGACGTGGAATTGGTCTTTGAGACTGATGGGAAGGCCATGGAGCGGTCCTAGCGGCTTCTTGTGCTTCTCGTAGTAGTCGTCTAGAAACTTGGCGCGTTCGAGCGCCTGGTCGAAGAATATCTCGTGAAGGCAGTTATTCTCATTTGGCGGTCAGCCCCCGTGAGTCTTGATCTTATGAATATGGGGTAGAACTCACTATCTGATGAGCAACAGCCGCTCTTCTGCAAAACGCGTGTGCGACTTGAGCCGCAGAAAGGTTTCGTTCAGCAACAGCCTTTAAGATTGACGAAGTGTTCAGTGCAGTAATAGAAGCTACTCCTTGATCTAGGAACTGTTCAATGAAGGATCCCGTAATGTCGCGCTGTTGGCGAGCTCGTTCGATGTCCCTTGAAGGCAACCTCCATTCAGGACGAATCTTGTCCAGGGTCGCAGCTCGCTTTGCAGCGGCTCGAGCCTCCCACGAGACTTTATGCATTCTCATGATGGTGTTCAACGAAACAATTGCAATTCCAGGATGCTTTAGTTGTATGTAGGTGCTGTTGGATAAATCAAAGGAATAATCGGCGGATGAATGACGACGACATCTAGGTCTATTTAAGACATGTGACTAAAAAGTAGCCTAACATACCCAACCTGCCAAAGCACAAATATCATGTTTTCTTTTATGTTAGGCATCGTAAATCGAGCTTGCTCTTTTTTTGATATCAACTCACGGTTTGTTGTCACACAGTACTGGTAGATTGACACCTGCGGGTTTACCAAGAACATAACTTCAATAGGCGCACGGCGTCTACAATCAGGATTCCAAATGATGAAGCCATTTATTCTCTAACTCCACTGAAGACAAAGATTGCTATGGTGCTCACCCTAAATGAGTTCTTCGCTTGCAATACTCCTATCCTTGTGCTTGCGTCCCGCAAGGTGCCAAAACTCCTTACCCTCGAAACCAAACCATTTATCATAACAAACTGCAAAAAGGAAAGAAAGTAAAACACCGCATTCCATCGCCAAGCTCAAAGCATTTACCTTGATACTGTATCCAGGGAATCATACTCTCTAGGAGTCTCGTGTATCCTAGAAACCTGACATCTGTGACAAACAATGCTGTTAACCGTAGCGGCGCTTGCGTTCCTCAACTTCCTTTTTCTTATCAGACTCCCAAGGCGTTGTCTCGATGACCCTGAATTTGAAACCTGCTTTTCGAGATACTATCCGTACAAATTTTAGTTCTTCACGCCTCCAATGATCGTGAAACACCGCTCCGGCTAAGCAGATCTCCCGAAGACAGGTCGTCGGCTCGTTGTAGTGATAGACCACGAAGTGCCACACGGCGTTTTGGACCTCTGTCTTGGTCCATTGCCAGTACTTCTGGTAGCATAGGTCGTCTGTTATAGTGAGATGCACAAGATTCTTCGGGAGCTTTGAAACCAGAGGTCTTGAGTGGCGGGGACACCAGCCCATGAGCAAAGTCCACGGGATGCTCAGAATTCGTAAATTGGGGAAGTCGGGCAGCCATAGAGGCGTGCCCACAAGTTTCATGGGCCAGATGAACCCCTCGGCCTCGGGTTTAGCATTGTCGACAACCTCCAATGTCAGTTTCTGAAGTCTGCGTCTGGTTTTCTCCAGCGCAATGCGCAGCTTATCTAGATCGATAGTGGTCCTCAGCGACTCCAGTGGGTCCTCCCTGGGACACCAGTAACCTGTCCATTTCAAGACTGCGAGTCTGGGGGTGACTGAGAGGATGGACCCAAGTTGATCCTCACTCGCCCTCATCAAATCGAGAGAGGTGAGGCAATTCGTCACTCGAATGCGCTCTTCTGGGCGCCAAGGTTGTGCCCATAGAGGCGAAATGGCGAGAGATAGACTTTTCAGCTGCGGAAGGTTGAAGAAGTTGAGAAATCCGTCGTTGAAATCAAACTCCTCGTGGTACAAGTCCCCGTACTGGTTCTTTATAATGACACTGGTGAGATGTTCAAGCGCGGGAAGGTTGACGTTGGGCTTATTCCGCTTTCTCATATCCAACATCAGGGTGAGGTAATGAACCTCGATGGAGAAGTCAGTACCAAGGTAGATATCTCTGACGTTGGGCAAAGTCGTTACGAGGAGTGCGACAAGCGCATCGACTTCACCGTCCGAAACGCCCTTAGCCCAAGGATCTGCGAAGTCTGCACCGGTGCTCTCGATGACATTGGAAGCCTTGATCATATTTAGCCCAGCGACAGAGATTGTTGGGATTACGTTGGGCTCTCTGTCAGGAAAATCGTATCCGTCGAGTCGAAGGCTCCTAACGCTACCGGCCAAATCGGGTCTCTCGAGAAGAGTGCGTACGACGAGCGTTAGGGGAGAAGGTTCTTTGGGTGCCCACCCGATGTCGACTTCCTCGAAGAGGAGGGGTTGGGTGATGTCTGTGAAGTGCCTGTTGACGAGTGCCATAGCGTGGACATCGGATCTTTTGGAGAGTCGGTCGATGATGAGGAGTTGCACCTCAACGGGGCAGCTCATCAGGCATACCGGGGTGCGTCTAGTTGGAGATTAGTATACGACCTCTAGAATACGAGAATAGCAAGGTTACGTTTGTTTTATCATTTTACAGTCAGGTACTTTTTCTCGTAGGAGATGAAGTGTTGTCTTGTCTGTACCAGTGAGAAAGCCCGATGTCGCTGTTGGCCGTGGGAAACAGGATGATGTGTTTGGTATCTGACAACATGAGCGATGTAGGGATATGAACGAAAGAAATTATGGAGAGCCGGTGCTCTATGGGAGAAGATTCCTTTTCTGATGCAGAACAAAAGTAAAACAAGATTTGGACACGTCGTAAATTCAATTCGCTTTATTTACCTTTGAGGTTTGCTTGCACATATCACGTGCCAAGCAGTGACAGTGCAATGCATCAGGCACTGCCCAGCACGTTGGTGCTCAGCAACCAAATTCTGAATCAATGTTGTGTTAAGCTGGTTCGGGAATGAATAGCTGGCTGTGTTGCTAAACGCGAATTTCTAGTCCACAGGGTTGGGATTTGGGGACCAACGATCTTAACATCTGGGATAGCGGTTAGAAGCCACTAGAAATGGAGGACCTGGTGAAGTTTCGTCTGATAGTGCTTTCTTGAGTCTTTCATAAAGCTGCTGTGCTATTTGATCCAGTAACGTATATCAGGTCTTGTGCACGCAAATGTGCAAAGAAACAGTACCTTTCGAGGGCACTGTTCTTGTTTCGTAAGCCTGGTCAGGCCTGGGAGTACCTTTGCTGGCACCTTTGTCAATCAGGTTAACCATAATCCACCTCGATGATAGCCTACAAATGGTGCAAAAAGTCTTCGTCATTGTGGATTGGGTACGTGACTGCAGGGTGTATCAGTCCTACTGCTTAGGTACCCGGCTGCATGTATCCGTTGTAAACCATCATTCGTTGAAACACCTCTCTCGCACATGGTATGTAGTTGTAGTTCGGTGGTAATCCAAGCATTTTCGGCTGCATGCATCCGATCTACAACATCATTCATATAGTTATATAAGTAGACACTTAGCTTCTGCTGAGCAACTCTTTTGAATATAGAAGAACCACGAAAATTCCCCAGGGACATAAACATAGAAAAGGGCCAGCTCGACCTTCAGCCTCAGCCAATCAGTCATATGACAAGGTCCAGCTTGATTCACCATGCCAATCGGGTTGGCTGCCACAGTCAAACTACGACGATGGCAACTATTGTTGTAATCGGGTATGTCATGCACTCTGAATCCAGGTCACTTGTTGTATTCGTTTGCTCTTAATGGCTGATAAATCCATAGAGCTGGTGTTGCAGGCCTCACCTCAGCTCTGTTATTGGCAAGAAAATACCCAGCAATCCCGATCACCATTGTGGCTAAGCATATGCCCGGAGATTATAATGCCGAATATGCGTCCCCTGTTGCTGGAGCGGATTTCATGCCGTATGTTAATTGAGTTGTGGATGACAACAAGGGTATGCACTGATCATTTTCGAGCAGAATGGCGTCCCGGGACAATAGCCGTTGGGAACGAGAGACGTGGCCCGAGTTGAAGAGACTTGCCCAACAGTTTCCAGAAGCTGGGATTCATTTCCAACGTAAGCAACCCCGTCTCTCATGCTGTTCCTTGATCACAAATATCCATTCTATCCTTGAGTAGCTACCCGGGTGTACAAGCGAGAAAAGGACCTAGACAAACCAGGCCAGCCAGGCAGAGGTCAATTCGACGATGATCCGTGGTTTCGTTCCATTCTTGAAGACTACAGGGAATTGGAGGCAGGAGAATTACCTGCAGGAGTCGCATCTGGTTATGAATTCCGTTCCGTCTGCATCAATACCGCTCTTTACCTGGCATGGCTAGTAGGGCAATGTAGACGCGCTGGAATCGTCTTGCGGCGAGGTGTTATTGAGCACGTGGCCGATGCCAGACAATACAGCTACAATGGCAATGTTGCCAGCATTGTTATCAACTGCACAGGCCTGGGAGCATCTCGATTAGGTGGCGTTGAAGACAGTCAGATGACGCCTATTCGAGGCCAGGTGGTACTGATTCGAAATGAAATCAGCACCATGTACACGATATCTGGGACAGATGACGGCCCCGAAGAGCTCTCATACTGCATGGCCAGAGCGAGCGGTGGTGGCACCGTCGTTGGAGGCACATACCAGCTCCATGACTGGGATACCACGCCAGATCTTAGTACTTCGGTAAGAATGCTGCATCGAATTACAGAATTGGTTCCGTCGCTAGGATGCGGTAAAGGCGTGGCTGATCTAGACATCATAAGACATGCAGTCGGGCTTAGACCTCATCGAATGACGGGTGTCAGGGTTGAAAGAGAGTGTCTCTCTAATGGACTCCACGTTGTCCACAACTATGGCCACTCAGGATGGGGATTCCAAGGATCGTATGGTTGTGGAAACAGGGTATTGGAGCTTGTGGAAGAAATCATTTTGAAGCTTGAGGGTTGAGCATTGCCATTTGATGGTAAATGCCAGCCATGGACGTCCATATTTATTTCACAGAAGCTTTAGGTCTGTAGATGTGATCTACTCTATTCCGTCGTACTATAATAGGTTCACCTGGTGAACTACCTGACGAAGCTATTTGTGCCGTCTTTTTCTCTGTAGATTGTAGATTCTTTGTCCTTCATTATCAAAGATCTTATTTAGTAGATAATTTGTTGTTCGTGATGGCAGTCCCAAAGTTACTGCTCATGCTAAAGGACCTCTTGTCCAATAATATTATGCTCAGTGGCGAAGGTTTGCTTGTTACCAATCACCCACCAGGGCATTAGAACAGAGCACATTCCATAGAAAACCACTTTCTTTTTTCGGGGTCAAAATTAAAGCTTCACCCTCGAGCAAGGTTGCTTTTAATTTACCATCGGCTTTACCATGCATGCAGTTGACATAATTTTGCAGTAATCAGAGGGTATGGAAACGAAACCGTCCTGGGGATCCGAAGGCCGGTGGCGATCACTTAGCGGACCCTCTTGTTCTCCGACAGTCCGCTATGGTGTTGTAAAACATTGAGAGTTTCGAACAAAGATCTAAGCGAACCACAACAAACAATGATGAAAGTCAAATTGAGAGACACGTTGATACGCATGAGGACATGGTATTGTTATTATTTAAGAACGGCGTTCTTCGTTTCAAAGGCCGACAAAAGGCACGAGACGATTATCCCAAGATGGAAAAACAGTAGATGATGTCAGTCTCAAGTTCCGATTGGTGCCGGGTTCATGCGTAAGCCCACCTAAACTCCGCGGATCTGGTGGGGGAGCTTAGCGTAGCTTACCTGCACTGCAGCTATGATGATTTCGATACCGAGTGGTTTTTTCTCTCACTCACCTGAAATATCTCACTTTTTGTCTCTTCAAGTCATTGTTACTGTGTATTGGCTTGGGTATTTATACACGCCGCCTACTTAACCTGAAGCCGGAGGTCTTTGTCCTCATCCGCACTCGTCACTACGGCGACAAACGCCACAAAGAGGGGCTCAAGATCCTTCATTCAGCCTAAGACTGGAGACGTCAGCATTCGGATCTCAGCATCAATCCGCGGATCTATCGGTGGCATTGGACTTGGAGAAGCTCTCAGCACGATAATTCACTCAGAATCTCTTTGATTGCATCTTCAAGATGAGCCGTCTAGCGGGTTGGTTCCGCTCCGGCACCGCGACGCCCGCCACTGATGCGAACAGCGACGCTGGCTCCATCTCCACCAAGGACAACATGGCCAGGGAGATGGAAGAGATTGACGACGCCATGGCCTCGTGCAGCCTCATCATGAACGACGACATCGACGGCGCATGGGAGAAGCTTCAGACCGGCGACTCATCCTTCCACCAGCTCGGTCTGGCCGTCACCATCTTCATGCGCTCGGTGCTAGGCTTTGAGAAGGCCGTCATGACGGAGACCACTACCAAGCTCGATGAGTGCGAGGCCAAGGCTTGGACGGACTACAAGAAGGCACAGAAGCACGGCAAGGCTCGCGCGGGCAGCAAATTGTACCCCCCTGGTACCGAGTTTGAGCTTGTGCGAGCAGAGACGCAGCTCATGGGCGCTGTGGTTGGTGTCTTGCACGAGAGTCTTATCGATGCTATGAAGAGTTTCCTCAAGCTTCGCAAGGCGTTCATGACGCTCGATGCGATCATTGAGGCTGAGACTAAGACTCTGGGTAGCATGCCTCCGACAGTCTCGGAGGCGTCCCTGTCTGCAAAGCCAGTGACTGAGGTGTCCAAGGGCATGGAGAAGCTCGACATTGAGTCTGCATCTGGAACGCAAACTCCCGCGGATGTGGACTCTTCAAGCTCGTCAAGTTCGGGCTCAAATGAGAAGGTCGACGAAGGCGCACCCCTCCGCGAGGCTCGGTCAAAGCCTACAGAGTCCGACTCGTTTCTTCTCGAGAACCCTCTTGACATCTTCGTCCACTCTGGCGCAAACATGTGTTTTGGAATGCTTCTTCTAATGCTAACTCTCGTCCCGCCCGCTTTCACCCGCCTGCTTTCAGTCGTTGGCTTCCGTGGTGATCGCGAGCGCGGCGTTCGCATGCTCTGGCGCTCCACAGCTTACGCCAACGTCAACGGCGCTATTGCTGGTCTTATCCTGCTGTCGTATTACAACGCTCTTCTTGGCGCAGTTGATATCCTTCCTGATGCTAAGGATTTTGATGAAGGTGCTGAGATTGTCGGCCCCCCGCGTGGCAAGTGTGAGAAGCTCCTCGCATCCATGCGGTCTCGATACCCCGACTCTCGACTGTGGCTCATCGAGGAGGCGCGTCTGTACAGCAACGAGGGGGATATCTCCAAGGCAGTGGATGTCCTTACCTCAGGTGACGAGTCCAGGATGAAACAAGTCACAGCGCTTAATAACTTTGAGCTTTCCCTCAACTCAATTGCACTCCAGGACTGGACTCTCATGCGTGACTCGTTCATGCGGTGCGTAGAGCTCAACGACTGGAGTCACGCACTGTACTACTACATGGCAGGCATTGCATCCATTGAGCTCTACCGCGACGCCGTTGCTGCCGGCGACATAGACGAGGCACGCCGTCAAAAGTCCAAGGCCGAGGAATACCTCCGCAAAGCGCCCAGTGTAGCGGGCAAGAAGCGCTTCATGGCTCGCCAATTGCCCTTTGAGGTTTTCGTACAGCGCAAGATCCAGAAGTGGGAGGAGCGCGCCAAGAGTTTGAGCGTGGATCTGGCCGATGCCATTGGATCTAGCCCTGCACTTGAGATGAGTTACATGTGGAACACGAATAAGCGCATGGGGCCGGCCGAGCTTGAGAAAGCTCTGGGCGGAATGACTTGGGACAGGTGTACTGCTAAACCAGAGGTGGTGGAGAAGATCAAGGCTGAGGTTGACGAGATGGGATCGTGGGCGCTTATCAGTGCGTCTTTGTTCAGAAACCAGAAGAAGTTCGTCGAGGCGAGGGAGATGTTGGAGACGCATGTCCTCAAGCATGACCGGTAAGTTTACGTGTTTACATTGTGCAACATCAACTAATTAGACTAGAATGGCATTCAAGGGCCCGACCAAAGACGACTACGTCCTTGCGGCCGCAGTCTACGAAAAGGGCGCCATCGCCTGGTCCGAGTGCTGCAACCCGCCTGAAGGTACACCAGAGGAGATTGCTGCGTACAGAGGGCAAAAGTACGACGAGTGCGTGAAGCAGATGGATATCGCCAAGGTGTGGGAGGGGTTTGTGCTCGACACCAGAATTGGAATGAGGGTGCAGAGCGCTATCGAGACGCTGAGCTGGTTCAAAAAGAAGATGGGATACAATTAGACGGGAGCTACGAAACGGGATCGGGATGGGGTTTTGGATACATAGAAGGTTGCACGCGGTGTGCATGGGACGGCAGTAATGTCATCAATTGAGGAGTGAGGTTTTCAATGGATGCTATCTACGACGTGCGCTTCGACCTCAATCTCGAGCTCCTCCTCTTGCCACTCTCGTCTCCGTTCGTCAACTTGTCAATTCCTCCTTGAACAGCGCCCATGCCACTGTCCAGCTTATCCGCAGATCTTTCCTTCACATTATGCTTCTCCGCCTCGGCCCTAACATCGTCGAGAACATCTCTTCCGCGTGAAGTGCCGTTCATCCAGTCCAACAGGCCCCATGCCCCGTAGTTGCAATCCCCTCCACTGGCGTAATGAACTGCCGTGCGGCGCGTCATCCCACCCATGATAATACCCGGGATTATACTGTATCCCGACGTCGCGAGGGTCTCCTCGGCGGTGCAGAGAGCCAGAAAGAGGAAGTATGTGAGAAGATGGGGACGAAGGACAATAGAGGGTAGATAGATGGGGATAAAGTGGTGAAGGAGAAGAGGAATGGGATGGTCTGCGAAGAGGAGGAGGCTGTAGGGAGCCGCGGTTCGAGCGTGGCTGAATCGCTTGTGATACTTCGCAACGGCGCCCTTTGCGTGCAGCACGTTCCGGTGGATGTAGTACGTGAGCACCTCACGCGCCGTCAGCATCAACAAAATATGCTTAGCCAATTGCCACGGTAAAGGCAGCACGGAATTTGACTTGAAATCGTCCTCCTTCAAAACATAACTGAACCCCAAACTTGATGCGCCCTCAACAGCAGTGACAAGCGCAAGGTTTAACGCAACAAGCCCAAACTGACGCGCAATCACACGGGTGTTGCGCGGAGGCAGCGACGCACGACCGCCAAGCTTGATCGACTCTGTAACGCTAGGCACCGAAGCGTCGAAGAGCAGTGTAACGAGAGAGGGTATCAAATACAGAACTGTGCGTATAGCGAGGGTGCCAAGGATGCGGATGCGGAGAGGTGTGTGCGACAGGACGAGAGTGGTCCATGTCATGTAGAAAAAGAGAAGGTTGAGTGATGTTGACCATGATGCTGAGGCGGGGGAGAGGAGATAAGAGAGGATTGGTAGGGAGAGGAGAACGTCCATGGCGATAGTAGTCTTGGTGTTTTGCACTAGTGGCGCATTACTCAAACTGAGACAAAGTTAGATATGAGGTTGAGAATGGGTAATTTAGCTTGACATAGAATATTGCGCATCTTATTGACTGGCAAAGCTCACCCGTGCCTCTGGTTTCATTGCCATGACGTCGCCAAGGTGTTATATCCTGGAACTTGGGGAGCATTTGGCATGATGATCTGTGACGTAGGGGTGTGGCTGACTGTGCCTCAGTCACATGTGAGTCCGGATAAGCCCTACAAATGGAGTTAATGCTTAGGTATGAGACGCGATGCAGGTACATCAAACTTGTGCAGGAAGCATAAACACAAGAACCCTCAGCTGTGGATTAAAACACCAGCTGTTTTGGTCATGTCAGCAATAGACTGAGCGATCGCACGATGCCTACAAGATGCAATATCTCAACAATCGAAATTGGCTTACTCTTATCCAAACAGCTCGGACTCCCAGCTCCAGTCTAGTTAAATCGCACATCCGCAGCGGATCTGGAGTGCCCATCGGATTTAATAATTGGACCCATTTCCCGCTAAAAGAAAACCACGATCGACAATCCTGTCACTTTTCACCGTCTGGATTTGTCCATCACGTGTTTTTAACTCTATCACAAGGTGGCTAAAGTTTATACAGAACGTGGTGGCAGAGACACTGAGAGGAATGTTGACAATTGGAATGCAGATTGAAAAGAGAGGAGTTGCAGGGCTCATGTGCTAAGCTAACGGGAAAGGATGCAAGCTCCAGGGGAAACTTTCAGGGGTCCAGCGCCTGTGTGTTTTTTTTGCTGCTCAGGGGTTTCTGGGGCATCATTTGGTTGGGCTCTCACTGGCGGTGGCAGTTGATGTGGGGAAACAAAAGACAAACGCTGCTGAAGCCTTTTCGTCAGGTCATAGTCAATGGACGATTTATGGTCATGCGCTCTCCCGTCGGGACGCACGCTCCCGTCTTGGTGATAGCGTCCGTAATTTGATATCAGCGCCCGTTAAGCTTCAGCCCCCCCGGGGATACTCTACCCAGGTATGTTGAAACCATTCCTCCCCCAGATTCACTTTGTCTTGATTATTGACATTATTACTGCAGCATATAGATAGGCTCCTCAGCTGTAATGTCAGTCTCGTGTCTCAATAACAGCTATTGATTGATTGCCCCACTCTGCCTGTCTTAGCTTTCGCTCTCCCCTACTAGCCTCTCCCATTGTCGGGTCCTTTGTCCAGTCCCTTCTCCTCGTCAACCAACATTGCGCGCCATCACAATTATCACTTCCCCTACCGCTTGCTTCATCCTTGGCCAGCGATCTCTTTTTTGTGGCTTTCCATGTTTCTCTCCCTTCGCTCAATCCTATTCTTCTTCCTTCCTTTTGTTCTTCCACGCGCGACAAGTAAAACCCACTTGGCCGGTCTCCATTTCAGCAACCTAGCACAACCGCGGCGATCCACCATCACCACTTCCACCATCAAACTAATATCCCAAGTCCTCACTCGCCGAAACTTCATCCCTTAATCCGAGGGTGAGCGCGCGATCCGTTGTCTGCGCAAGACACCATCTCCAGACCGCGAGACATCGCCGTCGCGACCCTTCTCTCGGGTCTCCCTTGAAATCCACTCCAATCTCGACTGACTCGACGCTTTCCACTACGCAGTTAAGCAGGCACGCAGAGGCCCTAGCCATAGGATGGATTACGACTCGGTCGATGCCCCCCCTATCCCTACTCGCGCCCACAACCATCACGCTCAATCTCGACGTCGTTCCTACCAAGGCCTCTCGTCATCATCAAATCGCGTCTCAAATCTTCTTCCCGCCAGTCCTGAGGTCATCTCCAACCTCATCACCAGTCTTAGCGTCATCTCTGAACCTGTTTCTTCTCACTTTGAAGCATCCCCCACTAGTATTTCGCTGCCTGCCACTCCAGGTTACCGCAACGGCAGCTTCGGTGTCGAATACGGGGCGTTTCGTCAGCCTAGCTTCGACGACTTGAGACAAGAATCCGTGTCCCTCAACGAAGCCGCTCTACCTCCAGTCATCCGCACTTCGAAACCTCCCAGTGGATACTCTCCGTTAACCGCCACCAAGAGCCCAAAAAGCCCCAGAAGCCCAAGCCGTGAGAGTTCTGGAGGCTTCCGATCCTTTATCCGAAACAGTACATCTCGGCCATCTTCCAAGGGATCCTCCGCTGCCTCCAAGAACGATGATGCACACAGTCTAGGAAAGCTTTCGATCGAACGCCGCTCTGCGACACCCGAGCTGAACCACAAGCTATCCAGCGACAGTTGGGGCAAGAAGACTTCGAGGAGCCACAAGGGATTGATGTATATGAGTTCCAAGGAGCGTTTGCGCGAGAAGGAAGCCGAGCGAAAGCGTGTGTCAGGGGGGGGTTCAGGCTCGTCGTCTGGCGGTCTTCCAGGCGATAGTGTTCACAGCGGTAACCGAAACGATCCTTTCTTTGCTGAGACAGCAATCCGCGAAGAGTCGCAGTACGATTTACCCATTGAGCAGCCAATGGATAACCAGCACCCTATCCCTGTGCGCGGTTCCAGCCTGTCAAAGACGGGACAGCAAAAGCGATCAAACACAAAAAGATCAATGCGAGAGGATGGCGCAGTCGCTGATGTGATTCCGGAAACTGAGGAGCATAATAAGCCTCGAGACCGGGATGTGGGCAACAAGACGCTGGGTCATAAGACGCATAACCAGTCAAGGTCTCCGAGTCGATCACCAATCTATAGGCTTAAAGAACCAAGCCAATCCAAGAGCACCAGTGTGGCGGGCAGAAGCTTCCTTGACCTTAGCAAAGATGATAACGGCTTCAGCGACGAAGAAGACGAAGGCGCGCCATCCCCTGCTGTTGCACAAAATCGAAGGCGGGATCAAAGCATGGACCGTCATGACCGGAGACGATCAAGACGTCAGAGTCCGGCGCCGGCTGAAGGCGTCAAGGTGAAGCGTAGCAGCTCGCGACTCAAGCGTTTGTCTGCTCCTCTAGCACCCCGAGCCGACGAACGAAACCGCGAATCACCCAGTCCCCAACCAGTACAGAGCCACGCGCCTGCTGGTTACGAACGTCCTCAATCCGCCGATTCCGTCGATGATGCTGTTGAGTCCTACCTGTGCTCACCACGTCTGTCGCAAAAGATCCGACATCCTCAAACAGGCCGCGTTATATCATTCTCGGAAGTCGGTGATTCAGAGGGCTCTGCGGTTTTCTGCTGTGTGGGAATGGGATTGACAAGATATATCACGGCGTTTTATGATGAGTTGGCACTGACATTAAAGCTACGGCTTATTACCCCGGACCGACCGGGTGTTGGCGATAGCGAGCCTTACTCAGATGGCACTGCTACGCCGCTGAGCTGGCCTGGTAAGTTAATCGTTTTTCGATTGCAGGTTATGTACTAACTGTGGTAGATGATGTCTATGCTATCTGTCAGACTCTCAAAATCACCAAATTCTCTATCCTAGCCCACTCAGCCGGAGCCATTTACGCTTTAGCCACAGCCCTAAGAATGCCTCAACATATTCGGGGTAGAATACACCTCCTCGCGCCCTGGATTCCTCCTTCCCAGATGAACGTCTTTGGTACCTCACAAACCCTTCCCCCTACCAACGCCATCCCGACCTCACAACGAATCCTTCGAGCCCTTCCTACGCCTATCCTCAAGGCTGCCAACAGCAGCTTTATGATAGCGACAAGTAGCTCCATTACGAGTTCATTGCCGAAAACACCACGAAGGGCGAAGCGAAAGAACGGCGGACGAGAAAGCACAGGAAGTACCCGAAACGTGACGCCAAGCCTGGTGGTTAAAGAGAACGTATACAACAAGTCGCCTGGCCATGGTGACAGAGAATTGCCCAATGCTTCAGAGAATATGGACAGGATGAGCATCGGTCAAGGCACAAGAGGCGAAACGGATATTATTGCAGCAGCGGTCGACGCCATGGCAGACAAAGAGCGCCAGACGACTTACGACCTTCGTTTAACGCACGCCATTTGGGAACTCGCGACCACCGGAGCCAACCCAGCCGTGGACTTGTTGGTCTGTCTCGAACGACGACATACCATCGGATTTCGCTACGTCGATATAACAAGGCCCGTTGTCATTCACCACGGCAGTAGAGACACGCGCGTCCCTGTAGACAACGTCAAATGGCTCGGCAAGACAATGCGCCGCTGCGAAGTCAGAGTCCTCGAAGGTGAAGGCCATGGCCTCATGGCCAGCGCAAGCGTCATGGGCTCAGTCCTCATGGAGATGAGCAAAGAGTGGGAAGACTGGATGAAGATCACGGGGGCAGACGATCGAAAGGATCGCGAAAGGGGACGACGAGGTACACTCGTGCGATAACAGAGTAATATTAACACACTTTGGCGACCGCTTGGATAAAGTCCATCTTGATACCCCGGATAGAGAGCTTTCTTGCTTGGTCTTGGATAAAAGCACCAAGATTGAGAAGTGTTATATCTCGTTTGTTTCTTAAATAACATTAATCTTGAGGACCTTGATGTCCTGGCATAATGTCTGATACATATCATGGCGGAGACGCCATAATGACTACGTTTACAACTCAAATAAAACCTTCAATCACCCACCCACCATGTTAATTGTGCTGGTCATGAAGCTCACCCCTCAGCTAGCATCCTCGTCCAGTCGAACTTTCGCCATCCCTTCTTGAACCCCTCTACTCTTGGATCACCCCTCATCCACTTCCCCTGCTTCTTCATAATATGCGGCTCGGCATCGACAATACCACCCAGAACCTCCCGCGCAAAGAGATCGCCCTTTGGCCACCGTCCCGCATCCTCAACGACATGACCCAATCCCCCATCAAGCGTGAACCACACGTGGAAATACGGCATTTCTTTTGCGATGGAGCGTCGGAACGCCGAACGACCCATGCCGTCTCGTGCCTTGGCCCCTGTGTCGATAATCTTGCGGTGCTGACTCCACTCCTCGTCTGATGACAGGAATGCCTCTTTGAAGTACGCCGGGGCTGTAGCGCCTTCTTCGTAAGGAATCGGCACAGCGACCATGGCTGCATGCATACGGCGATGTGGCTGCGCTGCGTTTTCGTAGAAGACCACCTCCCGGCCCTGCTCGTGGTACATGCGGGTCAAGCTCTTCATGAAGTTCCGCAGTTCCTCCCACTCGTCGTCGTCGCACTCTAGAAGATTCGTGCGATGCGCAATGGGCGCGATGACGGCGCCACCGGGCGATATCTCTGGTTCTGTCGCGATGGTGAGAAATGCGCGTGTGCCGAGGGCGACGACGGGGGCGAGAGGGGGTTGGTTCTTGTCTTCGTGGTGGCAGAGGGGACAGTTGTCGAGAGCGCGGGACATCTTCTGGAAATCTGACACGGCCATGTTTTTAAGGTTGATGTCGGACTTGTGAATGCGCTTTGCGAGTTTCTCGGCGTTTTCGTCCATGTAGTCCAGATCGTTATCGAATTTCCCGTCTTTAGCGATGCGCTCTGCCAGACGAAGTCCTTCGCCGCCTGCTTGGCCCTTGGTGCGACGTTCCTCGCGGACCATATCGTCGATGGACATATCAGTGTTCTCTTGGACGTTACCGCGCTCGCGACCGCGTTTGTTAGTGATGGCTTTCGCTTCGTTGCGCGCACCAGCGAGTTGGCGGTTATCCATGACACTGAGGACGACGGCTTCAGGGTTGGACTGGGCGGTGGAAAACATAGCAGCTGCTTTGTTGTATTCGTCTTCAAGCTGCGCGGCGTTGGGAGCGCGGCGGAGTTTGGCTTTCATCATTTGGGCGCGGAGACGGTTCAGAGAAGACTGGTCCATGACTGGGGTTGTTTGGGGGTGGGTGTCGGGGATGATGGTGCCTTGTTCGGGTTCGGGAGGTGGTGAGTCTTTGTGTTGGTTCTTGATCCTTTCGCGATGGAGGTCGCCGGTTGGCTTATCGTGACCATTGTAATCTTTTCCGTAGATCCTTCTCCGGTCCATCTCTTCTTTTTCTTCTCGCGCGTCGTCAAAGTGGCTCAGGTCTCCGAATCGTTCCATCGCGACATCTTCTACTGGGCGACCACTCTCTTCAGCTGCTGTGTACACGGCTTTGAGCTTGGTCATGCGCCAGGAAGACCCAGCGTCGCCAAAGGTGTAATCGACAGTTCGTTCGGTCGGAAGATCGAGCTCGTCAATTGGCTTGCCTCGGTTGATATCTTCGATATGCGTGTTGATCTCGCGCTTGGACACGACACGCTTCGGCTCAGGCTTTGGGGGCGGCGACTTGTTCTTGTCTGGTCGGTGGATGTAGTCGACGTCGATGGAGGAAGGGGCAGTCATCCATGAGTCTCGCTGGAGGGATTTGGACCTATCTACAGGATCTTTGTTGGGTGTCTTCTCCTCGTCTGGGATAGGGAGATCTTGTTTAGCATCAGTAGTTTTACGATGTCGGTCGTCCCCGTGCCTGTGTCGCGATCGGTGGCCTTCTTCTTCGTCGCGCGAGTGTCGCGATCGCTTGGTTCTGTGGCCGTCATCATCGCCGTCGTGCCTTGTGCGATGTCGGCGTCGATGTCCATCTTTGTCACGTTCTCCATCTCGTTCTGAATCGTGTCGATGGTGTCTGTGTTTTCGATTGCGCTTTTCATCGTCGTGACGTTCTACGCGTTCTCTTTCGGCCTTTTCGGCTGCCAGAGTCTTTTCGAATTCATCTAGGCCATCCATTGTGACTACGTGGGTGTGATGTTGTGATGGAGAAGAGATTCGCTTTGCAGGTGGACAGTTACGTCAGGTTAGAAAAGCTAGGCCAGCTCGATGTGGGGCCGTTTGCGGAAGCTTCAGCTACTTCGATCTTGAACTTACCCTGTAAGAAAGTACAAGGTCAATCAGGAAGACCATCAATCTCATAGACGATATAGCAATTGATCTAGTATTCTGATATGATTAGTAGCTCACGGATCTAAAGACGCATGTTTTACCCGGCCCACGCCTTTTTCTAATTTGTTGGTATTAATACTCAGCCACGCATCATTTAGACCTTGAGACACCGCATTCAGAGAACTTCAATGTGTATTTTACGCAGTTGGTTCATTTATGGTAGGCTTAGCCAGCTGTAGTGTTCTTGTTACAGAACACTAATTTATTTGATATATAATGTTTCTTGGGCATTTCCTTTGCCTTCTTCTTTCTCGCGACCTACGCACGGGATATCCAGGGATTATCTCACGCAGCCTCACTTAACCTTCTAATGGTAATCAACGGAGTTGGTTTTCTTGGACGACTCTTCCCAAGTTATCTTGCAGACAGATATGAAGCCATAAACATGTATATCTGCTGGGATTACAGTCAGCTGTCTCTTGATATACTCTTGGGCCGGAGTTTCTTCAAAGGCTGGTCTACTCATCTGGACAGTAATATGTGGCATTGCACTGGTTGGGATTTCATTACTGTTTACTTCGACCTGGCATCTTTGACAATGGATTCAAGCAAACAGGGAAATCGTATAGAAAAAGGTGGTCAGTTTTGGTTTTCTGATAGGTCCTTGTACCGAGAGAGATTTCATATTCGACCTAGATGGACGATATGTTGCGGGACAAGTGTTTGCTGAAACTAATTTGGCTGTGTTTATCATTACTGCCAGAGATATCAAGAGAAGAAGGATGGGTTTGGAGATCTAAGTCAAGATTTGAGATTCTGAACTGGTTAAGGACGAAAGAGTTCGTATTTTAAAGGAAAGCTATACTCCATAGGCCTTGGTGGTAACTTTTGTCTATCATTCCTTGGTAGCGCGGCCCATAACCTCGAGGTGCCACGTCTTTTGGCCCAATGCCCTTTTCCGTCTCTGTTCGATGATTCGCGTTCGTTCATTTCTTCAGAAGCCTTCTAGCACTGGCCCCAGCACTCGCCGAATTCCTTCTCAGTTTACCAACCAACGCCTTGGCGGGCAGGACTCTACGATCAGGGGTATTTCCCTTGTCGGTTTCCCTGCTCTGAGTTCTGATGAGCTCTGACATTCTTGTCGGCATTGCTAGGCCACTGTCCCTATCTCGACGAAGTTGTCCTGTGCCGCAGTCAAGCCAGAGAACGTATCAAAGTGCAAACAGCAAATTGTGGCCAATGAAAATAAAAGATTACGTATTCCCGAATGTAAGAACAGTAAAACAATGGTATACTCGACCAAACTCCATGCACCTGGGCCCGTTTATGTTCTATGTCCTCCCCCCCTACCGCCGTTCGTCGGTAACTCGTGCACAAATTGCGTCGAACCCCCCATCTCCCAAGGACCTTGATGCATAGTGTTGTCACTCGGTGCTTCAACCGGCGCATAACTACTTTTCGAAGCCTCAAGCGACGGATCTATCCCGGGCGTGGAACGCTTCTTTCTTCGCCAGAGCATAAATCCTGCGACAACTAGGAGGAGTCCCCCTGCCACTGCTCCAATTGCCACTCCCGCGGTTGCTCCAGTGGACAGTCCCGGTGATGGAGGACTGTCTGCGGCTGTACTTGAAGCGGCGGTCTCGGCGGGTTTGGTGGCCGTTTCGATGGATTTGTTGGAGGTTTTGGTTCTTGTTTTGGGGTGTTTGGTTTGTGTGGATGTGCCGGCCGATGTGGTAGATGTAGTGGGGTCGCTGATATTGAACGTATGGCTCGAAAATAGTGACGATGTCTGGCCAGTCTGGAATAGCCAAAAGCTGAACGAGGTTCCGTTGGCAGGGTCGATTCCTTGGTAGGACACAATCCACTCATACTCTTTGGACTTGCTGTTTGCTATTCAATAGTCAACTAGCCATTCCCCCATAGCGACATATTCACCAAACTCACACTGCAAGTTGTACCTCTGGCCTGTGTTGGCTTGCCACATAGTTAGATCGGTGAACTTGGCATCCGTCTGCCAGGTGATCTTTAACCTGTCTCCCAGTTGATACACAGGATCATCGATGACGGAGTCTGATGAAGGTGGATTGATGAAACTACCAGCAGAGACCATCTGCCCCAGGGAGAGAAACGCCAGGAAGGACAATAAGCATCGAGTCGCCATGTTAGACAGTGGCGCAGTAGCCTCTCTGTTGAACAATATTGTTTGGAACAAGAAGTGGGAGCGAAGCAGGCATGCGACATTGGGAATACAGGTCTCTTATGGGATTCTGCTAGTCCAATACAAGTGCAAAGCAAGGATGGCCATCCATTGGAACGCTTTGATTAAGGAGCACCTGTGAGCCTTACCAACCAGGTAGTGGACCTAGCGTGTCAGCAAACTACTGGCACCATTGCCGCCAGGGCTGTGCAGGTTGCAGCTATGTTATGCAGCATTGATTTACCGCCCAGATGCATTCGCCTGGACTTGTTAGACTGATGAAGAAACTAACAGATCGTTGAGACGAACAAGACTACTAAAGATGTCCAAACCCTTCTTGATTTGTGACCCAAGCCACAAGAACAAATCGTCTCGATGGTCATGTCCTGGAAATGGGACGTCCTGCATAGATCTCATATCGACCAGTGAAAGCCTAAAACTCGTCAGTAAGTGGCCCGGTACCATCAAAGACCCACTTCCTTCGACGTCTCAGCCCCGAAACTTTCGGGACCGAGAGGATCAACGGCCCCGTCCGGTGTTTCAAGTCGAGAGGGGCGGATGATTTTCGCTTAGATTCAGCCTTGACTTTCATTACTGTCACTACGGATACTGGCTCGTTTACTTACTCTAGCGAATATTATTGTTTCATACCTTGAGCCAAAAGAAAGTTGCTACTCATCAACCAGCACGGAACTTACATCAACCTGGGTCAGCAACGCAGGGCGGTGACATCCCTGCCACCCCCAAGAGCTGACAGGATTTCCTACTTATATCACTGCGGACGGTTCTTCTGCCTAGCATTATGGTCGTTATGGCAGCCTGCGGTCTGCTGATTAGTTTGCGGGTTGTTGTACTCGTTTATATAAATTCTTGGACGGTTCTGAGCTTTGAGATACCCAGATCTGAACTCGATTTCTTACGCGTTACAGTATGCTAGCCATATCCGGTCTAGATTATTTTTCGCTGCCCAAATGGGTGACCATTGCGAGCAGAACGACGCAGCCGCAAGGTGGGTTGGCATAAAATATAAAATACACCAATTGATATCACTATATAGTCGTGTAATTTAAGGAATTGATTTCGTCATTTTGAAGAGTATCATAGGTTACCCTAAACTATCCGAAATAATAAGATCTCTACCCTAATACCCTCCTAATTCCTATTCTGTCAAGATATTTGATCTCAGATCTATACAACATCACTCTCCTTAATCAAAATATCTCGCGTAACCTCGCTAACATCTCTCAGACCAGCCAAATGCATATTCATCGTCAAATCACCACACAATGCCCGAAGAACATGTCTCACGCCATCTTCCCCCCCCAGCGCCAAACCGTACGCATAAGGGCGGCCGATAAGCACACACTTAGCCCCCAACGCAATGGCCTTGACGATATCAGCGCCGCATCTGACGCCACTGTCGAAGAAAATGTCAAGCTTGTCGCCGACGGCGTCGACGATTCTTGGAAGCATGCCCAGACTGCTTACTCCGCCGTCTTGCTGTCTGCCGCCGTGGTTGCTGACGACAATTCCTTGGACGCCAGCCTCGACACATTTTCTGGCGTCTGGTACACTTTGGATGCCCTTGAGGACGATGGGTCCGTCCCAGTGCTTCTTCAAAAATTCAATGTCTTCCCACGAATGCGAGTGCCCGGGAAATACAATCTTAGCCCACTCTCGGGCCGCGGTGCCGAGACCGCCTCCTGCTGATCCACCTTGAGCCGCCTGGTATGCTCCACTGGGTGCATCGGTGATATCATATCCGTGCTTCTCCTTGAACTGTTTCTTGAAAACAGGATCTGTCAGACCGATCTCGACGCCGATGTGATCCGGGTGGATGAAGGGGTTGTAGCCATTGTCCAAATCGCTAGGACGCCATCCGAGAACATACGTGTCGAGTGTGACGAAAAGTGCGGTGTACCCAGAGGCTTTGGCTCTTTGCAACATTGATATCGTGATGTCGTCATGTTCTCGACTTGGCCAGTAGAGCTGGAACCAGCGAGGCGCATCTTTGCCATTCGCCGCTGCCACATCTTCAATGCTCGTGCTGGAAGCTGTGCTAAGCGTGTAAGGTATTCCCAACGACGCAGCAGCTCGAGCAGCGGCTGACTCGCCTTCTGGATTGAAGATCTTCTGAACCCCAATGGGCGCGATTGCCAACGGGAATGGAAGAGTCTGGCCGAGAACCGTTGTGGTGGTATCAGAGAACTGCTCATTGCCGTCCTCATCCTTGCGACTGGGCACAAGTCGATTTGGAATGATGGACCAGCGCGAGAAGGAATTGATGTTATTCTGGTACGTCGTGCCATTGCCGCAGTTGCCGTGGATATAGCCCCAAGACGTCGCCGAGAGAGTCTCCTTGGCTAAGGGCTCCCACGCTGAAGGTTGAAAGGTGAACGCAGGTCGAGCAAAATGAAGTCCGGCATCAAAGATGGATTTCTCGTAGCCGAGGACATCGGCGCTCGGTGTAGGAGCCATGATTGTTGACTGAGATGGTTGATCGATGTGGGACTGAAGTTGGTAAGGATTGCGGCTCTACTAATTTGTACTTTTTCTAATTGGACTATTCCCGGATATGTCGGGAGTTACAGCACAATTCGCTAATCGGCTGGAAGCGCAATGACGTGTGATACGATCCGGTATCTAACGGTGGTCTCCCACAGATTCGGCTTTCAAGTAGTCAACCCAGTGGGCTTGCCAAAACCGTTGAATGATATTACGTTACTTTTTCTGTTCTTACCTACTTTACCCGACGCTTTTAAAAAGAGAATACCGGTTCGCCTTGCGATTTCCTGGCCTATTCTTCACACAAAACTGCTGTTCCGTTACAGCCGGTCCGATTTGAGTGACGTCGTTGACCCAATAAAAACATGCACGCACTGACACGAAGAAAACGGAAGTTCAAGATAACAAATGCCTACTCTGTCGCTAAGAGAATTGAACGCAGCTTGCAACTGATTATCTAAATGAGTCGAGAGACTGTGCGAGGTGAGATTGGGCTAAGCTCAGTATTATATGATTTAAGATGTACCAGCGTCAAACCCAAATAAGCTATCGAAACCCATCATGTCCTGATTTAGAAGCTGTTCGTCTCCCATCGCACAATTAGTAAAGCCAACCTGATGATCTCCGTGTTGAGACAGCGTGGGAGCTTGCTGTGAAGACGCGGGGGTATCAGCTATGAAGCTCTGCATGAACTGCTCGATATCGAAATCCGTCAATTCGAGATCGGAATTGGCCTGAATGTTTGCGGACATGCCAAAGTCTGAATTGGACAGGGTTTGCTGAAAACTTAATGTGCCGGGGAGTTGGTTCATAGGATCAATATTACTAGGCTCCCGGCCAGTCGTGCCAGCGTCTTGCGTCTCGTTCGTTCGACAGCTTGTAGGCTCTATTGCGACAAAGTCTCCAACATTGACTCCCAAACGCCGCATGATCCCAAGCAGGATCTTCAACGTCCGTTTTGGACCGTGGCAACAGGTCTGCTGTATAGACAAAATCTCCAGGCAAGTTCGTAGACATATATGGGCTTGTGAACCTGTACTCTTTTGCGCAGCCATGCGAACGTGGATTGTCGCACTGACATATGTGGCGTACGACATGAAGTAGGGTGCCATCTTAAAGCAAAAGTGTTGTTTGTATACTCGTAAGATCTGATGGATTTCTAGTGCTGCTTTTGCGCAGTTGGAGAAAGCTTCGGGGGCCGCAGTGGCTGAAACGGATGTGAGATGTCCCTCTGAGAGAAAGGGCCGACATACCAGGATGGCCAACGAGTTGTACAATGCCCTGGTATTGTCAGTATGCTTCCAGCTAAGTTCAAGCTAAGTTCAAGTATCAACTTACACTAGCGACAGAGTATGAGGGAGTATGGAAGAATTAGCAGGATCGTGTAGATGAACTCGCAAATGCTCAGGTAAGCCATCTTTCCATGTTTTAAGCTGACCGTGGAGTAAACGAGCAGTTTCCCACAACTCATCTGCACCCTTGGCAGAGCTTCTCTCCGCATAAAGCGCACAGAGAATCTGATCCATGATGCTGCTCAGCTTGCAAAGCTGCTCAAATGTAGATACATTGTACGCTGGACAGTTCAGACGTGTTGGCTGTGCAGAGTACGTGTGGGTGCTGAAGTCTTCCAGCTCTTCGAATTCATCAAGAAATCTGATTGGCACGCTATTGTCATGTTCACGCAGTCGAGTGGGACGACCTTGGTAGATAGACTGGACTTTGTCCAAGGCTGAGAGATGTTAGCCATGCAACGACGTCAGTTTTCGAATGACTTACTGAAAGCTGCCCAAAATACACGACGCCCTATCTCTGTATCTTCAACAGAAGTCCTCTTAGACAATTTCCGAGCTGGACCATCAATGTGCAGCCCAAGATCGACAATCATGTTAATGGCAATGCCCATGTAGTGCCAGGACAAACTCCTTTCATTGCACCATGAGAACAAAGCATCCGCCACAACTAAGAGCGCCTGTATAGTGGTGACCTCACTCTTGAACAAGATCTGAGAGCCAGAGCCATGCAATATTTGTTCAAACTTGGCACGAAATGGACGACCGATGGAGTTCAGATCATTGGCGTCGAAGAGAGTGGCCGCAGCTGCTGTATACTTTGAGCCAGAAAAGAGCATAGCGTTGAGGAGTAATTCAGAGAAGTAGGGGCCGTGGCAGGCCATATCCCGCATGAAAACCGGTCGATAAACGACGGAGCCTATATAGTGCTGGCGGTTCCAAAAATTGGACAATAGTTCCATGCCAACTTTGGGATCAAGTTCTCCGAAATCCAGCTTTCCTGCTCTCAGGTTGATCCTCTCAAGCTGTCCTATTTTCTTAATTAGTTCTGTATGATGGACCACTGAGCAATATCGTCTCACGCTGCCGCGTTGTCTCTGCCAGAAGTTGGTTTTTGACGGCTGAATGATCTGCGGTATCTGAATGATGATATGAGTTCTTGGTTGCAGTTAAATCGACCGTACCGCCTGAAGGTCCATGGAATGCGTTGTCTTCAGGCTGACCGGTCGTTGTTGGTGGATAAGCCAAGGACACTACATTGGTATGTGTTAGCCGCGGAAGATCATTTACATGACTGGGTACAGCCACAGGGTATTCCGAGTCTTGAGTGTTTTGCTTTGTAGTTGGCTCATACAAGGCTTGTGGAGGGGCGTCAGAATGCTGATCATCGGCTAGCTCTGGGTTCTGCGAGTGCAGTTGCTGGCGCAGACGAGCATTCTCCTCTTCAAGCTGGTGTATACGGGCATTGGATGGCCTGCAAGCGGAGTAAGTCAGTTAACTGTAGTAGGTGTTAGAGAATCATTACCTGGCTGGTGCCGTTCTCTTGGAGTACGTGCATTCCACGGTGCGACCCTGACAGTTTTCACACCTAGGTTGCGCATTATCGCAACGCAACTAAGATGCGTTAGCGACAGTGTATTGTCTTGGAATCATGGGTGATTAGGTACCTTTCTTTTCCTACAAAAGTCGCAGGCGGTGGATGTCCGCTGGGGCCGACGTTGAGCTGTTACCATGATGCGAAGGCGGATGGTGACGGGCCGTAACGTTGAAGGATGACGATGATCCGCCGAGAAAAATGGCGGATCGTCCAAGTTTATCATGATGACATAAGCGGAGAGTAATTTGCCGTATTTCCGCAGGTTGACCGATATCAAGCATCATCTTTACGATAGCCAAATTGATCGGTCTGAGCGAAATAAACAGCAACCACTTAGACTTGAGTCGATGTTCTGCACGCCCCTGCCAGAAGAGTGTTCTTAATAATTATGTGTGTTATATGCAACCTCTTGCTACCAGGCCTTTGCGAAATATGAAATGTCTACTCTACTGCGGCACCCGTCGTCTTGAAATTGTCCTTTGCCTTACTCGCACATGATGGTTGGTGTTTCAACCTGCAGATAGACGAGATACCAGCCAGTATACTTGGTCCTCAATCGGCTGTCGACTTACTGTACAGCTCTACACAGCACAGGAGGCCGTTACAGGCGGCCCAACCTGGATCAAGAAGTATTGTTGATTGTTGACAGATACCGTCACGCGTTTAGCTAGATTATTGTATACAAAGTAAAACCTTGTACTGTGCGATAGTTGTATTTCGCACATAGTAGCCTTGCCATTGATAACTTAGGGAATAGCCCACGTAAGAGGTGAGGAGAAAAGTCTATACACTATGCTTCCAAGCAAATCTTGCTCACAGTGATAGTAACTATCACAGATAAGATTTCGAGTCCCCAGTAGCACCAAGCTAGAAATCACCAGTTCGTGGGTTAATAAGGTACTCTATGCTTCTTCTCAAAATATTTCTAGCGATTTAGTTTATGCAGAACCATTAAAAGGAATATATTTTTATTTATTTTCTCGGCTTTAACCTTTAAGGTGCCTGAGTCTTCCATTTATCTTCCGTAGTATTAACAATAGTAACCTTTCCGGGCAGGTCTAAACTTAATATATCATATCAATCGGTGCGTACGGCAACTGACTGAACTCTAACCAAACTGAACTCGTAGGCTGCTGAAGAGTATAACATAGTACTCAGCTGCTAGCCCTTCGGGAAAGGTTATCAGTGTTAAGGTCAGTTGCCTAAAGTTAAAAGCTAACTTCGGCCGAGTATGTACGTAGGTTCAATTGCCCCGACGACCAAAGGACATGTGATCAATAAGAGCCCACTGTACGATGATGACTGCCTGCCGTGACGCAAAATAGTAGTATCAACAGTAGTATTAACTGGGGAAGGAATATATACATTTGCATTTAAATTGGTTAGTTAAATCGAGAAACCAACCCAGGTAAATCAATTTAAGATTTATCTCATCCAGTCTCAATCGTCCTGAATAACTTGTATAAATGTGCTACACTCTGTGGAAAACCATTGCACAGTATTGGGTGAGTCACGCGACCCCACACCGTTCAGCGAAATATGACCAGGTGGCTGATGCTAGCCTTGAGGACTTCCCGTCACATAGCTAAACTCTTCCTTTATCGTAACGTATCGCCTCTTATGAATGCCAAGTTTGCCTACCGCATCCTGCACAATTTGTATTTTGTCCTCGCACAGCCCCGCAAGTCAAATCCTCGAGGCTCAATATCCGACCCGCTAATCCTCCAAGTCCCCAGTTTGCCCCCAGGCTATCACTCTTTAAGGCTCGAGCGTGCCACTCGCAGCAAGGATCCCGAGGACAATGATCCAATAATCTGGAGATTTCCGCAGCTGGGGAATAAAGACCCGCAATCTTCGAGGCTTTCGTCGGTCTACTCCGTACGGGGAATTGCTGCACAAAAAAAGTTACACCTGAAGGGAGGAAATTCTGCCGAGGGTATAAAAGGCCTCGGCTTGTGATCTGCGGTATTTTCGTCTGGATTTCATACCTTCCTGAATTGGTTTTTTCTTTCCAGAAACATTCGCTTTTTGGTTTTGGCTGCAGAAAATACTACCTACACTTTGATTGAGAGCTCAGTTCCCTTATGCGAGACATGACGGCTGCTACACCCCCGGTCTATTCCCACGACGCTGGGAAAGACTCCAAAACTATACCTTCCAGCTTGACCAATGAGGACCACCTTGAACAGCAGAATGTCTTTGGGGATGAAACGCACAGAAGGCTCAAGGGCCGCCATATCCAATTGATTGGAATTGGAGGTACAATTGGCACAGTTCTATTTGTATGTCCCTCCATAAACGTCTCCTAATTCTCGCATCGCATGCGACTCCCAATCCCCGATATGGCCCATACTGAGTAGTGCTTGATGTCCCAACGACTGACAAGACATCTCGTAGGTTCAAATCGGCAAAGGTCTCATGCAGGGCGGCCCTGGCAGTCTCTTCATCGCCTTCTCATTCTGGTGTCTCATCGTGCTCACAATCACCATGTGCATAGCCGAAATGGTTTCTTACACGCCAATCTCATCTCCCTTCGTCCGGTTTGCAGGTATTTACGTCGACGAAGCTCTGGGTTTCGCTGCAGGATGGAATTTCTTCATCTTTGAAGCTGCACTCGTGCCTTTCGAAGTAACGGCGTGTCACTTTATCCTCCAGTTTTGGACTGACGCCATTCCTGTCGGCGCGACCATTGCTGTGGTTATCGTTCTCTACGCGCTCATCAACCTCATGGCGATCCAGTATTTCGGAGAAACTGAATTCTGGGCTGCTATTGGAAAGGTCATCTTGATCGTCGGGCTAATCCTCTTTACCTTCATCGTCATGGTGGGCGGCAATCCTCAGCGTGACGCGTTCGGATTTACATACTGGAAGAGCCCCGGAGCCTTTGCTGAGCTTTACTATGAGGGTGCTCTAGGCAAATTCGTGGGCTTCATGGGCTGCCTCATCCAGGCAGCCTTTTCCATTGCAGGCCCAGACTATGTGGCAATGGCAGCTGGAGAAGCAGAAAACCCTCGCAAGATCCTCCCGCGGGCTTTCAAGACGGTCTTTTACCGCCTGACATTCTTCTTTGTGCTTGGATCCCTTTGCGTAGGCATTCTCGTGCCCCATGATGACCCCAACATGATCGCAGCCTTCAGAGATGGTAAGGCTGGAGCTGCCGCTTCACCATATGTTATTGCCATGGACCGTCTCGGTATCCGTGTTCTGCCTCACATCGTCAACGCAATGATTCTAGTGTCAGCATTCTCCGCCGGAAACTCCTATGTTTTCTGTGCGACGAGATCTCTATATGGTCTTGCGCTCGAAGGTAAAGCACCGCGGTTTCTTAGAATCTGCACCAGGACGGGCATACCTATCTACTGTGTTGCCGCTGTCCTAGCCATCGCCCTTCTCTCTTTTCTCCAACTCTCGAACAGCTCAGCTGTTGTGTTGAGTTGGTTTGTCTCGTTGGTCACTGCTTCACAGCTGATTAACTTTTCTGTGATTTGCTTCACGTATATCCGCTTCTATCGTGCAATGAAGGTACAAGGCTTCAACCGCTCGACCCTTCCCTATCGTGCGTGGTTCATGCCCCATGCTGCTTACATCGGAATGGTCGCAACCTTCATCATGGTGTTCGTTGGTGGCTATACGGTATTTTTGCCAGGTCATTGGGATGTTCCCAACTTCCTCTTCTCGTACGTATTCGGCCCGCTTAAGAAAGAAAAATCTAACCGCCCCAGATACACTTCTGTCGGATTATTCCCAGTATTATATGCCGGTTGGAAGATTGCGCACAAGACTAAGATCGTCAAGCCCACAGAAATCGATCTCCGGCATAATTTGGCTCCAATCGAGGAATACGAGCGAAACAACGTGCCCCAACCGCCAGCGTATGAACAATCTCAACCCGCCTCGATATGTATAACGCTAACGGTATCATTCAGAAACTGGTTTGAGAAGATTCTACACTTTTTGTTTGGCTAAACAAAGTGACGTCGACCGAGCAATATGAATAATTAATGAACCAAAATACAAAGAGCAGCAGCACAAGCACGATGAGGTGATAACCTGGTTAAAATAGAGGTTTTAGTGTTCAAATAAACTTTCTCGTCAAAAGTGGCATTTTAAAGAATCTATTTCTTGATATAGGGCGCCATCGTCTCAGCAGACCGACCCAAAAGCTCTGTGTAGTAACTGTCCGACAGCAGCCCAGATCCATGATCAATGATAAACTGCAGCTGATCCGGCGTAACTTCAACTGCCCCTGTCTCCAGCTGCGCCTTTCCAAAGTCACCAACGGGTGTACGATCAATCGACGGCATAAACTCAACAGCCAAGCCACCATCGTAGCCTGCTTCGGCAAGGGCTTTCATTATACTGGGCCAGTCAAATGATCCATCTCCAGCTGCAAGACGGTTGTTATCGCCTACGTGAAAATCGACAATGCGAGAGTGACAGGCTCTGATGGCGCCTAGAAGATCTTTCTCCTCGAGAGCCAGATGGAAAGGATCAAAGGCAATGCCTACATCGTATCCAACCTCGTCGGCAAGAGCGAGAGCTTGGTTGGAGCGGTTGAGGAAGTATGTCTCAAATCTGTTGAGGGGTTCTAGTGCAACCTTGATGCCCTTCTCATGTGCCAAGGCCGCGACTTCACGGAGGCCTTCGACGGCCCATTTCCACTCGTTCTCGGGAGTAGATGAAGGGATAATCGTGCCAACGTTGCCTGGTACGACGGTGATTATCTGTCCGCCGAGTTCAGCTGACATATTTACGACCTGCTTCATGTATTCGATGGTATCTCGTCGTTGTTGGGGGTCAGCAGCAAGTAGATTTCGCTTGCCATGCTGGACAGTGACAGTTCCCCAGCATTTGATGTCGTACTTCTGAAGAAGTTGGCGGGTCTCTTCGATGGGGAATTGGTCCGGTTCGCCAGCTAGTTCAATGGAAGTGTAACCAAGGAGTACGAGTCTCTCGAGAGTCTTCTCAAGTGGCTCGGGCCGCATCCAAGTATGTGAAGATAGATGCATTATGATGGAGTGTAACAATGAAAGGTATTTTGAGAGTTGTGTGACGATGAGATAACAATGAATCGAGGTTATATGAAGCTTATTTATGGCTTTGTACAACACCAGCAGCTGGCCCTGGAGAATCTGAGTGGGCGGATGATGGGCTTCCGTTAAGGTGGAGACGGAGCATCAACAGAAGACGAGTTGAGGAGTCGGGCTAATTTACTTATCGAAAGGGTTTGTCAGCGGAACACGCGAAGGAAGACAATCCTCCATCTTGATGTCTGGATCAAGCTGCATAACATGAATAAGAAATCTATATATACCCGCCCTATACTCCTC
Source organism: Fusarium nurragi (assembly GCA_012977755.1). Taxonomy (NCBI): domain Eukaryota; kingdom Fungi; phylum Ascomycota; class Sordariomycetes; order Hypocreales; family Nectriaceae; genus Fusarium; species Fusarium nurragi. Next base: position 261,245 of record JAALXI010000061.1, read on the forward strand.
GAAATGACCTCAAATCAGCAATCGCATCTGGCAATCACATCTTGCGCTCCCGTCCTTGACCCTTCATTACACACACATCTTCTTCCACATCAACCACTATGGCCATTCCCTGGAACGACGAATCAGTCTTTGAGTCTTACGACATCATCGAGCCAACGTGAGTACTGAACCCAAAGCCAATCCACCCTCATCTGACATTCACAAAGCTTCAAGACTGTCGCGTCTCACGACATCAAAATGGCTGTTCTTGTCCCCAAAGGCCTCAAGCCCGGCGCCCATCCCATTATTTACCACATCCATGGTGGTTTTCTCGCCATGGGCCACGCTCTGTTTGCGCCCTTCTTCGCAAAGTGGGTTGACAAGCTTGCGCTGAAGAACAACGCTATCATTATCTCTCCTGATTATCGACTCCTTCCCTCTGCAAACGGCCTTCAAGACATTCTTGAGGACGTGGAGGATGGATGGCAGTGGTCGAAGTCACAACTTCTTGCTGTACTGGAGGATAAGTTTCCTGGTATCTCATTAGACTTTTCGCACACACTACTTGTTGGTGGCTCTGCTGGGTAAGTTTTGTCCTCTACCAATCCATTCGTCGCTTTTACTAATCTTCGATACTAGTGGATACTGCGCAACTCAGCTTGCTCTCTCTCACCCCGACGACTTCCAGTCTCTTGGCGTTGTCTACCCTTTGATCGACATCGACGACAGGATCTGGACCGAAGGTCCTCGCTCTGATGAACCTACCATCCTGCGCATGCCACTAGAGGAATTCCCATCAAAGGAGGACACTCTTGCCTGGATCGCAGAGAAACGCAAAGTACCCGAGTCCAGGGCTGGTTTCGAAAGGACCCCTTACGCTGCTGCAGCCACTCAGCGGGGGCTCTTCGCATCTCATCTGCTTGACAGCAGGGGCCTCAACAGCTCCGATTTCAGACCAATGAAGAGAATCGAGGCCGGTGCTAGACTGCCCAAGAAGATGTAAGTACTTATCATCCTGGGCGAAGAAAAGATGTACTGACCAAGTGCAGGTGGATCATGCATGGAAACGACGATTCGACTGTGCCAGTCCGTGCCTCTTACAAACTTGTGGAACTCATTTCGCAGAAGCTGCCTCGGGTCACTGTGCGATTTGATGTGGTTCCTGGCCAGGATCATGGATTTGACTTTGATGAGAAGAGATGGGAGTCTTTCGAAGATGAGGCACTGGGTTTTATTACAGAACCCTGGCTGGCCGAGGCTTGAGTGGGAAGTCTGGGTGTCTAAACTCGTATTTTTATTACATCATTGTTATGTACTTTGCCTATAGATCATATTGTCAATTTTAGTTTCATAATTGCAAGGCTATGATTGGTATTCATCCATTACATCCTCGCAACTGTGCCTAAGTTCATCCACTAACAGTCGGCTGCCGGTAATTTTCATATCAGCAGGCTTATGTACAGTAAGCTTACCGGTTTCCTTCCCAATCGGGGCAATTCTAGAATGAGTATAGTAGCTAATTTGTAGAAGCGAGTACTACTAAGATTATTTTAACTATCATGATGCTCGGTCGGTTAGGTGTCAATGAATATTCTCCAAGTGGGCGTAATGATAAACCTCACGGCCCGTTTACAAGGCAAAATTAATATTTTGAGACCTGAGTGGGAGCAGGCTGCAGCCCGCAAACTCATAAGTATTCAAGATTTTCAGATATCGTCTGGACAAGGCCGTAAGCGCGTGTCTGCATCAGGGGCCATATCTTTCAGTCGTGTGAAACTGCTTAGGTCTTGACATCTTGTTTGATATAATGGCGGCATATGTTGCTTGCTGCTTGTACTTCGCAGTTTTGGACTATCGAGTTCGTTGCAGGTGTGTAGACCATACCAGGTGGCTGCTTACACTCGCTTCAACTTAAATTGATAGATGAGAGAGCCGAAGAACGATGTACATTCAATCAAAACCCTTGAGATTTTGAGGGTGTTAGCATATGCATTGCTTCTTTGTCTTTTGTCAACGTATTTGTTTAGACGAAGCCTTTTTCGGCACAATAATAGTATTGCATCGCGATAAAATAGAGAAATGGTCGAGTCGCAGAGAGTTGCCTAAAACGTTTTGTTCCATTCTGGATTGGCCATGTCGTGTACCTTAGCGAAGGCTCAAGGGCTGCAAGTAGAAAAAAAGGTTGTCGAGTTGAAATGACTGAATGCTGTGCTTGCAAGATGGAATGGGATGAACTCATTCTACAAACGAATAATGCTATATAGGTAGGTCGCATTATAGGCGGGTCAGACAAACTTAACCGTTCTTCTTACTCGAGCGGTAAGAAAGAGGAGGGGGATAAGACGGGGTACTATTCCAAACGTTTCTATCCATGGCCACAGTGGGTCGTTGTGGTAAGGTAGAAGGGGAGATGTCCGAGGACCCTTGAATGTTTATTGGAAACCTTCTACTCCGTATTCAGAGCCTGGTCAAGATGCTCGTCACCGGAACTTCCTCCGTACTCACTGGCCAGAGCCGGGTGGGGGTTGCAATAGGGTGGACTGCTCGGCAGATCTTCTCCCACCACTTGCACCTCGATCTGATAAGGCTGCTGTATCGCGGTGCCGTTGAACCCTTGTTTTATTTTTTGGTGGTTACAATCAAAGCGGGCGCTGAAGAAAAGATTATCAGTTGCATTATTGCAGAGGATCATCGCACGTCCGGCCAATGGGTGGTGCCAGTGCCGAGTCACGATGGCGAGTGATAGGGGATCGAATGACCTAGCGCACCGGCCTGGCAAAGATCAGCCCCAGTGAGTTGCCTCTAGCTGCCCATCCTTTGAAACGTGCTTAGCGTGCCCCCTCTGGAGCATGGCACAGAAAGACCGCTTCCGGGGGCTGGAGGCGCTGATCGCTCATGGAGCCATGCGGAGGTCTCACACGTCATTCACGGCGTGGCTTGAGGAAAACCAGGCATTGGTTGTCTGTGAAATGCCCCTGTCAACGTTAATACCCCACCATAAACTTGGCACGAGCCGATGATCATTCGGCTTTTGCCTTTTAATATTCGCCTTTTGTGAAAAAAGAGTCGAGCATATATACTCTGGGAATATCTATCCAAATCCTCCTGTGTCCCGTGAAAGGAATTACCATCCAAGTCTGCTGCAGGATTCATACTTGTTGTCAACTCGTGCTGTGACGTACGTAAGCGAGTCTGTACGCATCACTCGCACCTTTTTTTTCTCTTTCCCACGAGGGAATTCACGTTTCTCGTACAACCTCAATATGAGATTCTTCGCGGTCGCCTCGGCCCTTTGGCTGAGCCTCTGCCCAAGTGTCCTGGCACAAGATTCCTCAACACAACCAGCCCCTGCAGCCGACGCCTCGGGCTCTTTATCCCTCAACACCAACCAGCCTTCGTGGGCGTTTGACTACTCAACACAACAGCCCAGCGGTTCCAATTGGATTGGTATTTACTACAGCGCCGGCGGCGGTCCTGTTGACCAGAAGAAGGGCTCTTCCAATTCTATCAAGTGGAAATGGGCTCCTAAGGCTCAGGGCTCAGTGACGATTGATAGCCAGAGCCTCGAGCCTGGAAACTACACTGCGTTCTTCCTTGCAAATGGCGGTTACACATGGCTTGCCCAGCCTCTTCAGGTCATCAAGAGTCGAGAGTTTGGCGGAGATGTGAGCTTCATTGTTTCTGATGTCAGTCTTCCCAACGGCCGCGTCGACGATAAGTACTCGCACAGTATCCGAGGTCTTCTCCGTGGTGGAAACGGTGACGCGAGCTTTTCAAACGAGGGCTCCAACGCAGACTGGATCAAGGTCAGCTCTGATGGTATCATCTCTGGAACACCCACCTCAAGCTCTGGCGAAGCTGTTGTTACTGTTCGCGCTACGGGCACTGATTCTGCTTCATCCGCTGTCTTCACCGTCAACGTCGCCAAGTCTGGCGATGCTCTTCTGAGCCAGCTCAAGGTCCTGACTCTCAACATGTGGAACGGCGGCACCGGGGTTACCAACTACCACGAAAAGCAGGTCAAATTCCTGGCTTCATGTGGCGCCGATGTTGTTGGTATCCAGGAAGACCAGCAGGGTCGACATGTTCCTCGTCTCGCCGATGCTCTGGGTTGGTACCACTGGTCCAGCGGCGGTGATGTAGGTATTCTTAGCAAGTACCCCATCGTCGACGACTACGGTGTCATCAGTGGACCCGGCCGTTCTGGTGGTGTCAAGATTGCTCTGGATGGTAAGAACCAGCAGATCAACTTCTTCGTCGCCCACCTTGGCTACACTCCCTACGGACCCTACGACACTTGCTTCGACCATTATCCCGTCGACAAGATTTTGGACCGTGAAGCTCAATCTGGCCGCACTCCTCAAATGAAGGCTACTCTATCTGGCATGGAGAAGCAGTTGGACAACGCTGACGACACCCCCGTCTTTCTCGTCGGCGACTTCAACGCGCCGTCTCACCTCGACTATGTCGACGGCCTCAAGGAGAAGAACTGCGGCTACTCAGGCATCAAGTGGCCTACATCTGTGCTCCCCGAGGAGGCGGGTCTCGTCGACTCGTTCCGCGTTGCCCACCCCGATCCCGTCGCCGAGCAGGGTATTACCTGGTCACCAATCTACATCTGGAACGGCGACAGACGACGACCCGAGCCCCTTGACCGAATTGACTTTATCCTGCACAAGGGTAAGGGTCTCAAGGTCACTGACTCTCGCACTGTGGTTGTTGGCGAGCCTAAGCCTGAACCTAACCACAAGGACAACGAGTGGTTCTCAGACCATGCATCTGTCTTGACGACTTACAAGCTGTAAGGCTGGTTTCATGATTGTGACGTATAATTCTCACAAGTTTATATAATGACGTTAACGATTGAATACAAATGAACAACCTTTTTTTTTTTTATACGGACTGTGATCTAGTAATGTGACGTCTGATCGTGCTGAAGAGGCTCAAGCCCCACGAGCCAATCGTAATGCTCGTCGCCGAGTTACAGCCAAGTCAAGTCAGTCTTGGCGTACGGGGTACAAACCTTGCCTCAACTGGATCGTAGTGATTTATGCGATAGACTCTTCATACATTGAAAGTCACAAGTCTTACATCAGAATTTCGATGAGGCAGAATCTGAGTCACAGCATTGGAAGCTCGACACTTTGAGTTTCCGACGTTATTATGTCATCCCGTAGATATTTCCATCGAAAGCCTTACACGCATAGATCACCCTCAGTCGAACCGAAAAACTACATCATGCTCATCAATTTACTTCGTTACTTTTAATTCTAAGCGTCATAATGAATGGAAATCCCGACGAACACCCAAGCACCACCACATAGTTGGCGTCCTCCCTTCACCGGCCGTTGGTAATGGGTGGAACTAGGAAAACAGGGCCAAAAGAATGGTCGTATTATACAGGCACAACAGGTTGTGCTGAGTTGCGTCATCACCTTGTGTTTCAACTCCATTGTTCTCAAACACATTTGGGTCTAAGCGAATGCGCCGACAATAGACATTCCAAGGGCTTGGCAGAGTTAGCGAAAGCACAGACGGGGTGTGATGGGTCGTTGCACATACCTCCGAGAAAAAGCCAGGCCATGGCGGCGATCTTGTCCTTCTTCTTCATGAACTGCTTGGCCTCCTCTGAGAGGAAATCTTCGACGAGCAGGTTGACCAAGGCGGCGTAGATCAAGAGGCCGGAAGAGCTTTGACGAGTTAGTGATGAAGCAGGAAGTTTTTCGTGGGGTACTTACATAGAGTTGAAGACTCCAACCAGGATCAGACCGAGCTCGCCCTCGGGGTCGTAAGAGTTTCGGCTGGCAATCCCAATGGCTTGGCCAATTGGCGCCGTGCTGCCGAAAGCGAGGACAAGTAGCCATGGTCGGATGCTGCCTTTGGGGTAAGGCACCGCGGCGATACGGGCTCCGAGACCAAGACCCTCAAACATCTGATGGAACATGATGGCAGTGAGAAGAACAACCAGACCGTCGGTGGTCATGGCGATTGTCATTCCAACGAAGACAGAGTGGAACAGAATACCACCCTCCAGGAGAGTGATGTTGGTCGACATCCTCTTGTACACGGCAGGGTCAACTGCTTGGTTCTCCTCATCAAAGAATGACTCGGTGACCTCCACACTGGGCTTAGAGTCGATGGATGCCTGAGATGTGTACTGGGTCTTCTGAATCATGTCCATCATCTCAGATCGCTGGCGGATGTATTGCTCGTAGAAAACGACAAACCACGCGGGCATGGTGGAGTTGCTGTCATGATCTTGCGAATAGGCATGAGGCTGGTTCTCCTTCTCGTACAACTCGCGAGCCATGGCCTTCTCGTAAGGAAAATCGTGCTCGTAAACGGTCGCGTCTGAATCAGAGCGTTGGTGCTGCCTCAAGTTGGCAGCCTCCGGGAAGGGACGCTGAGGACGAGGAGGAGGCGGCTGGACTGTGATTGTAGTGCCGGTTGGACCACCGTGCGAGTGACCTCCAGCCTTGGCGTTGATGTAGAGCTCGACCACGAAGAGTGCAAGCATAGCAGCCATCATGATGACTCCGGGCATGGCAGGGTAGATGTCGGTGAAGAGATCGGGCAAGCATGGATTCGTGAGACTTCCAAATGCTGTTGGAAGCAACTAGATAGAAGGGCCATTGTCAGCTTCTCGGGCTCATTCGTTAATCTGACGGTTGGCTTACATGAACGAAAGCAGTGGCTATCAAAACTCCTGTACCGAAATGCTTGCAGGCGAAAAAGACCTTGGGGGGCATCTTCAGCCATTTGATTTTCCTGGCAGCAACAGGGAATCCAGCGCCTTGGACAAGTTAGCAATTGCATGATAGAGACGAGCAGATATTACGAACCCAAGCAGGAAACAGTCAAAACAGCAACTATGATATCGATGTTAGCAGCTGGACAATGGATTGTCTATCGCCGGGTGCCTTACAAAGACCTCCAACATGTGTGGCCAAGGGGTAATCCTCAGAGCCGGCTAGACCGCCCGCTCCGCACTGGGGCTTCGACATGACTGTGATTGTTTCGAAAGAAATGGAGATCGAAATATGTCGCTTCAAAGGATCGTGGGGAGAGAAATCGTGTTAAACAAATTCCAGAGACCCAGTCCTTATGAAGAAGCGAAGAAGAGGCAATTTAGAAGTGATAATAAAGAGCCCAGGAAAGAATTCACCATTTGACACAAGAAACGGCGTTGAGGAAAAAGAGTTGTCCAGGTTCCAGCCTAGATACAAACAGAGAGTGTAGAGTATCGGATCTGTATCTTGGCGATGTCTTTGTCTTTATAGACTTCTTGGCAATACGTTATAATAAACTATTCTAAGCCGTGAGGCAAGGTTGTGATGCAAAACAGGCGTTGTATCAAGCTCCGCTGCGGGGTTTCAAGATACTAAGTGAACGATGCGACCATGGTGTTTCAAGCACAAGATCCCCATGTTCAAATGCCGCTCTAGACCACGGCGATCTCGCAACCATCCAGGGCCTATATCGGAGAAATAATCCTCTCGCCAGGATCCGATTGGCGCGAGCCCTGTCTCGGAAGCCAGACAAGATCTGCGCCGAAGTTATGCTTTTTACGGGAAGCGATAGATCTGCTGTCACAGAATGCTGCGTTACGACGCTTCAGGGTGTCAGAAGCACCACTGTACGTGCGCGGATGTTGGTGTTTCCGGCCAGAAAGCTCAGAATATCATCTCGTTGCTGTCTCAGCTTTTGCGAGTTATGACATATGACGGAACATTTGTAGATTGATAAAAATAAGTGCCGGCCATTGTCTCTCTGACGAAGGACCCTCGCCTCAGCTGCACATCTGCGGAGAACGCTCGCCTTCGCGTATCCTCTCGGCCGTGCTAAGACTCCATATCGATTCGTACCGGTCTCCACAGGGGTGACAGTCACGATGCCCTTACTAACTGACTATTGTCGGTTTGGAGTATGGATATAGATACGTGATGATCAGTGCTTAGCTGCAGAGACTATTCACAACTGTTGAGTAGTGAAAGATGTATCTGCCGCCAGCTCGCATCACTTGACTTTACAATTAGATAGTCGGCCTCTGAAAATCCTACGGTTCCATCGAAAAATCGGAGAAGCACCAGATGGGGGGTCTTAGCATCGTCAAGGGGGGCGATAGAACGGGCTCCATAACTCCACGTCTCCCGCGATAACCCACATCGAGAGTTCCTCAACGATATCTTGGCACTGCACTGTCGGTTTGAACTTCGAAGAAGATGGCTGGTCACGTACCCGCAGTAAATATAGAATAACGCTCTTGGCGCAGCGGCCAATTCCACTCACTTCCTGTCTTATCTGATCGAAGTTTTATCCGATGTGGATTCGAAACAGATGTGTTTTTTTACGAGCCTATAATGTCTGTTCTGTGAGCAAAATGTGTTCTTTCTCTGGGCTTGTCCCAAACTATAAACTTGAGCAAACAATCCTTTTATCTCTGTTAAAGGCTCATGTCGGCATAATCTCATTTTCGGATCGTCTTACGAAAAAAAAAAACCAGATTTCGCTATTTCGGAGGAACTACTGGGGTCGAAAGACCCTTAACTAATCTTCTGCAACAAAAGTTCGTGTCCCACATCGATCCTACTCAACGGCAGGGTATAAGTGATAGATGAGGGACTATAAGACATGATAAGATAAGAATGGAGGGGCAGTTGGTCATGACTTGCTTCCAATGTTACTTTGGCTAGAAACTCATCAGTCACGTTCCCACCTTTACGTTACAGAAAACAAACAATATAGTTCGATGCCAAGGCGCCTGGCAACACCTTTGACATGCATAAGCTCCCTTGCGGGCCGCTTCACTCCACCGCGGGACCGCCAGTTATCCACCACCCAGGCCCGTTCCAGGCATCACAGGCCACCTGGGTGCAGATATTTGCTCAGGCTAGCCATCCAGTTCTCCGATGCCTGCGGGCCCTCAGTATTTACGCCAGGATGTTCCCTCTGTTCCACCTAGCTACTACATTCCATCTGAGAAGCCAATTGTGTTGTTTTGTCTGGCGGTAGAAACATTTCCAGCTGGGCCACGTTTATGACTTCTGACTTGTCACAACCGGCGACTTCATGAGTGCCGAGGTCTAAGAGTTTTCCTTCGGCTCAAGAGTTTTCCCTCGGCTCACAGAGTCGTCGACGAGGTGAACGGAATCTCTCGAGTGACGTACGACCCGCAAGTCTCTTGCCTACACCCATACGGTGCTGGCTGACACTTCTTAGCTCTTACAAACCTCCAGGCACTATAGAATCCGAGTCGAGATTTTGAATTGAATGTGATAGAGGGGGTCACCAAGTAGGCTTCAGAGCAGGAAATTCTATGAAGGTAACCACTGTGTCTATCAACACACGAGGCCTGGGAAAATTGAATTGAGTACTCGAAAGCAATAGACAACAACTTTCCAAGGGATGTGATTCAAGTGAATTGTAGTGACCCATTTATCCAAAAGTGATTGTCCATGCATCCAGTTGACGATTGACTTGAAATTTTTACCATGTGCCTAAATCCAAAGATTGAGTTCTGATAGATAAAAGATGGGGGAATTCACCAGCAAGATGTCTAGAAATTGTTTACTTGGCTGCTTGGCGTGCTTGCAGCTCTGATATTGAGGTTTGTAGTTGGCTTTCTTTACCCTCGGTCTCATTGTTGGACTTCAAAGTCGCCATCCAGCAACGCCTTCAGGTCCTTTCAGCCTTGACTGAGAATGCTATACATAGTTTTTAACCAGAATAAAATATCATAATCCCTTTGGTTTATATAGACTACTGTGTTTTCCAGGAGTTCTTTCTCCCTTACACGAAGCCCTATCAAATGCCTACACTTGAGTAACCTGTCTTTCGTGAGCTACCCTGAATGAAAGCAGCATTATGTCCCGTGCGTAATTAAATTCGCATGGCAACTTATTCTCCGTACTTAGGACTAGGTATGTAATATTCGCTTCGTCACTGAAACACGGCTTACACCTTTGTGTTTTGAAACTCCTCAGCCTTCCCAAAGAAGTTGTCGGGATGTAAGCGAGGAGCAATATAATTATACCTGTGTTTCACCACCGATATCCGCCTCAATACCACCGTCATGCCTTCGAATTGCTTTAACCTGGCCGCAGCTCTTTCAGATAGATTTGATCGGGCGTACTGCAGTAGAAATGCGGCAATACCAGCGGCTATTGGCGTTGCAAGCGATGTCCCCGGCTTATGCATCAGACAGCTTTGGTTCGTCTGCTATTCACAAAGATGACGGGGCCAAGCCTGTCCACATTCCATGAGCAGGTTCTCAGGGGTCTACTTCTTCAAATCCTTCGGAAATATGGCGACTTCGTCGCTCACGTCTACAAGACATGCATCCTGGAAAAGAAGTCACCGACAACTATATTGCTGGAGCAGCTTTTACAAAAGCTTCCCTCCAGTATGTCGAGCGATCCAGAGTATCTATGCATTGTTGTCGATGGACTGGACGAACGGTGCCCATCGCCACACCAGGACTATAGGAAAGAGGCAATTTACGATTATGGTTGCAAGAATCCGAGATCAGACTGTTGCTCTAGATCGATCAAGGACGACATGGGCATCTGCCCAGATTTCAACTAAATAACGGTATGCATTTGGCTCAAATGGAATACCCCTTTCGAAAACTGCACTACCATTACACATATTGCAGATCTAGATGTCATCATAGGTAGGCCTGTCACCCAATGATCTATTTCGCGATGATGAGGCAGACAGAATCCAGCATAGTTGCGCGATAACTTAGGCTCTGCGCCTCCCCACTTAATCGGCGCTCGGTATAATCTTGTGAATATCCTCGGCTAAGAAGCCGAATATGTCTTACCACGTTTCCAGAAACAGAAATCTATGACATTAGCTGCTCGTTGCGATTAATCGCTTGCTCTACTAACATGTGCGACTTCTCATGCTACGGCGGGAGCAATGAAGAATGGCTCGCTCTGGAACGAACTCTACCGGCAGCAGCCAATCCTGAATTATCGCTCTCGGATATGGTGAGGTTGGCCAATGAAGAACGAGAAGCCATCGCGAGACAGTCGATGACAAAGCTTGCACATCGGGTCCAGAAACAAGACTATCTGATTCCATCTCGTGATGGGAACAGTATACAGGCGCGTATCTACCGGCCACTTGAAGCCCCAACGGATGCACCACTCCCATTGTACATTCATCTCCAGGGCGGCGGCTTCATGTTTGGCACACTTGATGCTGAAGACGCGATATGCGCTCGGATAGCCACTGGGTCGAAGGTGGCGGTCCTAAATGTCGATTACAGGCACACTCCAGAGTTTACATACCCGACGCAATGGAGCGATGCTGAAGACGCGTTCGAGTGGGCGCATGATAATATGGATAACTTGTCATGTGACCCTCACAAGGTTATCCTGGGTGGAATATCAGCGGGCGCTTGGGTTGCTGCGTCTCTGACTCTCCAGAGACATCTCAATCGGGCGACAGATCGCCGACCACCCATTGCTGGTCAAGTACTGATGATACCCTGTTTGGCACATGTGGACTGCTACGAACCGCAGTTGAGAAAGATGAAGGACCATTCAATCTCATCTTATAAGCAAAATGAGTCAGCACCGATGTTTTCTCTTGCGGAGCTTCGCTGGTTCACCAGTCTACTCAAGGTCGAGAATCCAGATGTCAACGACACGAAGCTCAATCCGGGCAATGCAACGCCGGAACAAGTCAAGGGCATGCCGCCCACGGTGCTGGGCATAGTGGGTTTGGACCCTCTGAGAGATGAAGCACTTCTTTATGCCAATATGTTGACAGAAGCCGGGTTAGTACCTTGGAATTTGTATGCAACGGAGTGGCTAACAGGATGCAGCGTTCCCACTGATGTGAATCTGTTCATCGGACTACCGCACGGCTTTCGGTCTTATGAAGAGAAATTATCGGCGTCAGCTCGCTGGGATAGAGTGGTTGAAGATGGTATCTCCTGGGCATTGTCGGACCCTTTCCCGAACAATGAGTTCCATGTGAAGACTTAGGCATTGTTTCAGACATGATGGTGAGAACTGTTGGAACATGATCGATTGGCGATAGTCGGATACGAACAGGTAGATAATGGTGTCAGTTTAACTTCCAGTATCTCGACATCGTCGTACTCACCAGGTTCCTGTACCTGGACTGCAATCCGTTGCAAGGCGACTCTCAGCCCACCCACAGCAGTGCACTTGGTATCGACTAGCATGTTGGGCCAGGGTAAAGAATATAGATTTAGAGAAAAATTAATGAGAAAGAAAAAAAAAGAAATTCTTTTCATTGATGTAAACTCTACTGTAGGCCAAGAAATGATAGAAAACATATCAAGATTTCTTGGACGGAGATAAACACTACCTGGGACCATCGCTACCACTTTCCTTATCATGGGTTTCCTGGCTTGTGACGTAGGAATGTGATCACAAAGCCATCAAGCACAATGCGTCGAAGGAATATTCTATCATCTTCTCAGTGATTTCCATAGACTCTAAGTATTTGCCAGCGCTAATCTTCTACTGAACCATCCCGAACCAGGGGTGACCCAAGACATCATTCGCACTAATTCGTTCCTCATACACAAATACCTTGCTCAAAAGGTCATGAAGCAAATTAACCTCCTCTGCCGAGATTCTTGGCAAGGACCGAGTATTGTGCTCTACATCAGAATTTCCTGGTAGGTAGGCGAACCATCGCACTCTCCCATCATCTGGGAGGCAGGTGCCGTCAATCTTGATTGCAGATGGTTTCCAAACCCGGTTCGCGTAGTGTTGTGGATATGGCCTCTCAGTATTATCATGTATGGCGGCCAGACATCCCAGATCTTCGGGATCATAATTGATGACGGCGGCAATGTCGTCGCTTAGCCAGTCGTAGCTTCTGGGATGCGATCCATCTTCGTCTCGGACAATAAAAGGCTTGGCTGGCGTTGAGGTATTCTCATTCAAGTGAATTGGCTCGTCCCAAATGTCGCTGATCCATTGCTTCAGCGAGTAAATCTCATCACTTACTTCCCTTGGCCAGCCTATGGTCTTGTCTAGCGTTGGCCGCCCTTCTTCATCGTATAAAGGCTCTTCCCAAGATGTCGGTAGTTTTCCAAAGTACTTCACACACTCTGTAATAAGGTGTGCTGGGCAATCGACATGATGGGGGAATAGTGAGATGCCTGATCGCATGTTCAGGATTGTAACGCCCAGTGCCCAAACATCACTCGCTGGGCCGGCTGGTTTAGCGATAGCTACCTCGGGCGCGAGATACTCGGGTAGTATTTCGATTGTCTTGGGTGACGAGACGTCGAATGCGTGATCAAAGCCAATAAGGCTTATTTCGTTCAGGAGAATATCTTCGCCACTTGACATGAAATCGAGAAAGCCGACAATGTAGCGAGGAGCTTCCGGGCCTGGGATTCTGCCAGATTCAGTCTTCAACTCATCGATTTTCGGCTGCCCAAATAGGCGATAAATTCCTTCATCGCCGAGATGATCCAGGTTGCGGATTCGTAGAAGGAGGTTTCCTGGTCTAACATTTCCATGGCAGAGGCCGCGGGCATGCAAGTCCCTAAGAATCTCTGTCGTTTGATAGGCAAGTGCTTGAACAAATCGCGGCTTTATCCTGCTTTGCATATAGTTTGACAACGAGTGCAGATTTGGACCAGAGAAAGGAAGGACCAAGCACAAATGACGGCCATTAGGACCATCAATGTGGAAGTAGCGTGTGTATGTAATGAACCGAGGGTCGTCTTGACCGTGCTGGGCCAGAATATCGTGGCACTTAACTATATTCTCCTCAACTCTTGACGATTGGTCGGCCATCAAAATCCTAAGAGCTACCCAGCTTGCAGAATCGCGCGCAAGCCATATTGTAGAGGTATCTCCAGCACCAATCTTGTGAACTATGCGATATCGGCCGTTGTCGTAGCGATCGCCAAGGTGAACAGGGTGGAACCCTCCCTTTCCGTACATGGGGTATTCGGAGTCGATTTGGGGGGGTTGGAAATCGTCTGAGAACTCGGAGAAAACGGAAGTTGTCTCGAGATCGGGATCAGGATCCGGCAAGGAACTCATCTTGTAGGTATGAGAGATGCTCTGGAAGTGTCGAGGACAAGATCTAATATCACACGTAGATTGTCAATATTGGTTGCGTGCTGTGCGGTTTGAAAGAAAACGGGAATAAAGGCTTTGAATGAAGCAGGTTGTTGGTGTGGAATGAGTCGAAGGGGGGAGACGAGGGCCCCTTATATACCTCACAGGAGCTGGGCCCGCTCAAGAATGTTCGCTGAGGGTTAGCTTTATGATCAAGCCGAAGTCAGGAAAAAGGCTTCTAGCATACATATTCAAGTGGCTCATGCATACTTTATGTTGAAGAGTTCGATGCGGGCGTAGACATTGATGTATAGAGTTTGAAATGTGCATCAAGCCTGTTGTTTGCACATACATATTCAATATGGTTGAGAGCTTCTCACAGAACTATGGCAGATATTCCAAAAAGCCCTTTAAAATATCAGTCTAGGATTAGGATAAGTTTTGATTATAAGTAACTAAATATTTGCTATTTTTCTTCACTTGTGACCACCCTGCATGTTAAAACAAGCTTCTTGTTGGAGTCTATCTAGAATGTTATCCCTTAAAACCTTGACTTTCTGAGTTATCCTCTTTATCTTATTGCCTTAAACTTTATTGTATTATATGCACATATCACACTATGCTTTGGTATTTGTGGGGTTGGTGTGACTTTGTTTCTTAAAGAACGGACATACTTCTTAGACATCAACCTCTGGTTCCGACTGCTCTGAGACCAGCGCTAAGGGCCCCTCCAGCCCGAGGTCTCAATTTGAACGCTCTTGATTGTGCTTGGAACGACCACTGAGAAGCCTCCTAGGCGCACGAGGAACCGCGAGCCCTTCGTGATACTCCGGCGCGATGGTCCTGGACTTGGAGACTAACGAAGGTGTCTGAGCTTTCTGAAAGTCTGGCAAAGCTAAGGTGGTTGCACTTCGGATATCAGTAGATGCTATCAAGCTCGGAGTATCACCTTCGCGTTTCGAGCCCGCTGAACTTAGCACTCGTTGAGCGTGAGGCGCCAGGCGATGCTTGTGGTATAAAATATTTCACCTTCTTAGTACCATGGTCGAAGCCAATCTTAACCACATGATCTCGCTGCACTCCGGCAAACGATCAAAGATATTACCAATCCAGGCTTGATGGAGAGGCTTCTCGATGTCATTTTCGTCAACATCTCTAATTGTGAAATCTGCCAAGGCCTTCGCATGATTTGCCTTACGGCCGGCTTTGTGTATAGTATTGAAGATATTCTCAAGAAGAGTGATCCCATTGCCGATGGACAATAGGGCCCTCTCGAATTCCCCCCTAGCTAATAGCTTGTTACGGCCTGGCAATGACACTGTGGCCCTCCAAGGTGGCTAAGGAGGGAAGAGTAACTATGGAATATTATTAGAACATCTAAGCTTTCGAAGCGAGTACGTACACTCCTTGATGCAGTCTTCCAAAACGCCAAGTAGCCCTATCTACGTCGTTAAGATCGCAGATCACCAGCCAGTTGCTTCATCGATCATAGCTTGTGCCATAAATGATGCCGTGAAGAAGTGGCAGCTGGATGTTGTTAGCATGTCATTTGGCTGGCCAGCTCGCAGTGGTGATTATGACTCCCTGGGGAAAGCTATAAGAAACGCACAGTTTAAGGATGTTCTACTGTTCGCAGCGGCATCTAACGATGGTGCAAATGCGAAAAGGGCATGGCCAGCTCGACATTCTGGGGTCATATGCGCCCACTCCACCGTAGCAGATGGGAATCCGTCTGCCTTCAGCCCTATTGCAATACCCGGCGATAACTTCGCAGCCATAGGAGAGGCCGTGGATGGAGCATGAATATATGTGCAAAAGTGAAAAACCACAAACTGTATGCCTTTCATGAAGTCGACGAGTTGCGTGATCAAGACACTCTTGCCGGTCCCAACCGACCCCTTCGACCAAAGCGCCGGCTTGTCTGGCTGGTTGTTCGCCCAAGAGCCAACCTTCTTGTTCTTCAAAAGCCGCCCACATGTACCCTGATACTCGGCTGCGTCAGAAGATATCGAGCCCATGGTGGCAATTTGATCTCCCTCGTTGACCTTGAGCCAAGACACGATGGATTCGTGCTGCTTTGCGTTTTGCTCAATGTCCTTTTGGCGCACTCGGTTCTCGAAACGCTTGAATGACTCTCCTATGCTAGTATAGCCTTTGATAATTTGCTCAAAGGCTTCCACAATAATCAGTGCCCATATCCATGGTGAATATGGAGTTCCGTTGCATAGAATATTAATGGCTTTAGAGTAGTGTTCAAGACCTTGGAACAGAGGCATGAGACGGCGCATCTTTCGTAGCGATTGCCGAACTTCTCTGTGAGAGGCCCTTTACCACCCTGTCGACCGTGCGATGGTATGCTGTCTCAAGATTAGCAACACTGCTCCAAATCTACATCAATGCAGCCGGAATTATATCAAGAGTGATGAAATCGTGTGCTTCGGAACGGTTAGTATCACAAACCACCGCCCTCTCATCGATTCACTAACTATCTAGGTCCTGTCCATCTCCTCTAGGAGCGACCAGAGAGGTCACGCGCCACTATTACCAACGTCGTTCTCAGTCGAGCTAGAATCCTCTACCCACTTTATCGCCAAAGATTTATCCGAAGTCAAAGGCCAGGTATTGTCGGAACACGGACAAATGTTACAAGAACTTCTTGATGAGGCGTCGCTCGAGCTCTTCATCTCGTGCGGGATTGAAGATACTCAGACTACCGAGGCCCAGAGGAGCCTATTCTTCCTGTCGCCTGTCGCGTGCGTTTTGGAGATTACCGTTTATAGGCCGTTGGAGCATTTTGGTGAGATTGGTGCTTGATTCGAGGACTATCAAGTATTTCTCCAAGATCCTCGCGCATGCCACCGCGACGTAAGATACCACAACCTTCAGAAGCAGGCCCTTACGTTCATGCTGCGGCGCGAACGGGGCTGGGCGTTCTTTGGCCCAGAGCCAGATGTTTGGGAGATCATAGATGGAGATCAGGGACGATTGTATGTCTGGAATACATATTTCCCACTGCTCAGAACATACTACTGAACGCCTTTTCAGTTTCCTGAATCGATTCTCAAAAGCTTCCCAGACTGATGAGACCCCGCCGTGCTATGGAGGAACTATCGTAGGCCCTATGGGGCTTGGCAAGACTTTCACAATGGTAGCATTGGCTTCTACAGACTTTCAAATTGGTGAGAAACATATAAGAACGGACAAAGAGGATCATGTAGATGTTTCGAACACTCTCGTTATCGTACCTCCCCCTTGTAAGTTGCTATCCGCTTCCTGACTCTTTGCATTTGATCTAGATCTGGCTAGTAATAGGAACCTGGGAAGAGCAACTATCTGAGTTAGTGATTCGACAGCCGGTTCTATGCGGAGAACTAGCAATTGAACAGGCACATCATCGAGGGTGGACTCACTTGTCGTCGACATCATCGGGAATGCCAATTGACCTCCATCGAGGAGCTCGAGACGTCCAACATTGTCTTGACAACGTATCACACCATCTCTGCGGAGTGGAGTCCTTTGGGTAAAGCAAAAGGTTCAATTCTATACTCTGTGCGGTGGAGAAGGATTATTCTAGACGAAGGTAGGCTTGCGTGAACGTTCAGCATGATTCCATCAAGCTGACCCAAGCAGCTCACCTTATCCGTAATGGTAACTCGAGAATGTCGCAAGCAGTTTGCGCACTCAAGTCCAGGGCTCGATTGGCTGTCACTTGCACGCCGATCCAGAATCATCTCGGTGATCTTGCAACCCTCTTCCAGTTCATAACGGCCCATCCATACACCGATCGGAGGTGCTTCGACACTGACAAATCCCGTCTATGGAAGTCCGGAGAGTGCCAGGAAGCTATTAAATGACTCAAGCGTCTGTCCAAGTGCCTTCTGCTTAAAAGAGACAAGAGAGCAGTCAGTCTCCCTCCACGTCGGGGTCTACAATGCCCTGTGGACTTCAACCCAGAGGAAAGAGCTTTGTACAAAGATATACGTGAACAGACGATCATGAGCATAGACTAAGGCTTGAAGAGAGACCCGGAGTCGTCTAAGTCTGGAGCTTACGTCAATGTAGTACAGCAGATTGAGTCATTGCGACTCGTTTGGGACTTAACTATAATTCAAGACACGCCAAAGCACCGCAGACCTCGCAAGCTGATGACTGGATGGACCTTGTTCAAGGCGCTTTCAACATGCAGCGAGACATGGGGCCGGTCGTCTACCTGCAGTGTTCATCGACGCTAGACATTACAGAGACACTCTTCGAGGATCCCACAACCACAGTACATAATCACCTCTTCTTTAGCTGTCTTGGGTTCATCTGTGCCGGCTGCTGGGTGTAGGCACAATCCTGGTTGCAAACAAGCGGTCATACGCTCGAGGCGACTCTGCCAGAAGTGCAGCCACAGGGAAACAAAGGTCTACCGTCCAAAGTAGAGGCTCTTATCGCGGACATCAAATCTCTTCCTCCAAATGAAAAGGCATACGTATTCTCTCCGCCCTACTCTTTCAGCAATCGACGGTCGCTAACCTGGTATGGCATCGTATTCTCAACCTGGAGACTAACGCTCAACGTTGTGGAAGCTGGCCTGAGCCAGTCATGTATTCCAAGCGTTCGATTCGATGGCATAGTGCCGCAAAAGGATCTCCAAAGTATTTTGGATAGATTCAGGCATGATTGCTCCATTCGCGTCATGCTATTGACACTATCTTGCAGTGCAGCTGGGTAAGTGACTTGTCGCAAACTTCATATCTCATTCAGGTTCTCTGGCAGCAAATTCTCTTCAGTCTCACATTGACAGTAGCAACAAGAGTTTATCTTATGGAACCTCATTGGTAAGATCACTCCTCGATTCAATGAAGAAGTGGCTAGTCTAATGGCTCAGGAACCCGACTCTCGAGGAGCAAGCACTCGGGCGCATCCATCGCATTAGACAGTCGCAGGAAGTGACCACCGTGCGGTTCTTTTTTCGTGACTCATTCGAGCAGGTAAGTTACTTTCATGCTATTCGAAGATTTCATGTCGTTGAACCTGGGGTAGCAAGTCATTAAGGTACAAGAGTCGAAGAGATACCTGGCCGGTCTACTGCTCTCACCTCACGATAATGGGCAAGCGAGTGAAAACCTCGCCAGATTGTAGGTTTGTGTCTGTTACCACAAGCCCCTTTCTCAGTTGCTAAAACGTTCTAGGAACTATTGTCTCTGATTTGAAGTGCCGCGAAGCCGGAGGTCCTTGTCCGAGCGAAAGGGAGATTTACCTGCAATTATGGTGATCAACAATTAGAGCATGTGGCGAATACAAACCCTTTTATATTCTTTCTTCTCCATTCGAGTGGCTTCCTACTGATACATCCTTCCAGCATTATGCGATGGGCAGTCGCTCGGAAGTCCAGGCGCTCCCCGGCTTGACAGCGTCCGCGGCCCATTGGACCTCCGATATGAGAGTTGTCGCTGTAAATACGCTGTCTATAAGAACACGATTCGCTTGCTCATATTTGCCAGACGGTACTTCATTCACTGTATGGACAAGCAGACCGAGCGACGGCATCAGAGCCCTTCGCCGTGAACTTATCAAGATAAACCAAGCATATTTCTTTAGACGCTTCCTACTGTGTTCCGGTCACGTTCTGTCTGTGTAGCTGAACTTGCCCGAATGAAGGCGGACGTTAAGAGGCACAGTCAACGCATAAGCTCATAGACGCGCCTCTTGGTAAAATAGACGCTGGTTTGCATTGTGGTTGCTTCTTTCGCCGTTGCGGCTGATGTTCGCAAGTTTGACCGTTACATAACGGAGGTGGCAGGTTTACTGTCTTCACGATGAGTCACGTCCAAACTCTTCTAACTACGCTAAATATATCCGATATAAGAAGAACGATTAACGATCGCGTAGATGAAGCCCTCCCATTAATATTTCTCCATTCTAATCCACTCATTCGGTACCAGGAAATGGTAGCACCAATCTTTGCGTTAGAGGCAACGGCCCTCAACACCATCCGATCCCTCCCTTCGGATATCTACCTCGTCCACGCGACAAACTGCATCGCCGAGTGGGGCGCTGGCATCGCAGCTGAACTCGCGGCTGTGTTTCCGGCAGCATGCAAAGAGTACAAGAAGTTCTGCCAATCAGCCAAAACTGAAGCCTCCTCACGGTGGCCACCGCCAACTTTGGCTGGACGAAGTTACATCATTCCACCACAGGCCTCAGACATCGCCAATGGATCCCCGAATATACACATCGTCTGCCTCTTCACCAGTTACGGATATGGAAGACCGAATCCGCGATCAGGAAAGCCGGGAAAAGACAGCGCGCGAAAAATCCTGACGCAGACGCGTGCAGCCTTGAAGGAGATGAGGACGCAGTTGGAGGCGGAATTGGGAGAAGCATCAGAGGGAAGTACTACCATCTACTCTCCCATGTTCAATTCGGGAGCGTTTCGAGTGCCCTGGGGAGAGACGTCTAAGCTTATTGAGGAGGAGTTTAGCGGGTTTGGGGGCCGTTGGCTGGTTATGGCGCCGCCATAGAGACACGCGACAGAGATCGTGTTAGTGAGTGTTTCGGCGCGTCTTGGCGACTAAGGTAGCGATTGAATCATGATTACCACAACGTTGAATTGTCCAGGTACTTCGTGATGTCTTGTTGAGACACCAACTAGACCAAATTTGAAAAGGTCCTTTCAAGTGTCTTAGCTGGTTGTTGTGTATGATGGCCTGCACTTTCACCATGTCTCAAAGCAGCAGCAAAGCACTCGCAAAATTTGTTAGCGCAAACCTGCGTGAGATGATCTATATATAGAAGGATACGCGCACAGTATCTAACAATGAAACAGCGACCGTGGTGTAGTGGTTAGCATTAACGCCTTCCAAGCGTTAGAGAGGGGTTCGATTCCCCTCGGTCGCAAATCTTTTGCCTTCGGGCCTCTCTTTTTGTCTTTCCATCTTTCATGTTCCAACTACATTATCTTTTTTCAATGATGCTCTTGTAATAGCATATTAAAGATCGGTATTGGCTTTTTTGCTTTAGCTTTGTTTTGCTTCATAGGATTCAGTCAGTCGATGTATCCTCAAACTGCATGGCTGTGTCCAAATACTTCCCCGTGATCGAGAATAGTTGGCATTGACTTTCAAGAACCTTGAGGGCTAACATTCAAAAACCGATACAACAAAACCCAAAATGATATATTGACATTCTATCATCTTTTAACTCTCACTACTTATTGATCAGCAACACCCCTTCATCCTCCTTCTCATACTGCGAGTTTCCCAACGGAAGCCAGTGCTCCTACCCTACATTCACAGCTGAGCGGTCAATCTTTCATCCGCCCCACCTTCCCGCCTCGTCCGCAAGCCACAAGGCTCCAGCTACTGCATCATCACCAAGCTCTCCACAGCCTCTCATTACACAACACAACACAACCAGAGCTCTATCCGACAGATCATACATACTTCTCTTTCGTTAATTCAATCAATAACTTCCATCACATACATATCCATCATGGCATCTACAGATCCCAAGACCACAGACGACAAGCCTGTCGAGCAGAAGCCAGAGCAGAAACCCGCCGCTCTTGGCGAAGACGACGAGTTCGAGGACTTTCCCGTTGATGGTACGCCTGCAGCCATTTCTCTGTTTTGCCGTGAAAATTAACGCAGATGCAGACTGGCCAGAGGACCAAACCGAGGCTGCCAAGGGTAGCGGCGAGACAAAGCACCTTTGGGAAGAGAGCTGGGATGACGACGATACAAGCGACGACTTCTCGCAACAGCTTAGGTACGTACACCTGCAACGATATACTCTTGATAAACCCTAATCGGTATACAGGGAAGAACTCAAGAAAGTTGATGCGGCCAAACGCCGATAGAATCAGAATGCCTCCGATCATTTGGCGATCAAGCCTGATCCAAACACAGCATATGCCGAACGCCTGGTAGGCGAGGAGCGCACCTCGCCACCTCCAATCATCGAACACAACGGATCTTTAGCAAGTGCGGAACGGAAATTAGCACAGAAAAGTATGTGCTGTTGCGAGCCTCGAATAAGCGTGGAACAAGTCACATCATAGGAAAGCAAGGGCAATGACGCGCTGCCGGAAGGAATTGAGCGAGCCGAACCTACGGCAAGCGAGGAACACAGCGAACATGTTGAACACATGAAACTCCAGGAACTTTTAGACAGGATGAGGCAAATCAAGCTGAATGGCATTGACAGTGACCAACTTTCCGAAAGTTTTGAGCGAAGCAGACCCAAAGACAGCCCGGAACAACCTGAGCCTCAGGATCCATGGGAAGAGTCTGAAGAACATCTCAATCTCTTGTACCAATTAGATCCAACGGCAGAAATCAATCGTGATGGTTCAGATCCGGTCCATGACGAGCCAAGGCAATGCCTGGAATCTCCCACACTTAAGGACTGTTGTGTTTGTCATTGCGATCTTCATTACACGAACACTTGCTCCTGCCAAGGGCTGTGCGGGTGCTCTGATTGCAACTGTTCCCATCCAACACGACCTGAGCGGCCTACCCGGCAGGTGGTGGGTGAAGATATAACTATGGGCTCTGATGACGAAGCAACTGTGAACGATCTTGCTAGGGATGTTCAGCACTCAGCAGAAGAAGATACAGCAACGATTTCAGGTAGTGAAGCAACCGTCGGTGGCCCTGGCAGGAATACCTACCCACGGGAAGGCGAAGATACGACCTGGAACAACGCAGAAGAAGCAAGCATCTAAGGCTGTGTTGGGCCTCAGACAATAGAGCACCTGCGCATGATCATAATTTCGCTTATCCTTGCGATGACTTCGTGCCAGTTTGCAACTGCAGCCCATGCAGATGCATCAACTGTGTTTCACGCGGTTCCATGGAAGTTCTCGTTTACCTTGGTACCGGACAACGCAATTGCGGTGTGCCTTGTAATTGCGGTGCCTTTCCAAAACGTTAGTGAGGAGCGGCATATATCTCGTGAGGAGGCTGCCTACAGGATGAACGGGTACAGACAGCGATGAAGAGTCGGGTAATATGATAAAGTACGCCATAGAGGCTTAGATCAGGAATCGTTGAACTAGTCACTCAATACATCAGCGAAGTTGGCGAAGCCTTGCTTAGAACATAGGTGATGTTTTTGTGGCGCTTTTACGCCTCTATTGGTATTTAATTATTTGTTCTGCTTTGCTACAGACTTGTCTTTCCCGCCCGACCTTTTCCATTTTCATAGCCCGTCATCAACAGGTTCATATACGTCGTATTCCAACAAGCAGTGGATATCATTTACTTACTCGACAGAGCGGTAACACCGGGCAGCTCCTTGCCCTCGAGGAGCTCCAAGCTGGCACCACCACCGGTGGAGACGTGGCTGAGCTTGTCCTCGACGCCGTACTTCTTGGCGACGGTAGCGGTGTCACCACCGCCGATGATGACGATCTTGCCGTCCTTCTGGACAGCGTCGACGACAGCGTCAAGAGTGGCCTTGGTACCCTTGGCGAACTTCTCGAACTCGAAGACACCGGCGGGACCGTTCCAGAGGATGGTCTTGGCGTCGGCGATGGCCTCTTTGTAGAGCTTGATGGACTCGTCGCCACAGTCAAGACCCTGCCAGCCGTCGGGGATACCGTCCTTGTCGGTGGCATAGCCAGTGTTGGCGTCCTTGTCGAACTTGTCGGCAGTGATGTAGTCGACAGGGAGGACGAGCTTGACGCCCTTGGCCTTGGCCTTCTCGACGAGGCTACCGACGGTCTTGGAGCCGGCCTCGTCGAAGAGGGAGTTACCGATGGAGACGTTCTCGAGGGTCTTCTTAAAAGTGAAGGCCATGCCACCACAGACAATGAGGGTGTTGACCTTGTCAAGGAGGTTGTCGATGAGCTGGATCTTGTCGGAGACCTTGGCACCACCGAGGATGGCAAGGAAAGGGCGCTGAGGCTCCTCAAGGGCCTTGGCGAAGTACTCAAGCTCCTTCTTGACGAGGAAACCGGAAGCCTTCTGGGGGAGGTCGACACCGACCATGGAAGAGTGAGCACGGTGAGCAGTGCCGAAAGCGTCGTCTGTTCTTGTTAGCATTGCACAAGTGAAATACGTTGGCGTAAAATGGTACTACTCACTGATGTAGACATCGCCAAGAGCGGTCAAGCCCTTTCGGAAGGCCTCAACCTGAGCCTTGTCGGCCTTGATCTTGTTGCCGTCCTTGTCCTTGGAAGAGCCCTCCTCCTCAATGTGGAATCGGAGGTTCTCGAGGAGGATTATAGCACCATCCTCAGCCTTGTTGACGATCTCCTCGACCTCGGGGCCGACGCAGTCAGGGGCGAAGGTGACCTTCTTGCTCAGGAGCTTCTCAAGCTCGGCAACAACGGGCTTGAGGGAGTACTTCTCGTTGGGAGAGCCGTTGGGACGGCCGAGGTGAGACATGAGGATGACGGACTTGGCGCCATTGTCGAGAGCGTACTTGATGGTGGGGAGAGCACCGACAATTCGCTGGTTGTTGGTGATGTTCTTGTCGGCGTCGAGAGGGACGTTGAAGTCGACCTGAGGAGGGGTTTGTTAGCTATGGTTTGAGGATGGCGGGGCATTGATGCTGAGGCTTTAACAGGAGAAATGTGGTGTTCTAGGCCATCGAATCCGGTGATTGCAGCTGAAGTAAAGACTAGACAAAGGAATCCAAGTCTCCTTGATTGAATCACGTCGATTGACCGTCCAGAACATCTGATGATGGGCAGTGCGGGGAGCTCAAAACCAAGCTCAACACAATCGCGGGGCAGCAACGCAACCTCTACTTACTCGAATGAGGACCCTCTTGCCCTTGACGTCGACGTCAGTGATGGAGAGCTTGTTGGACAGCGACATGATTGCGAGTTATTGTGAGTGGAAGAGATGAGGATGGGAGATTGTAGGTGGTGAGAAGGGAGAAGCAGAGTTTATGGAGGGGAATGCCAGGTAGTAAATAGTAGCAGCGACACAGACAAGGTGGGGGTCAATCTCAACGCCATGACGCTGGCCCTGGCGGGGCTTTCGCGGCTGCACTCGCAGACGGTGGGATCATGAGGCCCGTGAAAGCCCCTGGACAGAGCACTTCAGCCATGAAACTGGCGTGAGCTGTCTTGTTATCAGTGGTCTACGAGGCATTATCAATTCACATCATCCATTATTTCTGTCATGACATGATCGGTGTCGCCTCGGCCTAGTCCCTGTAAAATCCACATCCCACCTGTTCTGTCGCAAATCACTCAACCTCAAAGCACGGGCTTCGATAGCTTCAGACAACATTTCCACTACTGCAGCATTTCTAGACGTAGCCGTGTTACGGGGGCACTCCCGGCTTATGGCGATACGGAGGCGGGTGTCCGGAGAGACGCGGACCGGGTTACACCGCCGAGGACCACGCTGGTCTTCTTTTTACGTACCTTGTTGGCTGGGCATGTTGAGCATGGTATGTAATTGATAGGAGTTTTAACCATGCGCGGTAGGTTGGGCGAACATCACCCACAGGACGTGTTCATGATATGAGGTATAAGCTAGCAAATGATAGAAGCAGAGAGAATCCCATGTTGGGACAGTATCGATTAGCTGATCTGATAGCCAAAGCTTGATACATACCCTTGGCATGTTTACGTTAGTGCTCTATCGAATCTATATCACCCAACCTCCATGCATCCTCAGACCACTACACCTCTCGGTCAATTATAACAAGACGGACCGCACCACTCCTCACCATGATTCTCGCACATGGGCTCCCTTTCAATCCCCATTGAAAAACATGTTGGCATCATAACCCGACCCGTCACTCAACGGTCGAGTTCAATCTTAGACTATCAGCCCTACCGCGCAAAGAAAAGTCTCATTGACAATAACAGTGACAGCATGCGTTAGTATTAACTTCGTTTTCCCTCAACCACATTCATTCATGTTCAATCAGACCATTTCACTATGCAAAAGAGGACCAAGGACATAATACTCGTCAAATCGTGTGAGCGGGGCCAGTAATGTATTGTTTCACTTGTGGCCACCCTAAACAGCAAACTCCTTTTTCTTTTTGCCAGCCAAAACATATCATTTTATGAGCGCATTATTCACTCCATCCATCCATTTAGTTCTTCTGAAGATCGAAGTGGAAGGATCGGATAATTGAGTCCGTGTCGTCAATAGCGAGAGGACGCACATCAGCCAAATCCTTGATCTTCTGGGTTCTGTTCATTGTGTCAGTACATCAAGCTCAGTACAGCAGATCACGCAGATTGTTGAACTTACACTTGCTTGATCTGGTCATCAGTCATGTTCAATCCGAGCTGCTCAACGCGACTCTTGATGGCGTTCCAGCCAGTCAATCTGGAGGCGAAGTGAACATATCGGGACATGCCGAAATCAGCGGGGTTGATGATCTCGTATGTGCTGGGCATGTTGAGAATAGCCTTGGCGTGGATACCAGCCTTGTGGGTGAAGGCACAGAAACCAGTGATGTAGTTGTTGAAGGGCACGTTGATCTCGACGGACTCGGCAACCATGTCCTCGATCTCCTTGAGCTTGTGAAGCTTGTATCGAGAGGTGACGTAGTCGTGGCTGTTGACAATCATACGGGCCAAGAGACCTCCGAGAGGGGTGATACCGTTTCGCTCGCCGATTCCGAGAACTGAGGTGTCGATATGGGTGGCTCCGGCCTCGAGGGCAGCGTGGGCGTTGGCAATGGCGCAACCAGTGTCGTTGTGGACTAGCGAGGTTAGTTTCTTGCCTACCGAAGCTGTTAAGTGGTATCTTACAATGGCACTCGATATCACAGCCAACAACACCACGAAGGGTGCGGACGAGATCGTAAACTTGACGAGGAGAAGCGCAGCCGACTGTGTCAGCGACACCAACACGGTGAACACCCTCCTTGTCAACAGCTTGGTAAAGGCTGAGTAGATCGACAAGGTCACTCTGGTTAACGGGTTAGCCGCCCAGTTTCACACACGAATTAGAATGCTAATCGGAACGTACTCGGAATGAGTCCTCAGACGAGAATCGGACCTCCTTGCCTTGGCTGTAAAAAGTCAGTACATTTGCATACTAGAAATTCGCTGAAATGGCGTACCTCTTGATGTAGCGGATGACCTCAATGGCAGACTCCTTGATGTAAGCCATATCCTTGCCGTGAGAGTGCTCTCTCAAGTACTGAGAAGTGCCAATGACGACATCAACACCTGGAGATGGTCAGAATCGCACAAAGAAGATAAGTATTGGAGCGAATTACCGTCGACTCCTGTCTCGACAGCGACCTTGGCGTCTTCCATCTACATGCGCGTTAATCGAGGCTCGAGCTGCCCAATGCCGACCTGACTTACAGTGCATCGCACATCTGGGTATATGTTAGCTAGCAGTCCATAGCTTGATACTCGTCGCAAGAGGGCGAGACTTACGGGTAAGGATCTTAGCCTTAAGGCCGAGCTTGCAGATTTCCTCGCAGTCCTTGCGCGATTGGGGACTGCCCGATTGTTAGTTGTGTTGATATGAGCGGGGAATGGGAAACTGACGAAGCCAAAGGCGAAGTCAATTCGATATATTCAACACCGAAGTCGGAGAGAGCTGTAGCACTATAGATATGTCAGATATTGATGTTCGCTGTTGTCAAAAGAGGCGGGATCGAAGTCGTCGTACATCTTGATCTTGGTCTCTATTGGGCACAATCCACGTCAGCGGGGCAGTCATCATGGGAAAAGACTGCGAGGCAGCGTACCTGTGTCGAAGTAGGCATTGGCAAACTGCTCTCCCTCTCTCAAGGTACTCTCAATGATCTTGAAGTTGTTGGTGTTGGAGAGGAAGTCGCCGACGGACTGGTAAGGCAGAGCAGCATTGTAAGGCTTGGGGTTGGAAATGCCATCGCCATTGACGGTGTTCTCCTTGGTGGTTGACATGATGGGCTAAGGTATTTGAGTCTTTTTTTTGGGTATGGGGTATCAGTATATCGAGGGTAGAGAAGAAGAAGGAGAAGCCGGGGAGGACAAGAAAGAATCAAGTTAGGTATTTACAAACAGGAAGACAAATCCAGCTGGGCTTTGGGTTGGTGGGGCGGGGAATTGATATACTAATGGCAAGACTCCGAATGGCGGAGCGAATTGGATTGTCGGGTAAAAAAAAAAAAAGTTTACCCTCGAGTGACGCATCTCAGAGTGCTTTACTAGATGATACGCCAAGGAGAGGGCAAACTCTGCTAGCACACGCACATCGGACCCCTTGACCCATTATAGTCCGATGAGAGGAAGAGAATTGCTCAGAACCAGTCAGTCTGAAAGTATTACCCTGCAGACTGCACTCCAAGTTGGACAAGACGGGCCGCTGCTGCAGACTGCAGTTACATACATACTCTACATCTGTGCCACCGACGGGGCTTCAATTGAGGTGGAGGCAATTCACTTTTGTGCGCATTCGACCCAACGATGACGAACTCAATTGCCCAGACTTCAACATCTCTGATCAACACTGAACATCATTCTCCACTACCCTCACCTTGCCCCTGGGGCCCTTGAGTCAGACGCCGAGTATCGGCCTCGCAATGGAAGTTGTAGCGCAGGGGGCCTTGCTATTTGCGGGGTTAGACCGTAATCCATCAACACACTGCTGCAGTATCTGATCCGTAGTTGCTGTCGTGTGTGTGCTTCTCTGGCTGTAGATTTACGAGCAGGGATCAGCTACGAAGGTAAAACCTTATGCCACAGCGGCTTAATTATCGAACTCTTGGCTTCGTCGACGTACAAGAGGTGCCCAGAGCCGAAGAAACACAACAACTGGTCTTGTGTGAGCATTGGCTTTTTTTATACTTTTATTTTATTTTTAGGGAACTGTGGTATTTTCTTCTGCTTGTTAGATCTTAATTGGATGCAGGAAGTGGTCGCATGCATGACGAGGTCAATTCCACCAATTGCTGGACAGACACAAGCGTGGAAAGATCAAATCATGTTGGTCATTTTAACATCTACCGAAACTCCAAACAGGACCCAAGCTATTAATCTAAGAGTGGTCCGCATCACATCTCAAAAATATAAACGGGATGCTATGCTAGGCAGCTGCCGCAGCGATACTAGTCTCAAACTTTGGGATCGCAGGCTCTGAAATCACAGTACAAAATCCTGCAGTGTACGAAAGAAAAGCCAAACGCCGGTTCTATGTGACGACTGAAACAGTCGCAGCAATCAAATGTCTCAACACCATCGACCTGTAACTAGCTCGAGGCCAATTGACGACACTCACAAGACATGACACAAAGAGTTTATTCAGAGGCTGAGTTGGTCAGGGACAGGTATGCTGTCCAAGCAATACCGATTGTCGACACAAAAGGCTATAAGCTGTTAGCATACCGGCGGTATAAAAAAAGATGGTTGCAACATCAACATACCAGCTGGAACTGAACAGGCATCAAACGGAAGTTGACAATCTGCACAGCAGGCCACACAACATAGTTGGCCTTGAGCGTAGGGATGTACATATCCCTAAGCTTGTTCGAAACAGCACGACGACCGCCACCCTCAGCAATGGTCATGGTGGTATAGAAGACGGCCAGACCAAACGGCGCAAAGATAAGCTGGTCGAAAGCAACGCGCTTCATGGCGGGAACAAAGGCGCTTGTCTTGGTCACAGGGAAAACACGCTCGAGGAAACGGAACCACTTGAACTGCACGGGAGCCATGCAGAAACCGTAGGCCATAAAGCGCGTCAGGCGCTCAAAGTCGAATGGTGGGGGTAGGCCGACCGAGTCGGGGATGAGATCGCGCTCGTAGAAGGGGTTTTTGCGGTCGAGCTCGTGAATCTCGATGGCGACGCCGTCGTTCTTCTTGAGGCCGCCGGGCTGACGGACGGCTCGTTCGCGAATGGCAGTGATGGACTGGGCAACTGTGTCGGCGACGCCTCCGAGGATGGCGTTTGTGACCATCATGGTCATGACTGGGGGGTTTGTTAGGACGGCATGCGACAGAGCCTGGAGGGTGACGTACGTGGACGCTCGTCATAGTACGAGTTGAACCGAGCTGTTAGTCGTGCGATGAAAGCCATTTCGATTAAGAAGACGATGGTATGCAGGAGAGGCTGGCAGGATGATGTCAGCGTCGAGTCGCATTCACGGGCCTAACAGCGCAAACAGAAGACAAATGGAAGAGAACAAAGTGAAGAAAAGAAAAGTAAAGAAAAAGAAAGAGTCCGCAAAGTGGAACACAAAAGTGTCATCAACAAACAAAAAGGAGATTTAGGATGTGATGACGATAGAGCTGGATCAGTAATACTGGGGAAGCTAAAAGTGGCGACTGATCATAGAGTTGGGCACAAAAAAACAAGGCGTTGGAAGGACTTACGATGCGACCGTAGATGTACTTGGAGTTGATGGAGCGGATGAACCGCCGCTGGTTTAGCTCCCACGTCATAGTTGGCGAAAGGATATTGCGATAGAAGATTAGGGGGAAAGGGATATGAGTGAGAAAACAGGACCACGATGCGATTTTATTGCGCCAGGTGGTGGTGATACCAAAAAAAGGGAGGGAAGAGAAGTGGCAGCTCAAGGTGAGGAATGACGGCGGATGTGGGCGCGTGTCGTACTCAAGGGCGGGTTCTTCCTATATAATATGACGACAGTCGCAGGTCGCTTCGTGGTGGGCTTGGCGACTAAGGAGGTGGAGGAAGACACTCTGGCGTTTAACGATCTTCTCTAAGCGCCGAAGGAAATGCGCAACATGAGAGAGAAGGAAACAGATGCTGGAGAAGGCCGTGAGAGAGAGAAAGAAGGAGAGAGAGAATGAAGGTTGGATGGATCAAGTCATGCGCCCAAACCAACCTCTTCCAGTCCAATCTCAGCTCGAAGCAACAGAGCAACAGTGCACCGTTGACGATATTCAAACGGTGTCACATAAGCCAGTTCTGCCCGTTTCGCAAGGCATCAACGGCCCCCTCATCTGTGCATCTAGCACTGTGCATGACCAACGCCTCGTACAAGCGCATGTGCTTGTTTTCACTGGCTTTCACAACCGTTTCCACACGTGAATGTTATACCTGCTTACGGCGCAGCTATAACTGTTCCTCTAGTTTGATCTTTTCTTACTTTATCAAATGCGTTAACCGATGAGAAGTATACCCTTGTTTCGTTTTCGTTGTTTTTTTGCGCTGTGGATCAATCTTCCGGGGATCCCGGCCGGGCAGAGGATTTACGGGCTCACGCCGGCTCCGAGGACCCGTTATTTGTTACAGAACTGCTACCAACCCACAGACCAACAGCCAGACATACTTTTAGCAGTGAAACCGCGGTGTAATGTATTGGATGCGCTGTGCTGCAGCTATTACGTTTCATGTTGAGGCAGTGCTAGCTACCCTTGGCGCTCAACTAACTTGACCTCCGCTATGAAGCATTCCCGCTTACCACTAGACCTCGTAATAATGCCACTTACTTTATTTGTTTCCCGGCACAAGCACACATGTACTGTAAGCATCCGGGAACAACCTCTATCGTCTGGAAGCAAGAAACCTGGTGTTGTCTTGCCCAAGAGTTGCTTTACTGCAAATGCTAGACTTTAGAGCTCTACGTCCAGCAACTCCCTTGAATTTGAGATCAGTTGAACAATAACGAAAGACTGTTGATACGTCGCGTCTTGATGTTCGTGCAGGCTGTCGAGTCAATAATCCAGGGTCCAGTGCTGATAGCCGAGCCGTCTTAATCCCGTAGTTGATTGCCTAGTACTTGCGTCCCACCGGCACCAAAAGTTCTAGAATACTTCTATCAAAATTAATAACACTGATGCTATCTTCGAGAGCTGTCTAGACTTTGAAGTGTTGGGTCCTTGTTTGAGGATGAAACTATGGAGATGTTATATAGTCCTGCTGTTAATCTCAAACTTCGCTTCTGGGTCTCTCCATGTTCTTCAGCAGTTCATATATATCATATAGAGAGAGATATTGTTGCACCGCTTGTCCACATCCAATCTCGGTTCGCGATACCCCGATAATCAGGTAACCACACCAAATGTCTAGGTGCCACGCACTCTTTTGTTTTCTTCAATGCTCTCTCGGGGTTATCTATATCCTGGGCGACAAGCACCCTCCCAGCGTGGGAGATGGCATTGGCCAGTACTTCCTCCCAGGCTGTGGCTTTTCGGAACCCAATTGCTGTACAGGCATGGTCTCACTCAGTGCATCCAGTGACTTGCAAATTATGCTTTTTCAACCAATGGGACACTGATATCAAGGGATGAGGATCATGCCTAGGCAGGAAGGCAAGGGCTGTCATCGAAATAATAGCTCGCATTGTGGTGTGTTTTGTTGTTGTTGTTGCGTAGAGTTCTCATATGTGAGGGCGGTAACACCGTTCCAAAATAAGTGAGATCTTGCGCCGCCATACAGCTGTTTCAATAACGGTAAAGATTGAGGACCAAACATGGACTGGGAAAGAAAAATGAATTGGGTGCGAAATAAATACACAACTTTGACAAAGGGTATACTCCAAATCCGAACCATCCCAACCAAACCCAATTCTATAACACGAGGCGACCATGTCATGACCTTTCATTATTACACGCATCTGACCACGCTAGAAGCCTTACTCCAGCTCATCTTCATGCTCCCATTTCTTCGTCCCCAACCTGCGCATCTTCTTCGGACTACCGTTACCGCTGACAGCTACTGGCTTTGGCTGGTCGTTTCCGACGCGCATGCGTTCCAGCTTGCGTCCCAGGTTTGATACGGTGTCGCCCTTGGTTGCTTTTGCGGGAGAAGGGCCAAAATCTTCTCGCTCCTCGAGGGGTTTACGCTTGGTGGGACTGCGAGAGGCAAGTTCGCGCTTGAGAATGCCGTTCTCACGGCGCAGTCTGTCGACTTCCTCTTCGAGATCTTCAATGAGAACGTTCTCCTTGTCGCCGTCTTCGTCAGAGGCAAGGCCGCGCTCGAGAACCTCGACTTTGCGGTCCCAGTGCTCCTCGCTACGTTCTTGCTCGATAGCCATGGAGTTCTTCCATCGTGCCATTTCAAGCGCGAGACGCTGCTCAAACTCAATGGCGCACTCTTCACGAATTGCTGCCTCAAGGTCCAGCATGCGATCTTCCATGGTAAGAAGATGAGCCTCAGCAGCAAATCGTGCTTCAGACTGTCGATCGGCTTCATCACGCAATTGGTCGGCCTCGTCACTAAGTCGGGCGATCTCAAGCGCTGCCATCTCCATGGTCGCACGATCATCCGCGCTCATCTGAGGAGTATAGCCCCTAAACGATCCTGGTCCTGGAGAAACGAGTGGCCTTGAATGCTGATGGGTTGGGCTTGTGGAGCGGTAGGAGGCAGTTTGAGGCGGTTGCGCAAGAATTGTCGCTGTAATGGAAGGAACTCGAGGTACTGTGACTTCACGAGCGAGGGCACTGTATCGTAGGATTTGAGATGTTGCGTTAAAATCTCCTCGTGGGTCGGCAGTGACAATCATCACACCTCTTTGGGGGTTTCGACGAGGGGTTTGGGAGTGAGTGTTTGAGGATGACGGGAAAGAGTTGGAGAAGAGAAGCTCAGTGAGCTTGCACTGTCTGAAAGGGACAACATTAGGCTATTGCGCGTTAGTATCCGTCGAACAATAATACGTGTATCTGTATCACTCACCTTGCTTGAGCTTGCAGCCTCACTCTGTGTCTGAAGACATTGGCCCAAGTACATCAAACTCTCGTTAATCTTACCAGCCTCCGCAAGCGTAGCGCCCGCCGTCTTGGCTTCACGCGCTCGCTCACTACCAGCAAGATCGACAATCGTGAACTTGCTTCCCTCCCAAGGTCCAGGCCTTCGGCCCCGAGTTCGTTTCTTGACCTCAAAGACAAAGAAACCATGGCTTCGACTCGAAACGCTGTTGCTGCCGGTACCAGTGACTCGGCGCTCTTGTAGACCAGTCTCAATAACTGTCAAGGCCTCGGTATAGGTCGTGCAGATGACCTTCCGCAGGCCAGCAACGACCTTTCGGTCTGGCGATAATTCTGTTGATTTGAAAAGCAAAGGACGGCGTCGCATCTCCTTAGTGGCGCCGGACTTGGTTGCTGGTGTGAGAAGGTCGTAGATACGGTCGTTATGCACTTCGTACATAGAAACGACGATAGCATATTCCGCTGTGGGGTCGCACGAAACATCGATGTTGCTGACGTCCGGGGACTGAGGAAAAGCCGAGGGGCGCGTAGTGATTCGTCGAGGCGGGGGAGATGTGACAGCGTAATCGCCCTTGATATCTTGTTTAGCAGCATTCTTCACACGACTGGCAGTGGTTAGGGACATGAAATGCCGTAAAGCCCGCTTGGGCGTAAGGGAAAAGTTTATCGCGCTGTTGGACGCTGCAAGACTCCCAAGTGGTTGCCTCTGGCGCTCAAGAGAACGATCCTATCGCTCCTTGAGACGCAGAGTCTCGCCGGCTTCGCTGACAAGTCGTACACTTTTCGGACTTGGTGCGCAGTCACCGGGAAATGCCCCGGGGATCTTACCGACCAGCTTGGAGGACTGTAGTTTTGTAGGGGACTTGACAAAGGAAGGAGTCGAGGTCTGGGGTCGTACAAGCATGGGTGTACCGGCGCGTGAAGGCGCTCTCGATGCGCCGGAGTCGCGGTATGGAGGGTCGAAGAAGTGTGGCGCGATGGTCAAGGAGGATTCTGCACCATCACAAGCCTGAAGCGAGTCTTGAGCTGTGAACAGAGAGTTGCCATCAATCATGTTTTCGCCGATGGATCGGAAGAGGACGTCGATTGTGAGTTGGGTCAAGCCGCGTTGGGTCTTGCTGCCGAGGATAGTATGTGTCTATGATCATTAGCCCCATCTTTGTATTGTTGACAAGAAACTCACCTTTCCAGAGCCAGTGACACCCAAGGTAGCAACAACAGCATCTGTTCCCTCGCCACCTTCCGGCGCCAGAACGCCTTCAACGAAAGGAACAATCTCTGTGCAGTGAAAGACATCGAGTTGTGTAGCGTCTTCCTCAAACACTTGAGTAAAAGCGAACTTTTCTATTGCCCTTCGTCGATCGGTCGGAGGATTCAGGACTACGTGCGTGGGGTGTGAGTCCTCTGAAGATTCCACGTCAAGAATGCGCTCTGTATCACCGTTTCGCGATGGCGGCGGTCGAAGTCGAAGATAGACCTCGAAGAGGTTATGCGGTGCCTTGCGTGCTTCCATGATGCTAATGCTCGCTTTGGCGCGTTTCTCGCTAAAATGCAGATGCAGGAACAAAATGGAGCGTGGAGTAAAAAGGTAATAGCGGTCTAGGTTGGTGGGTTCATGGAGGGATCTTTGACGTTACAAAACCAAGCGGGAGCATGTTTACTCCAGTTTACCTTGGCGTTTCTGCTGGCAGGACAACGGTGATCATGGTGCCGATAAGATTAGATAACGTTAAGCGCGTTGACGCGCTCTTGTGCACGGGCCGCATACGGGAAACATTCGCGCCATGAAGAAAAAAAGAGGATGGGTAAGTTTTCCTCAGGCTGAGATCTCAATTCTACTCAATGGAAGCCTCAAGGGCCAGGACGTCAGCCACCAACTGATTGGTTTCACTCCAAGTGGTGCATCGTAAGGTTCCAGCGGATGCTCTCAGTCTCTGTAGACAGATCATGGTCATTGATTCATGCCATTGAGCTATCTCGGTAGCTTCCTTATCGCGGGATCGCAATCTCCTTCACAAGCTGAAGGCTGCAGTTGCTATGTACTGTACTAAGCAGTAGCTATAGTTTCATCTCGTCACATGCAAGAAAGCACGCCAAAACATGAAGCTTCGTGTCAGCCGGGATGCGTGGCAGAAAAGAGTCATCAGTAGGGTACCAAGGGGGTGTGCGAGTGTGACAGCGGGACAATGCACCAATAGCCTCTTCTCCAGAGCTGATTATTCCCCGGGGGAGGTGATACGCTTTTGACTCACAAAGAGTCATAATGGACATCTTTTACGTGTTCATACTGCACAAGCTTCACCTTAACATCAAGCCAACAACTGTGCCGCTTTATTCTGCTACGCTCCCCCGTCCTAAAACAGTAACGCCGAGGTAGCCAGAAGCCCATTGGTAAAACATCCGACTTGAGCAAAAAAATCTGAGGACGATCCTGAGAGGGGCGCCGTTTACTGCCCTGGGCATGCGCAATGACAAGGTGCGCTACAATGTAGGCTCTAAAAATTGGCCTGACGCTAGAGACCGCTGATGACGGCGGTGCCTGTTTGGAGGGGTAGGGCCGTAGGGGAGAGTGAGGGGCGATTTGACCGAGTTGAACAGATTTGACAATATGATCCAAAGACCATGCAAGTATGGGAATTGAATCAATGGATGCAGTCAATCCATATCGGGCCTTGAAAGCAGATAAACTCCGAGTCCGAAAGCCCAATAGTCGAAGCAACGAATTGAAGTGGAACGAGTAGCATCAATTTAGGCCACTTCAACTTCAAGCTTCTACGTAATGACCAGAATAACTTTACAACAAATTTAGTAGCCAGGCACGAAGACGGCGCGTAAGCATTGGCTTGCCTCACCAGAAAATTTCTTTACGTCTTGCGTCGGGACCTACTTACTGCGGGTTCCAAGTAACTAGTCTTCGTCAACTCCGGTTGTCGCTTGAAAAGAGGCAGGAAAAAAAGTTGTAAAGCCGTCTAGGTTAAGAGCATAACCCCACCAGTGGCCGTGGCAACAACGGAGCGATAGAAGCTTGGAAAAGACACCTCTTATTCTTTTTCGGAGACCGAGGCTCCATTGACTCGCGCATCTTCTGGATTTCTGGTATAAGCCAGAAGACAGACGATGCTTCTCTGGATCTCGTCCGATAAAGCTCCTCTTTCTTTTTTCTGGGTCTGTTTCGTGGAACCTGAACTCTGGCGGTTGGTCCAACACTTGACGATGGAGACTGGCACTGACATAACCGCCTCATCTAGACCATAACCCCCCTGTCTGACGGTGGAGCTCGTCACTGCGGAGCTTCAAAGAATAGGAAATGCTTGGCTTGGGTTGGAGGGAGGAAAACGAGGGGTCTTGATTTCTTGCTTGGCTATCCTGGCTTCAGCGTCTGTTCTGCCGTGCATGAATGGGTCCATTGCGCAGTAACGTGAGGAGAAGAAACATCTAGTCTCGTGCCATTGCTAAGTATTGGATATGAAATGGTGGAAAGTAGCCTCAGTAATTTACCAACTGTAAATGCGGTATGATATGCAGCCACTTGATG
Source organism: Fusarium nurragi (assembly GCA_012977755.1). NCBI lineage: Eukaryota > Fungi > Ascomycota > Sordariomycetes > Hypocreales > Nectriaceae > Fusarium > Fusarium nurragi. The sequence goes on from JAALXI010000061.1 coordinate 298,410, forward strand.
TAAGGCCTCCCTCCTTATTCTCTTGATCTGTGCAACCAAGGGACCAAGGCTGAACATGTTGTCTCCCGATAAGTGCTTCGATATCCAATATAATTTCTTGCATCTCCCTAGCCGTACATTAGATTGATTACTCCCTGCTCCCTGTCGTGCTTTCGCTCTGGGGTTTGACTGGTCCCTTAATTATGACTTTGCTCGCCTCACGGACCAGGGGGAATGGGGCATATTCTCTGAAGTCACTGATGATTCAATTCGGGCCAAGCCCAAGCCATTCTGAGACCCATTCCCAACACTTCACGCAGACTTAACGGCCTTACAGCAATTAGACTCTCACTTAACTGCAGTAAGCTTCTTGCATGGCGCACGTAGCATAGGCAACAACGGAAATAACACACAACAGTCTTCTTGCATTGTCTCACTGGTCACATCAGCGCTTCTCAGAGTAATTCTTGTTCGTGGTTGGGCTTCTACTCTGAAGCTTCAAAAAGCGGTGACGGTTGATTGCCATGCTAAAACAGAATAGCGCACTTGGTACCTTCCTTCCCGCACGATGCACACTCTGACACTCCCCCCCGGCACTGCCTCGAGACACTTTGCCCAATCAGGATGAACCCCACTTCGAGAACGGAAAAAGTTTGGGATAGGTATTTCTCTCCTCTCCCCTCGCTCTTGATTCTTCTTCCTATCCTTACCAACCCAACCCAAAAACCACAGACAACGAAGTCGCCATTTTTCAGAATCACCCAGAAACCCCATACCAAGAACACGTCGAGTAACCATGCCTTCGGCCGTCGCTGAGCTGTAAACGCCCACTGCGGGCCGTGGCTGTTTTCCCTGTCGCGGCTCGCAGTCCAGCAGTTCTTCGAGTTAACCAGTCAATCTTCTCTCGACCTAGTTCTTTCCAGGCTTTCCCGCTCTTGGAGCTGAATGCTCTACCGAGAGTCTGTCTCTGAAAACCAACTATTCTGCGATTTGCCCGATTGTGAAGGCTTTTGATACGACCATTGATACTCTACCCTCGACATTACCACCCTTCTACCTACTCCTTTGAACCAAAAGATAACACAGCATATACTCTGTTTTAAAGAACAGCGTATTGTACACGCGATCTAACCTTATTCAAAAGCCAGTTTGGAATCTGGTATACCCAAAGGAAAACCTTGTAATTGAGTTTGCTTCATTTGACAGCACTACAATCTTTCTTCGAAAAATCTTGAAGAATACAAGTTAGAACACTATAACATCTCGAATCATTCCAACGAAATGTCTCGCAATCTCAACCGCAAGTTTGCGCCTCCGGTCAAGGTAAAGACCGCCAACCGCCGCCGCCGCGTATCCGACACTCCTTCTTCCTCTTCACTGGATCTCTCCGACGATGGCGGGTATTCAGCTGTTGAGGACATCAGCGACTCGTCTGATGACGACGAGGAAGATGTCGCAGCGGCCGAGGAGGAGAATATCTTGGAGGAAGCTCTTCCTCCCACCCCACAGCCAGCTCCTCGGCCGCAGCCGACTATTGAAGAGGATGACGACGACGACGATGAGGAAAACGATGAGGACGACGAACAAGAAGGCTTAGATATCGAAGACGATGAGACCGGTAGTTGGGGAGGCATCGTCTCCGATATTGAGGACCAACCTGACATTTACCAAGACGCCAACATCTTCGGCTCAGAGACCCCCCTGGAGCGCCATGTTCACTTCGATGTGCCCTCTAGCGATTCCGATTCCACCGACACCGAGGACGAGACTATGGGACTATTCCCTGACATCTTCGTTTCTCAAAACACACTAGACCCTAGTTTCCGCCGAGAGATTGAGAACGATCCCGATGATTCGTCTGGCTCAGGATCATTCTGGGATTTTAACAACCAATATGGCGAGCAAGATCAGGACCAAGACCAGGACTCTGATGCTGATGCTGATGCTGAAGAAATCTTCCGCGGATTTGACGAAGGTCACTCTTTTGCCACGTCAGTCGCTTCCCAGCCAGGCACTGCTGTTCCCAGCCCTCTGCCCTTTTTTGAGGAGCCAACCGAACTCGACGGCTACGAGAGTAAGTTTTGCTACAAGGGCATACTTATCAGTACTAACGTATCCAGCTGATGGTGATACCACGGAAGAGGACGAATATGAGCTCCCGATACGCAAAAAGTCTCGACGTCCTTCCAACCCCATGAGCGACGTCTCCGACTCGGATGCTGATAGTCCAGTCAAGGCCGAGCGTGGCCAGCCCCGACTGGGGCGCTATAACCTGGACCGCTCCGACAAAAAGCCTATTGCTGTTCTGAATCCCGTGACTGGAAAGATGATGATCTTTACTCCTCACCGCCAACATCAACTTGACCTCTCACCTGAACAATTCAACTTTCCCTGGAGTACGGAAGGTCCTGATTCACCTATCTTGAGCAACTCTGCCAATCTCATGCTCAGCGCTATGTTTTCTTCCAACACCTTTGGAGACTTCTTCAACTCAACTCAAGCCATGGGCCCCGCTGAGGCCTTCTTTCCCTTCCAATCTGAACCCAACACCGCCGACGAAAGCTCGACCGCGCCTAGCTTGCAGGGCGAGGATGACGAAGACGCCGAACAGAACTTAAACCTCGCTGACTTCATCGAATGGGAGGAGAATGACTCCTCTGGCGACGAGGATGGTGGCAACAATTGGGATCCTGCATCGACCCCTGCGCGACCCAGCACAGCTGGAAGCGAGAAAGAAGTCCTTGGCCACCTTAACTCGGAGACCGTCGGAGCTTTCCGCCGTAACCAGATTAACCAGCAGCTCATCCTGAGTAACCAAGCCACACAGGACTCACTCGCATTCAGTGGTCCTTTGAACAACACCGCACTCCGAGGTCTCAAATCAGACCGCTTCGGTACTGCTGCTATTCCCCTAACACCCGCTCGTCGCCATAAGAGGCAGATGAGCGATATGACCCGCAGTCCCCTTGAGTCCATGTCTGCAAAACGCAAGGCATCTTCTGAAGTTGGCGACAGCCACGCTCACAAGAGGCACAGGAGCATCTCTGATGTGAACTATCTCCACATCTGATGCGATGCACTCACCCCAAAAACGTACGAGGACGGCATAGACTGTTGCCGCTATCCCTGGCCTCGACACTACTCTCTTTTTACACCTTTCCTTGATTGATTTCATTCGGGTCAAATGACCCTGTCTGTCTACAGCGTGCTCGGAGCGTAGAGCCCTCTCCCTGAAGGGACCGGGACGGATTTCTTTGGAGATGATACCCCACCAGCTCCAGCCCGGTCGAGAAGCCGGGTGAGCGTATCGGAGGATCAGGGACTCACCTGTTCAGCGTCCGAGAGGTACTGTCCTGGCAGGAAATGCTCTGTGAGCATCCTGACTATAAAACAAAAGTTAATGCCGCTAATGTTTTGATGGTCTTGACGTCGGAAATGGGCAAAAGGTTTCTCATGTCTTTCATTACTGGTGTTTCCGTCCATGGGTCTAGAGGTAGAAAAAAGCCGTGACCAATTTCATTCAATGTCTTCATCCATGAGCTCTCCGTCGTGATCCCAGAGTGTCGAAGTGAATTGTAATGTAGTGAAATGCCCTATCAAAGAACTACAAGACATTATCGAAATAGCCTTTTGCCACTCACTTTGACTCACAAACCCTATCCCGTTCGGAGTTTCGGGTGCATGTTTGCTTCCTCTACGGCTGTTACATGGAGTCTGACAGACTCTGCTCTCCTCACCCACACCAGTTTCGATGCTTGACACCCAACGAGTAAAAGCAATGCTTGCTCAAATATCATTGACTACTAGCTGAAATTATGACGTCTTAACTTCAATATATACCATTTTAGTCCAGCCCAGACTGTTGTCACTGTGCCGAGTACGGAGTGTTTGTTCCTTTGCATTGTGCTCGCCTTGCTTGGAATGAGTCACCCGAATCCGTCTAAGATGATTGGCTGAGCTGTCACCCGGGCCTTGAGACTCGACTTCAGTTGCCTGGACAGATGAGTCCAAAAAGAAAAACACGTTTAACGTAGCAGCTTACGGAGTACATGAGAATTAAGCTTGCATCAACTAAGCTGATGGAGGAATTGTAACTTTACTTGGTTGCGTTTCCCTCCCCACCGTGGGATACTACACTTCTTCCAGCTCCAGTGCCACAGCGCCTTCTGTATGTTCCCTTCTGTCGCGACTATTGACTCTGATTAAAGAGTAATTCGAGGGGGGCACTCTTTGATGAAGAAACTGGTTTGTCCTGCCAGTGTAATGCGCTATGGGCTAAGCGATATGTCACAAGTAATTGGACAAGCGACAGTTCACTGACCCGCTGATGACTCAGTCAGAGACCCTATACTCAGTATTCCATACTTTATTAATAGACTGGAAGCCTTGCGATAAGTTTTTATGCTTAATGTAGAACCAGAGCTAAGTATATCTAAGTGGTAATGAGCAAACTATTACTACCTCCAGCAAAAAGAACATACCCGATGAGATGTCTCATGTCATAGCCACGCCCAGGACTCGAACCTGGAACCTTTGCCACCGGAAAGCAACGCGCTGCCATTGTGCCAACGCAGCTGTATACTCGTGAACTTGATTTCTCGCTATTGTGAAACAGGTGATTGCCCGAATGGAGGTTGAGTCCAATCATGAATCTGGCTTCCCTTATGCGAGGCCTTGCCTAGGCGTTTCTCCGCAAGGAATCGAGTCGTTTGGAGCTTACTTAGTCGCACTCGGGGACTGTGTTCCCGTGAGTCTCTCCAATCGGGAACGAGAGTAGTGAGTTATGGCCAGGTGTTGAAGGGTTCGTGTCGTTGAAATGCATGCCTACGGCCATCAGACACTGCAGACATAGCCATCTGCGTCTCTCTTTACATAATGTAATTTTCTTCTTCGAGGATAAGAGAGAATCTCGAGGTGTTCTAACATCTGCCATACCTTATAGCGTGATGGAGATGCGGCTTGGACATATTTGTTGTCTGGTGCAGCTTGCCCGGGCACTGAATTCTTTAAATAGAGTACGGTCCGGAGCGACCCAGCCTTACGGAGCCGTATGTGGGTCCACTCCGCGGGCATGCGGTAATTGATTCAGTACCATCACAGCATGACGAATGCATGCACGGACACGGTTTTAATATCGAGATAAAAAAAGGAACAAGAAGATAAGAGTATTAGAAAGGACACCATCAGCCTAGCACAGCCCGAGTTGACCACCAATGTTCATTCGACAAAAAGATCATCTCGATGTACCCAGGACTCGAACCTGGAGCCTTTGCCACCGGAAAGCAACGCGCTAGCCATTGCGCCAGCACACCTTGGAGATCATGTCGACAGCACTAGAAATCAAGTATATATTCGCCTGCCTCTTTTTGTCAGGGCAGTAGCTTGTCCGAATAGATTATGTTAAAGCATCTGTCCAGTCAATGTCGCCGTCTTATCAGATCGACTTAGATGATATGGAATGAGTAGCATCAAGTCCATTAGCGAGCTATATTTCATATAACAATTAAGACGGGGGGGTCTGTCTTCTGTTATAAACCCAAGGTGCCGATTTGCATCATTGGGTAGGCTTCCAAAGTGGCACCTAAGTTAGAGGTCCGGAAGCTGACATGGTGGATACGAGCTTTTTACATAAGAACGAAAAGGCAATTGCTTTAAACAAGTGGGTTGTATGTTAAGAGAGTTAGGTTCGACACGGTGGGGTATCTCAGTTATTTAGGTGTGTGAAGCGGAATCGTCCTACAACCACCGCCACGATCTTCAGTCCTTCAAGCATAGCGCTGGGCCGCAGGTTGAGCCGTGATCATGGATTCCTTTCCATTTCCGCCCTCGGCCTGCGGCGGCGCCCAGTTCTGCATGGGAATGTTCTGTCCCTGAGGTCCGTAGTACTGCGGCATCTGTTGGAAACCCTGCGCTCCGGGAACCCAATAAGCCGGTCCACCAAATACCATGGTGACAGGCTTTCGCATGGCAGCGTTCCTCTTCTGCGTGTCGATACAAGCGCCAACAAAGAGGATAAAGTGCCAAAGCCAGACGAGACAAGTGAACACTGATAGGGCAATGAACAGAGCTCGCTTGCTAGAAACCTTATCGCTGGTTGTGCAAACGTACCGTCGCACGTCGGCATCGTATTCGCAGTCTTGGTCGAGGTAGTCGAAGGAGGAGTAGTAGGAGCTGAGGGTGCACTCAATGCCACCGACGACCGCGGCCGCGAGCCAGATAAGAAGAGAGACAGCAACGTGAGCACCGGGGTGGATGCCAGCCTTCCATTTACGACCGAAGCGGGTAAGGATCTCGGCGATACTCCAAACCAAAGCAACAACAAGCTGTGAAGGGTTAATATACGCCATCGAAGAGGACTGAAAGAGAGCCATACAACTGGGCAAGCACCAAGTGCAATCAGCCCGAGTGTTTCAACGCCTCGAAGCGCACCAGTAAGTCCCAGACCGATAATACAGGTAACAATGTCGAGACCGTGGAGAGTCAACTTGGTAATCATCCAAGCCTTTGGCTCTGCAACTCGAGGAGGCGTCCATTGCTGATTAGTGCCCTGTTGCGGGTAGGGACCATATGGTGGACCGTGACTACGGGGGTCTTGCTGGAAGCCAGACTGCTGTTGCTGCTGCTGTTCTTGTTGCTGTTGGTTGGATATGTGGGTTGAGTGTTGCGTATTGGGGGGGAAAGCTGGATTCGAGGAAGACGCTGGCGCATTCTGCTCCACGTCCGTCTGAGTGGAGGATTCGGGTGCCATATCGAGATATATGAAGAGGATAGGAAACAGGAAATGAACTTCTCGTTAAAGACTGAGCCGTGAGGTAGTAAGAATTCGGGTTGTATACCGTACAGCAACAAGAAAGTAAAGAATGTAAAAATTGGACAAATGAACGACTGAAGGAACCAAACAAGGAACGAAAAATAGAGGCCTTTCCAAAAGGCGGGTAAAAGAAACTTATTATAAAGACCAAGGCTAGCTTCGCTTGTATGAAACGATGAAACCCCCCGGCCATTGAGAAAAATGGCCGACGAGATTGAGCCGTCTTGGATCCAAGCCCCTGGCCCTTGTAGGGGATCAAAAACCATGTTAGTCCTTACTTTTAATTGGTCCCGTTTGCTGAAGTAGTGTGATCCATGGAGTCTTTAATCCCTGTGTGTTGATCAAGGGGTTACCAATTGCGGTAACGGAAGTAGGTATTTGGGGGAAAACTGCCACTGAAAAGCGTGTTGTTGGTTTGATGTTTGTCGCGTCCCTTCATTCGAAGGAACCTCAACATGAAACATGGAAGACTCAAGATCAGCGCGAGCTGAAAAAGACTGGACCAGAAAACCCAGCAACTTGACTGTTTAGAATAAATACCAACATCGTTCTAGAGAAAAGCGACTCGCTAACAAGAGACGCGACCTTGAAAATTTCCCTTGACCCTTGGCGGCCGCCGTTGGATACCACATGAGAACTTTAGCCCCTTTTGGTATCGGTCTACGCATGGCTAAGATTAGACCAGGGGGTAACAATAGGAAATCGCCGACTTTAAAGACGACGATTTCATAGGGCTATGTTACTATGTGTGTCACTGTGTCTCTGCTAGCTATGATTCGTTAGTCCCAAATAACACAAGATCAGCTCGTGTAGTCAACAGCTCTTCCTACTTATGCCTGGCGTCTGATCGAGTGCCCCGCCAAGACGACCAGCGGATGTCTCGACAGTCTATCGCATCGTCTTTGCCGGCTTGGCAGACAACGTACGGAGCACCACGTGAAGCTCCTTCGTCCGTACCTGGAAATTACCGATATTGCTTCCGCAAGATTTGGTGCAATCGGATCTTCTCTTTGATGCTGTCTTAACGACGGTGTTGACGCTTGCTTTTGTACACAATATCCAAAATTTGCTCCATCATATACACCTTCTATTCTCGTTGCAGAACAACCAACAGACCCATGATACCCAGCATCACCGTTTTGAGCCATGGATGCTCCGACAAGAGGATCGTTACGTAGCCGACAAACGGCATGTATCCGAGCACACTGCCGATAATGTCCTTTCGCACAAGATAGTCCTGGTTCTTGGCGTAAAGCTCGGTGTCGTCTGAGAGGTTGTTATCTCCCTTGGTCAGAAGCTGTGCCGTCTCGCTGCGCATTGTTAGCCTTGGTCTTGCCTCTTTCATACGAACAACATACCCCTTGCCAAACTTGCGCACGACTCGGTGCACAATGGGAATGTCCTTGTCCTTGACGTTGTAAACGACAACCTCACCAATCTCGGTTTCGCGTAGTAGATTTCGGTTCCAGAGGAAAAGTAGGTCGCCGCGCTGGAACGCAGGCTCCATAGAGCCAGAGAGAACGACGACAATCGGAGACGGTGAATCGCTAATGACAGAGAGACCTTTCCACATCTGCGACAATGTTAGCATAAGCTTGGAGTGTCAAAGAGGACACGATTCCTTACCATGAAGGCTGTCGACAGGATAAGGGCGAAGTTCATGAGCTGCGCAGCAGCTTGCCGCGGGTTACCGAGACTCGAGAGCATGATAGCGGCTGTACGACGAGTGCGTGAAGCGAAGCGAGGGTGTTGGAGAGCTTGATAACTCCACGATGCAACTTATGGAGGATTTGCGCTGGAAGGAAATGGACATGTGGCTCACGGGAAGCTCGAGAAGCACGGGCCACACGACACGGAACAGCTGGGGCGTTTGAGGCTGGAGATGTGGCTATGCTTTGTCAAGCTGTCTCCATAAATCCAGGGACCTCGACGCTATAAATGGTCTAACGCGGGGTGTCACGCTCGAAGGAGGTGATGTCATGACTACATGAGAAGCATGAGATCGATGTCATCGGCTTGTTTGGCGAGTAGGGAGCTTGGTATTTAAAACGATCATATGGGGACTTTCTTCTTTGCTCTGTCGTTCTCCTCTATAGTCAGATTGCCAGATCATCTCGAAATCTCTACCAGAAAGCAAACACTTGCACCACTTACATCACTTACACTACACCATCACAACACTCAAAATGGCCGACAACACCAACAACAACCAGCAGCAGCCCGGTCTCATCGGCAGCCACGCCCAATACGTCAAGGGAGCCGCAGAGGCAAGTTGCTCCCCCATCTAGCTGTAGCCTTTGGCTAACTTTCATTCCCCAGGCCACCATCGGTGCCATCACTGGCTCTCAGCCCTGGAAGGCCTCAGGCGAGCAAGACAAGGCGGCAGGTCTTGCCGACATGAAGAAGGCCGGAGAGCTTCGGGCGCAGAACGACCCAAACAACGAGACCGGGTACGGAAAGGCCGAGGAAATTGCGGGCAAGCTCACCGGCTGCCAGGGTATGGAGCGAGAAGGCCAAGCCAGCGCTGCTCACAAGAACGAATAAACGGTTAACGGAATTGATGCTTGTACAATAGAAATACCATGGCGATGACTCCAGCTGGACAACACGACTTATAATACTAAACTTTTGTTAAGTTTTAGGCTCTCAAATGCGTGAAGACTGTTTGTTCCTGCCTCCCTTTCGCAACACGATGCTTCCACCCTAGTACCTTCCAAGTTACTCTGAACACGATACGCTCTTGGTAGGAATGCCTTCCTCACATAACCTTAAGCAGTACCTTCTCTTCTTTAATCAACAACATGGGTCCTCCATCTATCGCTTACCTCAACCCTCTCGTTTCTCCTCCAAACTTCATCATCGTGTATCTTTGTTTTGTCCAGCATCACCTCTCTGGCGCCTGGGCCCCTACGTTTCTTGGCTTCATCAGACGCCCCCACCCCAGCATCACCTTACAACATTGTCTTTCCGCTCATATTACTTTCAGTACCGCTCTACCATACCCACTCACTCTCCGTTGAGACCTCACGATGGACTCAGCACCACTTCTCCAGAACACCGATGGCCTCCCCAGCCCCAACATGATGCAGGACCATGTAAGTCTTGTCCATAACAATCTGCAGTCTCGTGTTTGGCTGACTTGACGATGCTACAGCCTGCCTTCCTCCGAGCATGTCATTCCCCATGGTCCTTTATTCCTCAGAATTACCTCGTCATCTTGCGAGGTATCGTGCTGGCACTTGTTACTGCCGTGGGCATCCTGATTCTCAACTTTGAGTTCCATGAGCACAGCGACTGCTCCATGTGGCGCATCGTCTTCGACTTTGCCAACCTTAGCTTCTTCTTCATCTTTCTGTACCAGCTGAAGACTTTTGTGGGTTCTAGCACTAACCGACTTATCTATATCCAACTGACTTCTACAGGGCTGGACATTTACCCACCTATATTACCCCCACCACCATGACCGACACATGGGCGGCATAGAGGGATGGTGCATCAAGAGAATGTCGCTTCCCAAGCACATGGGCAACCTCCGCAAGCAGTTCTACTTCACCATCTACTACACCATTTGTGCTGTCTTCGCCTTTGCCAATTCGACCATCTACTTCTTCGTCACTCGCCAACACGAATGTGAAGAGGCCTCTGGCGAGCCTCAACCAGAACCTCACCCTCCATCCAACAGCACCAAGTCACCTATCTGGGCTGGATACGCCGAGCACAAACCAGAGGCTCCGTGTAAGAGAACTTGACCATCACGCAGTCTCCGATACTAACCGTGACACAGTCGAAGACATCTTTGGTGAGGGATGGTTCCGGGCATTCATCATCCTGTCTCTATATGTGTTTGGATCTTCGGTTATGGTGTTCGAGATTCTTTGCCTCAACAGTATCCGACGTCCATATGTATGTTGTTGCCCAACCACTGAGGTCTTTGCTGACGATCATGATCTAGACCGTCGGAATCTACCTGGCAGCCATCATGTTCTGCGCTCTAACATACCTCGGTTGGGCTGCCTTTGGTCACCTCGTCACTGACTACTACCCTTTCTTCTGGCTCGACAAGAACGAGGTTGGCTCGGACGAGGCGATTACTCTCTACTCAATTGGCTTTGTGTTCTTGATGCCGATCAGTGAGTTCATACCTAGCAAAGAGTGTCTCGATACTGACAATCGAAATAGTGTACATCCTGATGCAAGGTCTCACCGCTTGCAGGGAGTCCTTCACACGATCGAACTCCGAAGCGCGCGCGATCGCTGCTGCACAAGCGGCTCTCGACTCTTGAATGGGCAGGAATCGGGCATGGTGATGAGCGCTGGACAGTTTGGCGCAACGGTGGAATGCGCGATGTTCAATTGGAAGAATGCTTCTGACTGGCTCACCGTGACTTGATATAAACGAGATTGACAAGATTGGTAAGGGCAGGGTTACTTGGAATATGGCATACATACAACCTCTCGAAACCTAGAATTGACCTCATCTTCACAACGAACAACGCCGTTGCCAAGAGTGAAAACGATCAGTAATCCCATGTCTTGACTGTATTGATTTGACCGAGATACCTCCATCGATTGAGTCATTGAAGTTTCTTTATGGAAGGCTGGGATTTTATAAGTGTTTCGGCTGTGAAAGCGTGCAAGATGCACCTGGGACATTGCGGCGTCGTGAAGCGGCGTGCGACAGGAACTTGGCAACACCATCTTGGACGCAGGCTAACCAGCCCCGTTGTAAGAAATTTACCAATCAAAGACGAGGATCTCCTGGCTTAAATGGAATAGCTCGGTAGCGTCTTCACAAAGGCCGACTATTGGGTACCGCACGGATGAGTTGGTGAGGCATAGTGACAGGGCATTTTACCGAGTGACATGACGATGTTATGCTCAGAGGGGCTGGGGTGGCGATAATACAGGTAGGTTGATTGGTGTTGCGAAACGAGACTGGTTTAATCGCGGCGGTGCAAGTGACGACTAGGAAGAAAAGCCGGGGGAAGTAAGCTATGACGGTGAGCTGAGTTGGGCATTGATATCTCGAGATTGAAGAGTTGCAGGGGTTGTTACAGTGGAAGTGAGTGTTGGCAGAGGGGAGGCCAGAGGCCCTGATATTTCAGCATTTATAATCATTTTAATGCCCTGTTTAGGCTTGAAGATGGCCAAGCGCTTGAACTCAAGTAATTTGGGTTGCAAAGACTACTAGGCTGCTATGGAGGCTGCTGGCTGCCTCATCTCATCCTTGAACCCCGCGGCGTTAGCTGCCCTGACGTGAATGGCTGGTGATGGCCTCCCCGTAGAAATAAATACAGGTCTCTCCCCCCAAACCCCCCGACTCTTTTCTCTCTTCCTCCC
>JAALXI010000062.1:0-73463 GCA_012977755.1 Fusarium nurragi
AAGATAAATGGAAGACTTAGGTACCTTAAAGGTTAAAGTAAAGAAAATATAATATAATGATTATATAACTACAGCTTTTCCCTTCCTTATTTTTTATTTCTTACTTAATATTCTATTTATATTAGCCTGTAGTACGAGAGGTCAGCTCGTTAATAATATATAGAAATCTTTTTTATATTTAGTAATACTTAAAATTAATATAAGCTTATTATGCTTATAATAAGCCTGGTAGTATTAGAATAAGTTCTTACCGTTATCTTCTTTTTCTAGGTTGTGCTACAAGTTACAATTTTTACTCTTATCTTTCAGGTCCTAGGTAGCAGTATCATATCTTTTAAATGCATCGTACTGCGTATCATATATGAATCTTGTCCGACAAACAATATCTATTCCTTACCACTTACCAACTTCCACGAAACATTTATCGCAACCATTCGCGTTCTTCTTTCAGCTACAAGCAACGTGCGTAGCAATAGACCCCAACATCGTTCACCTATACTCTTGTGATTAGTCCTTTTTGCTACATCCCTCGCTCTTTCTCAACCCGGGCATGCCCGTCGAAGATGCCGACTTATAATAAAAAGACTAATAGAATTTCATAAATTGTACTTGTACCATTATGAAAACTCTCCTTCATGATCCGTCTACTATGCAAATATGGTCTTTGCTAGGCCCGTCCCAATGCTCTATATTCCAAGCCTAAGGCCGGCAATAGGCACATCTCTTGGCAGAGAAATCCTGTTATGGTAACACGGTGCATAATCATGATTCATTTTTTGAGGCCTTAGACACGATCACATTGCAGTGGCGAAACCAGGAGAAACTGAAAAAGGAAAACAGGGTTATGCATCTGAATTCGGTGCTCTGATCAAGAGGCGTAAAAAAGTAAGTCCTTCTATCTTGGAACAAACTACTGTTGTATGGCACTTTCATCACACCGGTTGCCCACTTGACTCTACATCGCACAAGTCCAAAGCCACCAGGCTTGTACACCGACGATCATCATGCCTTGCGTGGGTGAACAATCCAACTAAGCTTTGGAATCTATTGTCTTTTCTAAGATTTATGGCAGGATTCAATAGTTTAAAACAAGTGGCTTGACAAATGCCCTTTTCTTGTTGGGTCTTTTTCTCGTGACATGTTGGCTGGAAGTGTTGGACAAATGTTCAAGTTGTGGACTCTCACAACGGACGTGGTCCAATGGTGGAATCCCGAGACTCGTCGAGGTTTTCCAGTGTCATCGAATCTCCGCGAAAAGACGGAAGCCTCTGAAATCAAGGAGCCGTGCAAATCACCCGTTTTTCGTATGTTCTTCAACTGACTCAGTTCTCTGAGTGACAGGGCAGTCTGAGGCATACCACAGGCTTCCGCTATCTGGAGCTGGGGACGCTGGTGGTTGCTTGATCTCAACCCCTCTGTTATTGGACATTTTCGATGGTATTGGAGCATTTACGGGGAAGACGTCATGGGGTCACATGTATACATTCACTTCTCTTCTAGGCCGAATGAAGCTTTCCACGGCGTCGTCGGTGCAAGGTAACGTCGGGAAACTTGCCAAAAGAAAAGCAATTTGCTGGCGGGAATTCCAACTCAAAACCTGACCCCGTGTCAAGCCCGTACATTTCTTGCCTGCATTAACGGTCACTTACAATTCACGGTTCTCGTACAAGTGAGGTCCAGTTTAAACTGCAACGATGATTGCTGCAAAGCCACAAATATCCGATTCTCGGTAGATGGGACCAATTGCGGGCACTCTCAGCTACCCGTACAACACAGAGCACGCCTCCCGGTCCATCGGCAACAGGTGTCGATCACTGTAGGATCCCGCAAGGGCAACTAGTCTTGGAGGGCGCCGGGAACGCTTAGAAACATTTGTTGGGGGTGGGCCATAAAAAGCAAACATGTCAAGGTGTTGAAAAACCGCTAGGCCAAAGTACCTAAAAACGAAGGCCTCCGTTATAGAGATAACAGAGACTTAGGGCTTATATCCCTTACGACACAAGGTTTGCCATCATGTTCTAGGCTGCGGCTCCCTGATGTTGTGAGCTGCCGGTTGCAGCCCCTAAAAGCCCAGGCCCCGATCGCCCGGCAAAGACGAATTAGTGCGGGGAGCTTTATTTGTCGTTGACTGCACCCAACGTCCATCCTGTGTCTTTCAGCTCACTTATACTGTTACATCACGGTAAATATCCCGCTTTCCCCCGGTACACTCTTTATTTAGCAATGTCTATTATTCTCAGGGCTTTGTTTCCCCCGAGTGCGGGCGCTTATCACGATAATGAGGCTACCCGCGGGCGGCAGATCTGCTAGTTTATCTGCGGGCTCCTGGCAACGGTCACGGCAGTTAGAGTCGTGGCGTTATACCAAAGCATAATGAGGCGATGGCCACAGTCCTTGATGATGAATGGATACGCCATGATCTAAGCAGATGCCAAGGCTCGTTTTCAGTTCCGCCCGGTGAACGTGAACGAGTAGTAGAGCACAGAACATGGAGGCCGGCAACTCGCGAGACCCACCACAGTATAATTCATCGTCAGCTATGATGCTGAGTATCGCGACGTTAGACTCGAAGCGATGCTTGATAATGATCTTATTAGTCAAGGAAGCATGGATGCTTCGGCCTGAGCATCCTCCGGCAAAGCAATTCACTGACTTTGTAGAGAATTTTCAACTAACGGGCGCTCTGTTGTCAAATTCCAAGTATAAAGAGCCTGCTTCCTCCCTCCCGACATCAATTTCCTCGTCAGCAGCTATCAGCATCTCATCAGCATCCTCAAGCACCTACAACACTTCACTCACTCTAAAACCCAACTTCCCAACCCACTCCATTCAAAATGCAGTTCACCACCATCGCCTCTATCCTCGCTATGGCCACTGTTGTCATCGCTGCTCCCGCTCCCGCTGGGCTTGAGGCTCGCAATTGGTACGGAGGCGACAACGGCGACAAAAGCGACGGCTGCGACAACGGCGACAACGGCGGAGGCGACAATGGCGACAAAAGCGGCGGAGGCGACAACAAGCCCGTTTGCTCTGCCCAGAACCAGCAGGTCTGCTGCAACGGCTTCCTCAGCTGTCCCATCCAGGTTCTTGGTAGTAACTGCAATGGCAACTCCTACTGCTGCGAGACCGAAGCCCCTGTTGTAAGTGTACCTCGGACAAAGACGAGATTGGCTTCTGACTTTTATAGGGCGCTCTCATCAACGTTGCTCTTCTCAACTGTGTCAACATCCTCTAGAGGACCAGCATCAGAAAGGCTCCGTAGGATTGGTCGACATGTTGGATATTGGCATATGCGGTGTGGAGGACACTGGTGGGTAAAGCCAAGGCCAGCTACTTCAGTCAAGGTTGTTGATCTTTCTATTCACATCGATACTTTAGTTAGGTGCAATAGCAACATATGTGGATTATATATACTCCTTCTTGAATCTGGTAACTTTGCATGCTCAGGATGAGTTACTGGCTCGAAGGGACGAGATCTTGCGTGCCTCATCGGTTTCATCAAGTATATTTCACATGGTTGAAATTTCAAACCAGAATGCTCGCAAAATATTGCTGAAGCTGATGGCATCCACACGTGTTCAATGTGCATCGGATGTTTCGGATACCTGGAAAGTAACGCACTGACTTGGAATGTTCCTGCTGGGGCATCCCTGGCATTCAACGCATGCATCAATGCTTTTCAAGAAACAGAGTTGAATTAAAATCTAGATAATCCTATAGAAGCAGATGTACATTTTGAAAACTGTTGAGGTCGTATCCGTGCTCAAATAGATCATTCCAGGCTGTGTCGATGCTTGGCGTAGGATACTCCTGTCTAGGTGGGTTTTGACATTTGACTCCAAACCAAGACATAAACTCAGTATCAATCTCACCCTCGGCATACGAACTGTTGTCAAAAATAACCAGCGTCGCATTTCCCAGTCTGCGGATGATCTGTGTGCTCCTCTCGCCAACCGTCTTGCCGTGCGATATCTTGGTCAACAGCCTGACGCATGTTTCAATGTTGGACTCGACAACTTCTCTGGTGAGTTCGTGTCGGACTACCGCGCTTGCTCTGATGGAGTAGAGCATCGTGACGGCAGCCATGAACAGCGAGTCCAGCGCCACAAAGGTATAGATTATCTTGTTTTTGGCGTACAGGGCGTTGTAGCAGCTGATGAGGCTGATTGATGAGTCGGCGCACAGGCGGATGGCGTCTGCGCTGCTCACCGGTGATGCATGAGACGGCCGGTGTAGGTTGATGACGGCCTGGTGGTACGCGATCTGGAACCACTCCGGGGTCTGGTACATGCACAGCGGCGCGAGATATCTCGGAGCGGAAAGAAGCCACGCGTTGAGGCGGGTGTAGTGCTGCTGGCGTATGGCGTCGAGGTTTGCGCTCTCGAGATTGGCACCTCCCGCCGAGTGCAGCGCTGAGTAGATGCCGGCGTTGATCTGCCTGAGTTCGACAATGTGGCGGAACGCAGACATGTCTCTGACGTCCGGTAGGAGGTTTGCAATGGCTTGATCTGCCGGTCCTGCGATCTGCTGGTCGGTGAGCACCAGCGGGAGCGGGATGGTGATATCAGCATCCTGGATCCCCAAAGGTCGGCCAAGAGATATAGAAACACTTCGATCCATTGTATACAAGCTCCAGAACAACCGTTTCCTCATCTCAGCATCCAAGAGAGTCTTTTGTGCTAGACTCTCCTCTCTATGCATGTCGATGCCAACTGCGAGCCGCAGCGCCATGCCAACGGTGTACCACAAGTTTACAGACTGTGGTTCGTTGCTGCCGAACAGACAAAGCAAGGAAAGACAACGTATGCAGTCGATGTCTTCAGCCGCAAGTACGCTATCGAGATCACGCACTGCGGCCTCGAAGAAATACTCGTGGGACACGGGCGCATCTGAACTTATGCGGGCTTTCTCCGAGGCCCCGATGGCGAGCACCATGTGTACTTCAAAAGCGGATAGTCTGTTGGTGACTTGACCATTGCAGTATGGTATGAAATGCTGCTCCATGAAGGTCGGTCGATGGAGGACTGGATACTGTGGCCACCTGCGGTCGAAGAATACATCAATCAGACCCAGCCCATCTCGGTGAAGAGAAAAGGTGCTTGATGTGGCGGTCGGGGGCGTGTCACTCGATGACAGCCCATTCCACAGCTGCCAAGGACCGCTCTTGAAACCAGCCTCAGAAGGGCCATTGACGCCCGATCCTCGGAATGTCGGGAGAAGCATACGCCCTGTATAGCCCCTCTCCAAGCTTGCTACCGAGCCATCGGGTTCTTGGCGATCAGTGAGACGTCCTGCATCAGCGGGCCGGATCTGCAGGTGGCTCTCTTGGGAGAGCGCTTCAGAGGGCAGCCTGGACTGCATCGCCAGTCGGGTCTGCAGCTCATTGACTCGATCCTTGAGACGCTCCACCTGGCCTCTGAGATGGTCACACTCGCACTCCCTATCAACCTTGACGACGAGCCGATCCGAGGGCACACAGGGCACATTCGCGGACGCGCATGACCCGCAAACCGGATGTCTGCCGTCACACTTGGCACGAAGCCTGTCAGTATGTCGTATGCACCGAGACGATGGCAGCACGTACTTTCTGCTTTCTGCGGCGACATCTCTGGCACGCTGCAGAGATTCTCTTGAGGCCATGACGTGGTGATTTTATCCTGTCAGTATCTCGGTCCGAGTGCGTGTCATAACCGACTGAGGTCGTCTCGAAGACGGCGGGGAGTTCTCCGTCATCAGCGGCAGACATCTTCGCGTTGGGTTCTCGCGAGCTGTGTTTATCAAGGAATAAAATGCGAAGTCAGAGTCGACGCTAGCGGCCCACTCTATCGATAAGGACAGTCTTTGATTCATTGCCGGCATAGCCGAGGGTGGGCCTGTTGAAAATCGGCCCTTATAGCCCAAGGCATGATTCAATCAAAGCATTAAATTGCACTGCTAATGAGTTTCACATAAAGCAGGGTCGATGTGAAGCATGTGTCTTATCTTGTAGCCTCGTAGCTTCTCGTTTAGCTGTCCCTGGCCAAGTCTGTTGTGGCTAGGCTAGACAGTAACGGCCCCACAAGCTATCCCATGCGTGAGTCTTATCAGATCTACGGTATGATCGGACGCAAGCTGACCAGGGGTCATCCAGCGCCTCCGAGCGTGGTAGGCTACGGCTGCCAAATATGGATCGACGGGGCACGTAACGACTAAGTTTAATTTTACTCACAAGGCTCAGTATTTACTTGACCTACAAGCCAGTCATCAAGAATTGACAGTGCTAGTCTTGTCTGCGATTTTAGATATCCTTGCAAAGCCTCACTATAAAGCATTCAAAGTAACATAAGATTAGTTTTAGGAGTATGAAGTTAGTCTTAAATTAATCTGTATACTTAAATATTCCTATTGTTTTCAAATGCTAAGGTGCTTGTCTAGGGTATAAGAGCTAAGATGTCACGTTATTGGTCAGTAAGAGTGTGCCAGACCAGCAAAGGCATTGTAGACTAGAGATAATCAAAAAGGTAGTAAGGAACTGACGCTAATAAAGCCAACAGAATTTTGGGTTGAACGGAACATGCTGGAGAAGTCTGGCGAGTCAAGAAGTGAACCTTGGCCGGTAGCGGACCTTGGGTATCACTGAGTTAGTGCTCTCGCTAACGATTTGCCATCAAACCCCAGTAAAGCGTAGCTCGGGGGCACCGTTACCCCGCAAATTGAACCCTGAGTAGCCTAAATAGTGTCATAGAAGCTTATCAGCTGGTGTCCCCCATCGGAACGCGGTAGAGGCTGGCTCGCGTCTCGGCTCATGAACCGCCCTTATCTTTGCACTGAGGCCGCTCTGTCGCATGCTCACCAAACCATCAGTCATGCCTCGCCCTATAGTCCCAGCCCATCAGCGACAAAGAGCAGCTGAAGCGTGCAATTTGTGTCGCGAGACCAAAAAGAGATGCAGTGGCTCTGCTCCGTGCACCCAGTGCGTGCGTCGCGGCCTGGAGCAACAGTGCTTCATCACCTACGCCCCGCGAGGATCCAGGACGAGAGCCCGTGCAGAGGCGTCGGGTCGAGCTGCTGCTGGGTCAACTACGACTGAGCGGATGAGCATCAGCTCTCATCAGAGCAGTCAACCGAATGTAGACACAGATGAAGGATACCGGCCATTGTCGCCGTCGCATTCGCAGCAGGACGACGAAAAGGAGAGCCAGACTGATGCGTCCTCCACAAACCCACCACGGATGCTGCTGAATTCACGGGGGGAGCGAGGTATGACGATTCATTCGATGCTGTCTGCAAATTGCTCAAATGCTTAGTTTATATCGGCGGCGCCGCATCTATATCATTTCTGCAGATTGTGCGAAATCTGGTCTCTCAGCAGATCGGACCGTCGGCCTTTTCTCACAACGAAAAGAGTGACACCATGCTTGAGATTGAGTCGCCAACAGCTACCACACACGATGAGGCCAGTGTATTGAGGCTGGATGGGGACCGCAAGAGAAGATATCTGAGATCTTATCACGCAGTGGTACGTCGAATGCACGGCCTGACGATTCAGTGCTAATGGATCTAGACGGAAGCATTGATCCACGTCTTTGACGCGTCGGAACTTGAGGAATTGCTTAGCACAGATGAAGACACAGAGCGTTTCACTCCCACCACCTCACCACTCAAACAGGCCTCAGTTGACCTGGTGATCGCCATCGGCGCTCAGTGCGAGTCACTCTCCAGCGCCCGAACAGTAGGACAAGCGTACTTCCGCAGAGCGCGCACCCAGGCCTTCGCAGGGTTTCTCGAGGACCCTGACTTGGATATGGTCCGCACATTCCTGCTCATGGCATTCTTCATGCTTGGGGAGTGTCGGCGGAACGCTGCATTTATGTATCTGGGTGTCGCTGCCAAAGCTGCTCTGGCTCTTGGCCTGCATAGTCGGGACTCGTATGCTGCGAAGCCAGATTTGGGAGACCAGTCAAAGTAATTTCATCTGTTTTGAGTCCTGATGCTGAGCTGATCGGTTTAGGTTACGCGTATGGATGAGTGTGTGTATCCTCGACAAGCTCGTCAATTCTCTCCTGGGCCGACCTTCGGCCTCAGCCCAGATCCGATCGGACAGCAGCAGCAAATTAGACGATGTTGCTCAGCCTGGCGACCGTGTCACAGAGTGTCTTATGGCTGCCAACAGAGTTTCGTCGATCATCAACGATATCACAGACACGCTTTACGACCAGAAGAAGGTCACGACTCCAATTGTCGAACAGTTTCTGCAGGATATCGAACGCTGGAAACGCGAACTTCCTGCATCTGTCAGGATACCCGCAGGCGATGCGAGCTCAGGCATGCAGCACGGAACCATCGCAAAAGTACATGTCTCGTGTCTCTATTACCTTGCGGTTATGCTGGTTTCTCGACCGTTCTTGGTTTCGACACTTACATCCAAGCCGCTCGACAAAGGGGCGCATTCGCAACTGGCTGCCGCGTGCCTTGACGCTGCCATGTATCTATCGCAGACGTGTATAGAGGCTCTCAACGCCGGGCTCTTACAAGGGAACATGTGTATCATGAAGTAAGTTGCATCACTCAACAAATACTTCCATTGCTGACCGATGTGTTAGAGCTCTTGTCTTCGCCTCGGGGCTGGTCTTGGGACTGGAGATCTTCGCCAAGCATCCTGTTGAATCGGATATCAACAATGCATTCCAAGGCGCCAAAGAAGTTCTCAAGCATTTATCGACCCAGAGCCCACAAGCAGCGCACTACCTCGATATCCTCACCACCTTGTCAGGCGCCATCGACAAGCGACGATCAACCGAGGCGTCCACTGGTCGAAGTCGATATGTGTCCAAGCTGTTCAGTCTGGATGCACCCACGGAGGGCGCAGGCTCACAAGCTGGTCAAGAAATGCTGGATACTGTGTTTTCGTTCACGGATGGCCAGTCTGGTCAAATAGTAGATGACTCGATGCAGGATTGGGTGTTTCAGCAGCCCGAAGATGGTGATTTTAGTTTGGACTGGGAGAGCTTGAATGTGTCTTTGTGGGACACGTACCCGTTTTTATCATAGCTGAGTGTAGACTATTGTATAAATTTCATGCTGAACATTGCTCCTATTTTGGAAATTATCTTGCCAAGACGGGCAGTTCGACTGATGTGAGAGTCTCTGGTTGACCTCCCGCTATCACATTCACTCCACTAATTACAGGCACCGTGAATACGCCCACTACAACGGCCCGTGGCGTTGAACGTACGTAGCCTCTGGCCTTTGCTTCAACTTACAGAACCTCCAACACATTGATTACCTTCCGGCAATCCCTATTTGCTGAACCGCTGACTGATCTGCAAGCGCCCGCGGATGTAATCACAGTGGGTGGTGCATTACCCGACGCTAACGGCTAACGTACCACATCCGTTATCTTGAATACCCTATCGTCTAATCCGAAGTTCCGAGCCTTGACAGCCGCAAGCGGTTGAAGATTCGATAGTGGTTATGAGGCGGATATGGATTCTGTGTGGCTATTGATCCGCGGCAGATCGCGTTCGGTGTTGAGCAAGCTAAATAGTGATGGCTGCTCAGCTTCGAAATAATCATTCAATTCACTCAACTACTGTTCTCGACACTAAGCTTCGATAAAATTTATATCCAACTCGCCACAATGATCAAGGACGACAAGACAACCATGCCCAACTGGAAGCGCCTCAGCGTCGGCGTGGTTGGAGGCGGCATTGGCGGCATGTCAGTGGCCATCGCCCTCCGCCGCGCAGGCCACGAAGTCACAATCTACGAGAGATCCGACTTTGCTGGCGAAGTCGGCGCCTCAGTCTCTTGCGCCGCCAACGGAACCCGCTGGCTGCACGAGTGGGACGTCGACGTCGCCAAAGGAGACCCTGTCGTTCTGAAGAAGCTCATCAACCGCGACTGGAAGACCGGCGAGCCTGTCAGCGTCTACGATCTGGACGACTATGAGAAGAGATGGGGCTTTGTGTATAACATGTTCCACCGGCAATACATGCATGCCATGTTGAAGGATACCGCTATGGGCGATGGAGAAGGGATCCCTGTCAAGCTGGAAGTCAAGTATCGTGTAAGTGGAGCCGACCCGACCGCAAGGCAAGGTATAGTCTAACAGACAAAAGTGCTCCGCTATCGATATCCCCACAGGGACGATCTCGTTTGAGAATGGAGTTTCTGCCAAGCATGACCTGATCGTCGGCGCTGACGGTATTGGTTCTGCCGTCCGAGGAATCTTGGGCATCCACCCAGAGAAGAAGCCCTCAGACCAGAGCTGCTTACACTGCAACGTCACCACCGAGGAGGCTGTAAAGGCAGGACTTGTCGATTACTCACAGAACAGCGCCCTCGAGTACTGGGGCGGACAGGAGGGGAAGTGGGATAAGATCGTCCTGTCTCCCTGCAATGGCGGCAAACTCCTATCATACTACTGCTTCTTCCCCAGAGAGCAAGGCGACTACACCACCCAGGCATGGGGATCAGATAGTCTCCCGGTCGAGGACCTCCTCAAGCCATATCCTCAACTCGACAGCCAGGTCCTCGCGCACCTTGCTATCGGCAAGGAGATCCAGCCTTGGCGGTTGTGGGTGCACAAGCCTTATCCCTATATTCAACAGGGCAACGTTTGCCTCCTTGGAGATGCCGCCCACCCCATGATGCCCCACCAGTCTCAGGGCGCATGCATGGCTATCGAGGACGCTGCCGCTTTGGGGATCCTGTTCAGCAAGCGATATTTCAACGGCGATGTTCGTCAAGCCCTTACTGTGTACGAGAAGGTCCGGTTGCCCAGAGCTACCCGGGTACAAGCAGCCGCGGCCAAGGCTGCCTATAACATCAACGAGAGAATTGGTAAGTAGCGCACCGCCATGTCTGCACCATATACTAACACTACCAGGCTTCTCCGTCAACAAGGACATTTCCACGTACAAGGTTGAGAACGAGAAGGAGGTTCTTACCATCGAAGAGATGAACACGTAAGTCTGCAACGAGTGTAGTATAAGAATGACACTGACCTGACAAGATATGACATGTACCGGGACATCGAGGAGAAGTTGGCAAAGGAGCAGGGAGACAAGTATAGCGGGGGCTTTATCAGCGGTCTGCCTGTTGGATTGGAGCTACCAAACGGTGTTGTTATTGGGGCTTGAAGAACGTCTTCTGTTTGACAGTTGGGTGGCTTGGCGTGATATCTCACATCTTTTAGCTTTACAGGATTATATACCAAAATTGTAAAATTCATCTTTAACAACTATTAGATATGTGTTTCTTTGGGTCCATGAAATACTAACTTGGCTTAGTTCATCCGAGATTGGTTTACCTCTTGGGATATTCCAGCTGCTGAACATATATACGCTAGATATACACATATGTTTTGGAAACAGTAGTGAGCAGAGTTTCTAGCTTCATCTTACAATGTCTAGGTACTTAGGCAAACGAACAGACAGGATTATTCTTGCAATATCTTAATCTCTATTTCTAATCTACTTCTTGTAAGCGGCGGCCGCACCAGTATCCTGTTATATGTTAACATCGGGCGCCTCAAACCAGTACCTAAACTCACCAGATACACCTGATAGAACTTGAGCCGATATTTGCCGTCAGACGCACTCTTCGCAAGCTCGGCTCTCGCAGCCCAGTCGATCTCGGCCGAGCCGCCATTCTTGAGCCGCAAGGCCACTGAGCCATACAGCATCACCTCGTCCGAGCCTGGCCCAAACGGATAGACCTTCTGAAGCGTGTGCTTACGAGAGGCCACCGCATCCCACATGCCTTGTCTCAGCGTGGTGATCTCTGCAGGGGGTCAGCGTGTGTCTGGCGTTGGTCTTGCGCCCCTTACCAGGATGCCCCGAGGCCTTTTTGGACGCGAGCACGAATGTCGCGTCTTCTGTGAACATGTCCACATACTTTTCAGTCTCGCCGGGAGTGTCGGAGATGCTGTAGAAGGACTGCAGGAATTGGATAACGTGCGGTTGGACCGACTGATCCGAGGGACTTTGCACTGAATACGACTGTTCCATTTCGCGCTGTTACTGTTGTGTCGATGTGAATTCTATTTCGTGCATTTATGCGCAGCAATTGTCTCAATAATGTCCTTCAGTGACCCCAGACTCCCGGAGGTTCCGCAACCCGGCTTCCGACTTCCGATAGTGGACTTCGGGCTTGCAACAGCGTCGATCTCTACCCCGCAGATTCGTCGGGCCGCGGACATGTCGCGTGCTTAGTGACGGTAGCGTACTATGGTGCGTTAGCCGCTCATCCCAATGGGTGCGTTATCCGGGACAGGTCGAGGCGCCTCAGTGTGGTATTCGCTGAAAGTATCGCTTGCAGTCATGTAGGATATATATGCCACGGTTCAACTCGGTAGACTCAAAACAAATACCATCAACCAATCTTTACACTATCAAGTGACCCCTCAGTTATCTAAATTTATCTATTATAATATCCATCATGTTCGGTAAGGTTGCGCTAGAGGAAGCCTTCGCCCTTCCACGATTCGCTGAGCGAACACGATGGTGGGCAGGCCTCTTTGCTGTCGACCCCGACAAGCATGCTGCCGAGATCAACGATATTACAGAGCAGCGCATCAAGTACATGGACGAGCATGGTGTCGGCTACACAATCCTCTCATACACTGCGCCGGGTGTGCAGGATGTGTTTGATCCCAAGGAGGCTCAGTCGCTGGCAGTCGAAGTCAACGACTATGTTGCCAGCGCCATCAAGAAGCACCCCGACCGTCTCGGTGCCTTTGCGTAAGAATTATCAACCCAAATTCATGAAAAGATACTGACAGAATTCTAGCACACTCTCTATGCATGACCCCAAAGAAGCCGCTGAGGAGCTGCGAAGAGTTGTCACCCAGTATGGCTTCAAGGGTGCCTTGGTAAACGATACCCAGCGGGCGGGTGCTGATGGAGAAGATATGGTCTTTTACGATGGTCCAGAGTGGGACGTCTTCTGGTCCACAGTGACAGACTTGGACGTCCCGTTCTACCTCCACCCGCGAAACCCTACAGGCAGCATTCACGAGAAGCTGTGGGCCAAGCGTAGCTGGCTCATCGGCCCTCCTCTGAGCTTTGCCCATGGTGTCAGCCTTCACGCTCTGGGCATGGTCACCAACGGCGTGTTCGACAGACATCCCAAGCTGCAGGTTGTCCTCGGTCACCTGGGGGAGCACATTCCCTTCGATATGTGGCGCATTAACCATTGGTTCGAGGACGTCAAGAAGCCGCTGGGTCTGTCGTGCAAGTTGACCATCCGCGAGTACTTCGCCAGGAACCTGTGGATCACCACCAGCGGCCACTTCTCAACATCGACTCTTCAGTTCTGTCTTGGAGAAGTCGGAGCCGATCGCATCCTCTTCTCCATCGACTACCCCTTCGAGTCGTTCTCAGATGCTTGCACGTGGTATGACGCGCTGGCTATTAACGATGTTGACAAAAGGAAGATTGGAAAGGATAACGCAAAGAAGTTGTTCAAGCTGCCCAAATTTCACCAGAGCGAGGATTGAGATATGGAATTGGGTTGAGATATACTTAGATTATAAGAGAACTTTTCAAGCGTTATATCACCTCGGGTTTTGTTACATCTCGTCTCACTGCCTGCAAAAGCTACCTTCGATTGAACATTGTGCGATGAACCCGAATACTCCAGCATTGTATTTTATTATTGTGAGATGAAATACTTGGTGTTGAAGGGTATTCAAGACCACTTACTCAAGTAGCGTACTTGACTCAACCTCAACCTCCAAATAGGACATCAAGTTGCTGTTTCTCATGTGACATAAATAGAAGACATTTACCCAAGTAAGCTTTAGCAGCTAGATTTACTCAGAATTCCTATAGCCCCATCACACTAAAGATTGTAAAGATATGAGTCCTCCAGTTTGCGTATCCTGTATGATGAGAAATTCGCGATTGTAAACTGAGTTAGCATCGGCTCGTGTACAGCATGAGCTGGGAGTAAATTCAAAGCCCTGAGATCTCATAACGGCCCAAACATCTATGACCGTTCATCCTTGCTCTCCATCATATCGTTCGGTAAGAGAGCGGTGGTGATGACACAACCCAACATGACACCACCAGCCAAGTAAAGAACACTGTTGATATCCCCCTGCCCATCCTTGCCATTCTGGCCGTAGAGATGCTGCGCGATCAAAGGACTGACGATACCAAACAGTCGACCCCAGAATCCTGCAACTCCGCAAGCGGTGCCACGAACCGGGGCAGGAAATGCCTCTGGGGTCCAGCCATACAAGACAGCGTTGAACATGGACTGGAAGAAGTATTCCATGGTGAAGAGTCCCTCGTTCTTGGCACGCGTGTCCACCGTCGAGAAAAGGATGATGGAGATGCCCATGAGCGCCGAGGAGATCACCATGGTCCATTTTCGTCCAAAGGCTGGGACGCGGTACATCATTGCACCGAGGAGTACGCCTACGATGCCAGGCGCATAAGTATAGATGTAGGCAGCGTAGGTAGACGTGAGGCTGACACTTGCGGCGCCGTTCTTGAGGGCGAGAATACTCGGCAGGTAGAATCCTGAAACCTGGTTAGTGCGTCTATAACTCGTTGCAGTCTTGACTTACCAGCGACGGTGAATCCCCAATAGTCCATGATATACGTCAGCCACACCAGGATTGTGAGGCGCGTCATCTTGGAATTCGCAAACAGCATCTTGTACCGAGACATCTCAAGCTTGAGCTTCTGCGACCAGGCAATGTTGAGTTGCTTCTTTCCAGCCCCCAAAGCCGGGGTAGAGCTATTGGCACTGCCGACAGAGCTGTCGTCCGACTGCAGGGATTCAAACAGCTCGACAGTGAGTCCGCACTGCTTCTTGTTCACCTTGGCCATGTGCTGAAGGGTGTCGATTGCCTCGGCGTCTCGGCCACGATAGACGAGGAACTTTGGGGACTCGCGGAAGTTGAACACAAAGAACCGAAGCACGAAGACCAGCAGGGTGATTGCGCCAACGGTGAACAGCAGATATCGCCATCCCATATTGTCACGACGGGTGCAGCAGTTTGCGCCCGCGCTGGGACTCTTGCACGATACCAGCGCGTCAGGTTCAGAGAAGTTGGGAGAGCAGGCGTACACAGGGATGAAGCCAAAGGCAATGGCGCTGCAGATGACGACTCCGATGGGCTGGAAGACGGAGAGGCAGGCCAGCAGAAAGCGTTTGTTCTGCGAGGTGGTTAGCGGCTGCAGACGACTGGTGGACGTTGACAAACCTGGGGAATAAACTCGAGAGTGA
Source organism: Fusarium nurragi (assembly GCA_012977755.1). Lineage (NCBI taxonomy): Eukaryota > Fungi > Ascomycota > Sordariomycetes > Hypocreales > Nectriaceae > Fusarium > Fusarium nurragi. The sequence continues at coordinate 15,226 of JAALXI010000062.1, forward strand.
TGGTCGTGTCAATGGGAATATTCCCTCCAACACCAAACCCGACGAACGCAGTCAAGACGAGAAAGGTGTTGTAGTTGTTGGATGCGCCCAGACAAAGCCCGAAGACGGACGAAAAAAGACACGTCAAGTTAAATGCCCAGCGACGACCTGGAGAGTGTAAGTTGATGGCGTCAACAGAGGAGTGGGATCTCCAGGTAGAGGACCTGTTGAACGGCAAGCGAGCCCAGAGACTTCATACCAATGATATCCGCCAGAAACCCCCAGACAAAGGCGCCGGCTGTCAGCCCCGCGTTGAAGCTGGTCGAGATGTTCCCCGACTGGTCGTCACCGAAGCCCATCTCCTGCTGCAGCGGCCCCAGCACCAGACCAAAGGCCTGCGCCCACAGCAGGTCGAGCAGGTACCCGAAGCCGCAGAGCGTCCAGATGTACCACTGGTATTTGCCCATCCCTTGGGCATCGATCTCGCGGTTGATCAGGACGCATTTCTTCTCGTACAGGGTCAGGCCGTCGAGGCCGTGCAGGAGGGCGTTGCCGGAGCCATGTCGCTGCGCATCCCCGAGCTCCGAGGCCGGTATTCCATCGCCTTTCGTCGTCTCGGTAGCCATGGCCGTCCACGTGCTTGTCCACGGTGGTGTTTTGCAGGTTTTGCGCAACGTCACGCTTCTACTCACGAGGGTGGCAGTGGAATGTGTAAGTAGGGGGAAACGCCTGCCAACCATCCCCGGCCACCGTCATCTTCTAATCTCTCGGATCAGCACATCTCACGTCACGCAAAAGCCCAAAGTACAGCCTCGATCGAGTCATCATTGAGACACACCGGCAGGATCGTTGATGTCATGACTAAGGATCCGATGCGGGTGAGACAAGGTCCCGGGGCGTTTGATTGGCCCGGAGCTTCCTCCTCGACCAACCATGTCTGATAAAACCTGCCTGTATAGTCCCTAGGCAGCTGTTTAGGCTGTCGGCTATCACGCGGAGAGCGGCAGGAAAGTCAATTCGGTTGTCGATCTGTCGTTTCCGGCCTAGACCTGTTTTCATCGTCATAAATACGACCACTCATTAGCCTATTGCAATTAAGCTCAAGGGCAGGTAGCTCTTAGTTTTTCTCCACTATCTAGCAGGGAAAGAGGCTTTCAGGTCTATTTTCTGACAAAACCACGGGAACTATCGCAGTTGTTTGGGTTTCGGGCGTCCCGCGGCGAGACTCTATTTAGGTCACTTGACGTTGGTTTCCACGGCACCGACCGTTGACGGGATGGACCGAGGCTCGTATTTCTAACCCAAAATCAGCAGCCCGATGAGAGAAGGGTCTCATAGGACCAAGTACACGCAATATCACAACTTTTTGTTATTGGTGTTGTGATAACGTGGGGTAACGGCACTCAAACCTTACATAGAGCTCACCTGTTAATTGGCTATTCGTCACGCATAAACAGCCAACAATAGTCCATGTCTGAGAATACAATTGACGAACAATAAACTATTTTCTAGACCTTGGAGACACTTAAACCACTGAATTTACATTCCTTGGCACCTCCTTGTTTCCTCGCTGTTTAATCCGGAGATGGATTAGGTTTACTCGGCTCTTTCGTGGGTTTCTTCCAAGACCCATTTCCGCTATTAACAACCAGCGTCATTAAAGTTATAATAATGAGTGCATTGAATGGTGGTGGTGCTTGTAAAAAGGCTCTCTTCGTGAAGATATAACAGTGAGACGAATTCTGCGTGGGTGTAGAGTTTGTGGAGAAGTAATTCACGAAGTAAGAGGATATACTTAAAGCAATATAGTAACCTCTAGTTAATGCCGGAAGATAGAAGCCAAAGAACATTATTTAAGCCCGTGGATTTCTATAATTTTAGGAAACACACTCCTGTCGTGCCACATTAAACACTAGCATAACTCTTTCCTTTGGATCTAGGCACGAGACGTAAGCTCGTCTTCGAGATATCACACATTCATGTACTTATTCTCGAAGCTTATGAACATCTTCCGATAGTTAATCCGATAGAGACACAGGTCGATAATTTACAACACAGGTGTTTCCTTTGTCTGCGAGAGGAACTGGTCCATTCTGGGAGTTATTTTATAGTACCTATAAATAGTATTAACGCCAGAAATATATCGCGCCTAAAACGGGCGGTAAATAGTATGCCGTTCGACTCAACTGCTAACTAGATATAAGATAATTTAATAGGAGTATTATATACTAAAATCTATATAGTAAGATTATACTCCTATACCAAATTGAGCAAACCCTCCGGTAAGTAATACTAGTGTAGATGGGAGATCGGTGCTAAAGTGGCTCTAATCTCAAATCGGTGTAAACAGACAAGGCTTTCCAGCGAGGCTGGCGTCTATAACTAGCCCACCTAAGTCATTGACGTCAGCACTCAAGTCAAGCCCGTCATGACTTAGCATTTACCAGTGCATTTAGTAGCAAAATGCCCTCGCGAGATAATTAGCATAGCATTGCCTCTATTTTGTCAATATATCTTTTCCACGGTAATTGGATCTCTATGGCTCAGGAGGCCTCCAGTACTGATATCGAGCACGACAGCGCCGCACTTATGCCTCAGAACGGAGAAACCAAGGACAATGTTGGCCGCAAGAGGGTGCTAATTGTGGGTGCCGGCGCAGCTGGGTACGTTAAGTGTGGTCTATCACCAGGACGCTGCTGACTGGAATAGCATGTCTACGGCCCACCACTTGTCTGAGCACCCTGACAAGTTCGATGTGACCGTGATAGACGCAGTTGATTACTGTGGTGGGCAGGCATTCTCTATCCCCATAGACAAAGAGCGTCACGGAGCTTCGTGGTGTAACCAGGGCGTCCAGGGAGGATCTAACATCTTCCACCACACGGTCACCATGTTCTCCAGACAGGGATACCACGCAGACCCCTGCGAGTTGCACGTCTCGTTTGGCAAGGATGAAACCTTCTGGAACAACGTGTTTCCCACCGAGCTTCTGGTGCGTCACGAAAAGGAAGTCCGCCGCTTGACGACCCTGCTCAAGTTCATGCGCTGGTTCGAGATCTTCTTCGCGCTGCTCCCGCTGAAGCTTGTCTTCAAGCTCTTCTTCTTCTCGGAGGAGTTCACCAACACGATTGCACTTCCGATGACGGCTCTGTTCCTGGGAACCGGAAACGCCACGCCCGAAGTCCCTGCCATCATGTTTGAGAGACTATGCACCTCGCCAACCTACGGCATGTGGTATCCGTCCGACAAGAATACTGTTGTGAGCAACAAACCGCCCATGATTGTGTTCCCCAAGTTCTCGGAGTTCTACGAGACCTGGCGACAGGATCTCATCTCACGCGGTGTTACTGTTCGCTTGTCCACCGAGTTGACCGAGATTGTGCAGAGAAACAACAAGGGTGTTGTTGTGAAGCTCAAGCCTCGAACCCCAATGCCGGATCACCATAACCCCGCCGGCGGAGATCCAGATGCGCCCGTCGGAGAGGAGAAGTACGACGAGCTCGTGCTTTGCTGTCTTGCCGATACTGCCAAGCGAGTACTTGGAAAGACCGCAAGCTGGAAGGAGAAGAAGGTCCTGGGCTCGGCAAAGTTCAGCGACGACATCACCATCACCCACAACGACGCCGATTACATGAAGAAGCACTATGAAAACTTCTACCGTGAAGACCTGGCCGTAGCCAACGTCAACGGCACCGACCAATCCTCTCGCCTGGAGTTTGCAAAGACCGAGTACCGCCCCATGTACTACATCAAGATGTACCCCGAAGACAAGTCCAAGCTCGAAATGTGCTTTGACTGCACCAACTACCAGAGCCAGTTCCCCGAAAAGGTGCCCTTTGAGCAACACGTCTTCCAGACTATCTATCTCAACAAGGATCGAGACAGCAAGCTATGGACCGACCATGAGATCGCCGAGGAGAAGATCATTCGCAAGGACTGGTGGCATCAGCTGTGCCACAGCTACACACACTACCTATTTGTCGTCCCCTGGATGATGTTCCTGAACGCGAAGAACCACACGCGCTTCGCAGCCTCATGGACTCTTGTCAACGCCCATGAGGTTGCCGTCATGTCCGGTATCGCAGCTGCCGTGGACTTGGGCGCAACGTACCCCGAGGACCTGGAGAACGACAAGTTTGCGTTTCTCTGCTTCCGGCTGTATTACCTTCTTACATATGGAAAATGGTACAGGAGACACTTTACTTCCAAGAAGCACCTGCGGTCTCAGACCACGGAGAGCCAGGCTGCTGCTGATGGCAAGAGTTGGGCTACAGGGCTTTATGGCAGTGTGTACAAGGGGCCTGGTGTGTCGGAGGTTGAGAGGAGTGCTTGGAGGGAGGATATCAAGAAGGGCTCAAGCACTGGTAATCTGTCTTGATGAAGAGTGTTCATTTGCGATATAGGGTGGCAGGTTTAGTTTGACTGGTAGTGAGAAGAGACGTTACCTTGAATTGAATTCTTTCGTTTCCCCTTGTCGCACTTGGTGAACCCCTTATATAAATTGTGTTTCTTGATGGCACCTCATGAACGCCTGTCACCTGTGACTTCTGCGGAGAGACAGATTGAGAACCGAGGCAACAGCTGACATGACAGGCCACTAGTTTGGAGATCTCCAAGATTGGCTGTGCTTATGATATGTAGGTTATCAAACCTTGTTCACCTATATATATTGGCACTGAATCGATATTGGGTTGTATCACGCACCAATCGCTGTAGACCGTCACCCTGCCGACCATTGCAACCACGTAAAAGCTGTAAGCTCGCATTTATGAAACGCCACCTTCGGATTTGGGAGGATTCTGCAAGGGTCTCTAGAGCTTGCAATTATGAACTTGCCACAAGAAGTTCGCTCGTGTTGGGGAGGTCAGATCCATGCACGCGAGCGCCGCTGGCTTGCAGCGAAGGATGCGAGCTGCCCAACTTTGAATGAACACTCTATTTCAACAACTTGAAAGGGTCTAGGATGCAGTTTTCGGCGGTGAGGATTCGCTTTAGGCAGCTGGGCGTTATTCGCACCACGGTTGGCTGTTGAGCGGTATTTTACATGCAGATCACCTTATCGGGCATCAAGGATACGAGTTTCAACTGAGAACAGAGTAAAAGTTTAATTGAAACAAGTCCCGAGGTAGGACTCGGCCTCTCAGCTCCGATGCGGTGCAACAGTCAACTGGTACTGCAGTGGCTAACCAGCAACTTCATGTGGGATAAGACCAACGTTGGGAATAGTCACATGGATCAATTCTGTGCCGCAAGTATCCGTAATAGAGCCTATCGGCAGGCGAGGCTAGCAAATAAAGCTGGCCCGGTCAGGATATGTCAGCCAAGTGATTGGTTGCCGGAAGCCCGGCACCAGCTTATCTGCGGGTTTATTAAATACCTGCCTAATCCAGCAGGTCGGGATGCCGAGACGGTGGGATGGCGCTTGCTTGGGAGCCGTGGGCGATACGGCGATAGCCTCTGATTTGCTGTCTTGCACGCAGCAATAATGCTAAAGAATTGTTCTAGAACTATAATCCGCTGGTGGCCGTTGCTAAGACGCGACGTGAGAAGCCGGAGCCATCGTCTAGCTGTAAAAGGTTAATGCTCCTTTGGGAGGCATCTCGCAAGCCTGTCAGTCTGGGGTAAACTGCCAAGAGGATCCTGCGGTGCGGGACCCAATTGGCCATCGGCGGCCGGTGAGCCCGTTCCAATAGAACGGCCGAGCAGGGAGTCCTATCTGTAGAGCTGGGAGGATGTGGCGTTGGGGACCAACAAGAGGCCGCGGCGGGCTTAGGGCCACGTCCTTGATAAGAAGGTAGTTCGCCGCAACATGTCCCTTTTTTCGATGGTGGTCAGATTGTGATATTTGGGAACATTCTGGATCCCACCGAACACAGTCTGTTTCCCGTGTCGCGTGTAGATAACGGAAGGGAACGTGATGGGGATTTGCTGTAGGCCAAGCAAGCACTGCAAATATCAGATATCAGGTACCCCAGGAATGGTCGGCTGCCTGCTGCTGACGACACATGCCAGAATCGAGTGTGGATACCGGGGTATCGTCTTGTCGCATTGTGTCTGTTTTAATTACGCGCGCAGGGTTCTAGACCACCCTCGGCGGAGCCATGATATCGAGAAAGACCCCCGTTCGACGGCCCAGCAGCAAAGCTTATCTTGAGCTTGTTCAATACTGCCTAGCGCCAGGCATAGCTTGGCACATAAAGACAGCCAAACCCAGACCCAAACGTATGTGATTATTCGAGGCAGTAACTCTTGAGGATTCTCTCCTTTTTCTTCCTTTCGTTGCCTCACCTCTGCAGAGCCCGGACGTCACAGATTCGCCCACCATGGCTTCGTCACCGCCCAAGGAGATGAAGGACGAGACTACCATCGAAGGCCATCACGATGAAGAGCTCGGCTCGACCCACGGCGAGGGCCAGCTCAAGCGCCACCTGAAGAGCCGACACATGCAGATGATTGCCATTGGAGGCGCCATCGGTGCTGGTCTCTTTGTCGGCTCTGGCAGCGCCCTCCACAAGGGCGGTCCAGCGGCGCTGGTGATCGGTGAGCAGCTCGCGCAGTCGATCTTGGGATAGCAGCTAACAACCTACAGGATGTAAGAACGCTCTCCCGCGTGTGATCCATGTTCCGCAATAACCAACTCCGTGTACAGATCTCATCATCGGCGTCATGCTGCTCTGCACCAACCTGGCCCTGGCGGAAATGGCTGTTCTGTACCCCGTCAACGGCGCCTTCTACACCTACATCGTCCGCTTCGTCGATCCGTCGTGGGGCTTCGCCTGCGGTTGGGAATACGCGCTGTCGTGGCTCACGGTCCTCCCCTTCGAGTTGATCGCTGCGTCCAAGACCATTGAGTTCTGGCGCGACGACATCCACATGGTACGTGATCTGCGATCTGCCTTGGCATCTGCTTGGCGGCTTGGCATATGCACACGATACGTTCCGGGATCTAACATCGTCGCTAGGCTGTCTGGGTTACCGTCTTCCTCGTTGCCCTCACTATCGTCCAGATCTTTGGTGTGCGTGGCTACGGAGAGGGTACGTCTTGCGTGAGGCCTACCTGGCACTATTGCTAACCGATTGCAGTCGAATTCGTTCTGTCCGCCATTAAGATCGCTGCTTGTTTGGGATTCATCATCCTGGGCATCATCATCAACTGCGGTGGTGTCGGCAACCAGGGCTACCTCGGTGTCAAGTACTGGCACAACCCTGGTGCGTTCACCGACTTCAAGGGCTTCTGTGCTGTCTTCGTCGTCGCCGGTAAGCACTCCAACTTGACTTGATCGATCCCTCGACTGACCTCACAGCTTTTGCCTTTGGCGGTACTGAAATGGTTGGCCTCGCGGCCGCCGAAACTGCCGACCCTCGCAGGTCTGTTCCTACTGCCTCCAAGCAGGTCTTCTGGCGTATTGCTCTCTTCTACGTCGTCAACCTCTTCATTCTTGGTACAATTCTTCCTGCCAACGATGACCGTCTCCTCGGTGCGTCTGGCGCCAACACAAAGGCCTCGCCTTTCGTCCTTGCCATCCAGGATGCCGGTATCAAGGTTCTGCCCTCCATCTTCAATTCCGTCATCACCATCTCGGTCTTGTCCGTCGCAAACACATGCACCTTTGGCTCGACCCGCACGATGCAGGCCATGGCTATGCGTGGCCATGCCCCTAAGTTCCTGAACTACATCGACGGAAAGGGACGACCCATCTACTGTGTCTTGATTCAGCTTGCGTTCGGTCTTCTGGCCTACATTGGAGAGTCCCCCAAGGGCGGCACCATCTTCGACTGGCTCCTGGCTCTCTCAGGTCTCGCGTTCCTCTTCGTTTGGGGCACCATTTGCCTCGCCCACGCACGAATGCGCTCCGGCTTCAAGGCCCAGGGTATCGACATGAACTTGGTTCCCTACAAGACCCCCTTTGGTGTCTGGGGCAGCTACCTTGGCGTCTTCCTCAACGCCATTGCTCTTCTTGCCACCTTCTACTCTTCTCTTTACGTAAGTCTGACCAGCCCATCTGATGCGTGGAATACGCTAACCTTGCTCCAGGCCGCCGATGGCTCCCCCCCTAATGCCGAGTCCTTCTTCATGTCTTTCCTCGCCGGCCCTATTATCCTTGTTCTGTACTTGGGCTACAAGGTGTACTCTCGGGATTGGAAGATGTACGTCAAGGCTATCGATATGGACCTCCAGACTGGAATTTCCCTGCTCGATGAGCCGGTGGCGGAGATTCCCAAGACTTGGGCGTCTCTGCCTAGACGCATTCTCTCGGCTGTTATCTAGGCTGTTGGCTGAATTCGGCTTTAAGTACATAGTTTGATCTGGGTAAAGCAGTTAGATTTCAATTGCAACCATCCATCTACATGTCATTGATGTCTGGTGTTACACCAACACAATTTCACCGACGCAGGGCCGAGAGATCGATTGATGTGATGGCACCATGAGAAATATCCCCAGTTTTCCCCGCAGATCAGCGGTCGTTTTTGCCCCATAGGGGGCGTCATCTTGCATCTCGACATTTCTATAGGCGCGCGTATTTAATCGGTCTTGCGTTTGTCAATCCATGTCTGTTTTAGCCTGAGTGGAAATGCGACATTGTCAAACATGTTTAGGCTGAATTGGAAATTATCCCATAGCCGAGTGAAGTTTCACGAAGCTGACAGAAATACTCACGTCCATTGACGCCATTGATTTGCCTGTAGTGTTGTGCTGCATATTTCTGTCACCCGCACGGCCTTAACAATCGCCTCTGCCCCCATTTAGCCGGCATTGGTTTGCTTCCTCAAGGAATGGAAATGCGACGCGACAGTGCAAGGTTTGGCCTCAGGCTGGCGGTTATGAATGCTATATAGTAATGCGAAGACACCGACGTGTTACCAGGGGGCCTTTTGCTTTTGGTGCCTGAGCTGTTACACCGAGTCCAGCAGACTACACATACGACTCCAAAATGGGTGTACCTACAACCACCGTCGGCACGTACGATGCCGCCCTGCAGCGACGCCAGGCACTTATGGGCGCCAGTGGTGCCAGGGCCCTCGTGAAGAACTGGAAGGTGTTTCGAATCGCTGCGTTCGCGTGCATCGGTGGCATTCTCTACGGATACAACCAGGGAATGTTCTCAGGCATTCTCGTCATGCCTGCGTTCGAGAGGCGTAATATCATCCATCCTGCCTGCACGGAGGCCTGCTGACGTATGCAGATATGGGAGACTATGTCCGAAACCCGAGCAAGAAGGGCTGGCTCACGTCGATTCTCGAGCTCGGCGCGTGGTTTGGAACGCTTATGTCTGGTGCTATCGCAGAGTTGTGCTCGCGCAAATACGGAATCCTCATTGCAACGAGCATCTTCATCGTCGGCGTGGTCATCCAGGCTACCGCCATGCAAGCTGGATATCAAGTTATCCTGGCCGGACGTTTCGTCACGTATGTTACTGTTGACGACGATTTAAGCATAGCTAACCATTACAGGGGTGTGGGAGTTGGTAGTCTTTCGACTATCGTTCCGCTTTACAACTCCGAATGTGCTCCGCCGTGGGTCTCGATCATCGCCGATAGAAACGTGGGGACTAACGCTCTTGTAGTGAAGTTCGTGGCGCCCTGGTAGCTCTGCAACAGTTGGCCATTACTTTTGGAATCATGGTCAGCTTCTGGATCGACTAGTAGGTCCCCCGGACATTCCTGTTTTCGTAATGTTAATCGAAGGATAGTGGCTGTCACTTTATCGGTGGAACTGGCGACACACAGTCTGACGCAGCATGGCTGGTTCCCATCTGTCTCCAGGTGGCACCAGCACTCATCCTGTTCGCCGGCATGGCCTGGATGCCCTTCTCTCCCCGATGGCTAGTGCATCACAACAGAGCGGAAGAGGCGCGACAGGTCCTGGCCAACCTCCGAGACCTCCCAACTGACCACGAACTCATTGAGCTGGAGTTCCTCGAAATCAAAGCTCAGTCTCTGTTCGAGAAGCGAAGCTTGGCTGAGAGGTTTCCCCATCTGCAGGAGCAGACGGGTATGAACACCTTCAAGCTCCAGTTCGTCGCCATTGGCGCTCTCTTCAAGACCAGGGCCATGTTCAAGCGTGTGATTGTGGCCACGGTTACCATGTTCTTCCAGCAATGGACAGGAATCAATGCCGTGAGTAGACATGGTTTTCACTTTGCTCCCAAGCTGACAGGTCATTAGGTTCTTTACTACGCTCCTCAGATCTTTTCACAGCTCGGCCTCAGCAGCAACACGACCAGTCTGTTGGCCACCGGGGTTGTAGGCATCGTCATGTTCATCGCCACAGTCCCTGCCGTCCTGTGGATCGATCGATTAGGCCGTAAGCCCGTTCTGGCCGTCGGTGCCGTTGGCATGGGAGCCTGCCACTTTATCATCGCTGTTATCCTCGCCAAGAACATCGACAATTTTGACAACAACCAAGCTGCTGGATGGGCTGCTATCTGTATGGTTTGGCTGTTTGTAGTTCATTTTGGATGTAAGTATACTCTCGCCACTGACGACTCCTGCATGTGATGCTGACCAATCTAGATTCCTGGGGCCCATGTTCCTGGATCATTATCGCTGAGATTTGGCCCCTCAGTACCCGACCTTATGGTACTTCCCTTGGTGCTTCGAGTAACTGGATGTAAGTTTTTCCCCAACTTTCCATGATTTGAACATCTGGACTGACTATATCATAGGAACAACTTTATGTAAGTGACGAGATTAACCCAAACATGAAGCTTACTAACCATGATCTACAGCGTCGGCCAAGTCACTCCCGAAATGTTGGACGGCATTACCTACGGAACTTACATCATCTTTGGACTACTGACTTGGATCGGTGCCGGCTTCATCTGGTTCTTCGTGCCAGAGACCAAGCGTCTATCGCTAGAAGAAATGGTATGTGGCCGCCTCAGTCTTTGATGACAAGCACTTACACGTCTTTAGGACACCATCTTTGGATCTGAGGGAACCGCCCTGGCTGACAATGAGCGGATGGCGGAGATCAACCGCGAGATTGGACTGGACAACCTTATATACCGTGACTAGGTCACTCTCGCAGGGGGCTTACTGTCTCTTCGCAGCCCTAAGACTTAGAAGTTGATTGAGCTGTAGATTCGAGATCCTGATGTGCTTCAAGGGGGAGCAATAACTTTTATATAGACTACATATATTTCGAGATTGATAAATCATGAGGTTCAGTATGATACGTACATGAGCTTATATTAATTTGATGTCTATGTAATTACCCCACTGGTGTATCTTGCAGGGGGCATTATTACTCTTGGTATCAGTGTGATTTAATTATTTATTGAGGAGATTCTTAGATATAATAAAAGTGGGATTAATAACAACGAACTTTATCGTAAGCGTTGCTATCATAGAAACTAGTCTAAATTGAGTTTTATTCATAACAATAGTCTAAGCTATCCATATCCAGTTGTTTTAATAATCGTAGCGCAGTTCATCTTCCCGTGCCCTACTCTTTCTCTTTCTTCTTGTTGTTATGACGGCAAAGCGCGCACAGAATCTCGCTCTCACTAGTGATGTTGTCAACTTTCCCGCACTTCCCCAGCTCGGCTCCCGCCTTGGAGCAATGGGTCGTTGCAATTCTTTGTTCCATCAGATTGCCGCATTGAACGCAGCGCGTCATATAGGTGATTTTGTTGCACATCTTGTAGGTGGGGGGGAAAGTCGAGTAAAGTTATAACCTATAAGGAGATTGATGTAGTTGAAGAGGTATGAGAAGTGATCGTGTTGTTTGAGCCTGGAACTGGGATTGGAGTTTGGGAAGCTGGTCTATTTATATTCGGAGATTGCGAACATCTTCTCAGTGAGTCGTCGTGACGAACACACGAACACGCTGTTTGTTACACAATGGAGCATCGTCTCAAAATAACATGGTGTAACAGTGCTCATCAGCGACTGGGGTTCACTGCATGTGACTGGGATTCCTGTGATTCAGACAGGAAATGCGGAAGTGAAAGACAGAAGTAAACAACTATGACGTCTTGATAGATGCTACTTGTTGCAGTGACAATACGCATAGTGATAGCCGTGATAATGGTGTCACGTCAGACAGACAAGTCTGGGTTGTGTACTCTGTATGATGCCTTGAAAATGTCGAATACTGAATCACTTTGGTGCTGCTTACTTACTTTCTCTCTACTGAACTATAAAATACCGCTACATAACCCTGAACTTTACCTGTATCCTAAACTATACACTATCTCAGACACCTGATCCAACCCAGAATTGTCAAATACTCACTCCGACCAAACTAACATCATGTGCACAAGGTATAACTACCGCACCATCTGCGAAGACTGCAACTGTCTTCTCTCGCAGTACTTTGAAGAACATGCCTGCGCCAAGTCAAAAGGCCTTTGGGGGAAATGCGGAAAAGACGAGAAAGTGACGAAGAACAAGGAGGAGCTTTGTGCGAAGTGCGCAGACAAGCGCAAAAGGAAGAGCAAGAGGTTGTAGCTGTACAGCGGATGAACTACCAGGTTCGATAAGGAAGTATAGAACCTAGCTGCTGAAGCTACTAGTGATATGCGATTGGCAAGACACAGCATCTTAATTATTACTGTCACTGTTGAAATGCGATTTTAGTGAAGTTGAGAGTAGCCGCGATATTTCTGCCTCTGGTGAGACGGTTTGATGTGAATAAGCATTGGTATTACAAACCAGTAAATTCAAGAGCTCGTGGCAGATAATTCTTTAGCCTTCAGTAAGATCTGAGTCACGACACTTCAACCGCCTTCCCCTCACATATTTCTCTTCTGGCCCCATGGCGTTCTCGTTCCCCGAATATCACAGCATTTTGTCTTGTTTACTTATTCTTATTGGCCCTAGATTCTAAGTAAATCACTTCAAGCAAGAAACAGTGATTACAACTAAACCAGTTCAATAATCACAGGTATATCGACGAAACATTAGTTTCATTGTCATCGTCAACGTAAGAGCGATAACATTAATAACTACCACTATGGAACACTTCGAGCGCTCAGCTGGTGACACTGCATTGGTTTGTCAAGTTCCCCTTTAGCTCTATCTAGCTAGTATAGCTCAAGCCAGCAGTATCAATGATAACATTCGAGAAGATCGGCGTGCAACCAACCCTCATCTGGAAACTTTACCTTTAGCGCCACACGAAATTTGCAGACGAACCATAGTAAGAAGCCGTTAGACGAACCACACGCTGGAGCTATTTTAGCGCTTCATTGGAGGCGGGGTAGAACCAGTCTATTTAACGGGTGCTTCTCCATCCGATCCTTCGTGTTGGGACACCTCGCTTGCTTCGCAATGATCCAGCCTTCATACAATGCCTGACCATGGACCGCGGCCCTCAAGTCCAGAAAGACTCGCCCTAGAGGCATGGTCGCAGGGTTGCATGATAGGGGCTTTGATAATTATGATCGGCATCACTTTGGTCAACATGCGCCGTGGGGTTTTGCTGCATAAGCTCATTCTCGTCGAGGTATGTTACTCTGTCTTCTGCTTGTCGATGGTTAGCTCACCAGTCTTCAGCTTCTCCTGGCTATGCCGAACGGATTCTTCACCTTTTTCGATCCGCCTGCGTGGGGATGGTATCTATCTTCGACGGTCATCCTCTTGATTATTTCGTGGAACTTGCACAACGTCATCGCGTGGCTCAAGAACAAGCCTTTCCTCTCGAAACGATACAGCGCCATCTACATTGGCACAATCATTCTGGTTCAGCCTTATTGGGTTCTGGAGATATATGCCAATTTTACATATTTCAATTCCCCTTATAGTCAGTTATTCAAGTTAACTCGACCCTTGGAGGCTGTCTTTCGGTAAGGAATCCTCCCAAGCATGCGGATCAGCAGCTTACTCACATGTCTCCCAGAGACCCGTGGTGGATATTCACAGCACTCAACCTATTCTGGAACATCAAATATCGCTACGACTTCAAACCTCTCGAGATCATCCGTGTATCCCCGAGGTTCGGTCTCTTGCTCTTGAGCATGTTTCTCAGCATCGTCTTTATCATTGTTGATCTTTTATCCGTTATCCCTGTGATACATATTGGCTATATCAATCCTTTCTGGAAATTCGCTTTCATCTTCAAATGCTTCACTGATACTATTATTCTCGATGACTTTAAAACTGCGCTGGATAAGTTGAGTCGGTATAATATGGAGCAGAACTACCCACTGCCGTTCAGCAGACCACATAGTCTGATGCAAGGCCAGCCGAGGTCCAACAGCATCGACTTTGATATTATTTGCCCTGTCGACAGTTCCAGGATGGTTGTTGTGGAGCACTTGGAGAGGAGGGATAACACTTCAGTTTCCTGTCCGCCGAAGGCAGTAAGAGCTTCAGACGCAGGGCTTATCGGCAGGTTGTAATGTCAGGTACTTCTATAAACCACACAGCTAATAAAAAGCGTTTACTTCTCCGTCTTCAGAAACCTCAGGTGCAGATTTGTGCAAGCGCGGTATTATATATGGAATATATTTAGTCTACTAGGTAGATAAAGAGAGTATAAGAACATGGTCATCACACTTATGGTGTGATATGAACAGTCTTGGACATGCTGGGGACGCCCTGGGGCGACATGGCAAAAAGATAGTAGTAGCCAGGCATCAGCACACCGTTGTCCTTGGGCAGCTTCACAGTGTACTGGTTGCCCTTCACCTGGAAGCCGGTAAGAGGGATACGTCTCTGGTCAGTGTTGACCGAGTGGGTGACGCTTCCCATGCGGACAAGCGACATCGTGACCTTGCCCGAGGTGTTGGTGACCTTGAACTTAAGTGTGCTACCAGCCTTGACTGGCTTCTGGGCAAGGTCCTGGATGATAGGGCGGTCAGCGAGGGAGCCATCCTTCTTGAACAGGTAGGGCGGCGAGAAGATCTCTCCATCGGCGTGGTCGGCTGTCTTGTCGCACCCGGCAGTGGAGCCGCCAATCGTGGCGACGTAACAGAGCCCACCGCCGCCGATGAAGACAGTGGCATCGGGCAGCAGGATCGACACGGAGTGGTAGTTGCGAGGGACGGCTTGGGGAGCAAGCTGTGTCCACTTGTTGGTGGCCGGGTTGTACAGCTCAGGGATCAGAATGCCATCAGTGTTGGTGAAGACCAGTGCCTTGCGCTGACCTCCTGTCACAAGGACGGTTCCGTCAGGCAGCACAGCAGCATTGCCGAAGCCGCGGGGGAAGGCCATGTCGGCCACACGCTTGACGGAAGCGGGCTTGTAGGGCTCTCCGAGCGTGGTGACGTGGGCGTGCTTGTTGGCGTTGCTTGCAGTGTAGTCGGGGGCGCCTCCAGCGGACAGGATCTTACCGGCCACAGCATCATACATGACGAAGATACCACACATGGCGTTGACATCGTCTCTCCTGCCAGACTTGACCACGGAACCCTTCTGCTTGGTGCTGTACCAGTGCTGGTCCTTGCTGGGGCCGGCTTGGAAGACACTGCCTCGCTTCCAGCCGAAGAGCCAAGCGTGGTTATCTTCACGCCAGATGCCCTCGCGATCCTGGGTGAGCATGGGCTTGGCATCAGCGCCAGGCAGCATGGTCCACTTGTTGGCTTTGGGATCATAGACCTCGCCGTTCTTTGCCTCGCGGAGACCGGAGTAGGCTCCGCCGATGGTGAATACCCTGCCATCCGACAAAATGGTTGAACTCTGGTAGCCACGGGCCATCTTCATATCGGGACCTCGTGTGAAAGTGTTGGTCTTAGGGTTGTAGATTGAGACAGCCTCGGCATCCGAACCACCCTGGATGATGATACGGCCGTCGGCAAGCTGACTCATTCCAGGGCAGAACATATCGTGATGGGTGTTGGCAACCTCTCGTGTTCCAATTCTTCCAGTGGGAAGATCGAGGGCTCCGAACTGGGTCCGACCGGAGGCGCCGCCAAAGGCGTCGGGACCCCAGGACGAGAAGAACAGCAGCTGCTGGGACTGGGGGAACTGTGGGACAACGTAGGCGGCAACAGGAATGACGGGCAGGCGGATCAGGTCAGACCATTGACCCTGGGTCGCAGGCTTGGACACTGCGGGAGCATGGACGACGCTGAACCGCTTGCTCTGGACCCAGAAGAGCGATGCCTGGGGCTCGGCCTCTTTGATGTGGCAGACATTCTCAACCTTGTCGAAGACAGCTTTCTTGCAGGCCTTGATGCCGGAGCACAGGTCAGCACACGCAGCAAGAGTGGTGACGCCCTTGACCTGCTTGGCAGTCGGGCCAACGTAGTCAGTGTTGTGGCAAACGTTGAACGTCATGCCGCTCCTGGCCCGGTAGTCCTTGGTAGGGGCCGGGCAGCGAGAAATGAAGACGCCCTCGTCGACGTCCTTGACCCGGATAGAATCGAAGTTCTTGTCCGCTGCCCAGTCCATCCGGGCCTCGTTGGCGTTGTCCTTGACGTGGCAGACGCGGCCTCGCTTATCGTAAACGGCTTTGACGCATCGCGGATCCTGGTTGCAGATTTGAGCACAGGCGTTGGTGTCTCGGACCTGTTGGACGACCTTGAGACTGGCCCCGCCGTTCCTGTAGTCCGTGTTCCGGCAGATGGAGTACTCGTCGCCCGCCTTGGACGTCCAGCTTGCTTCTTTCGACGGGCACTGGGTCAGAGCGGCTGAAGTGAGGGGGGAGATTAGAAGGGCTCCTAGAGCCAGGAAATGAGGCTGAACCATGTTGGCTGGGAGAACTGAGAAGTTGTATGCCGGGGAGCTGGGATTGTAATGAGTGTGTTTTGGGTGACGGATGAGCGAATGACTTTGGATCGGATTAATGAATTAATTGGTGATCAAGATAAACCCTGAGAACTAAAGACGAAGAAACGACAGTATGAAACAAAAGATTGTTGTCTAATTGCAAAGAAAAAACGAAGGAATACTCGAGAACGAGTGCAGAGAGGGAGTGTCCTGTCTGTCACTTTCCGAACAAAACGCAGACTGGACGAGGGTTTTATGTTTTAGAGCCGGCGGCTGCCTCAGCAAAGCCTCCAGCTCCAATGTTTTCCATTATAAAGTGTGTCTATGTTTAGCCCGGAGCACCCTGGCTGTATGGATGGAAAAGCTGTCGTTCCCAGCCCACCGTTCTCCCCTGTAGTGGGACCTACCAGTACCTGACACTAGCTAACCCAATCGATCCGCGCCAACAGGGGAACGGGTGCTGCAATGCGACTAAGACGGCGCGCGCCTGCAGGTGAACGGACCCAGGGGCCGTGGGAGAAAAGGGATGATGGGCACATGCAGCTTAAGAGAAGAGCCACATTAGCTCCCGCTGAGGTTGCTTCGTGCATGGATATGGCGCGATGCATTGCTCGGGATGTGGTCATAGATTAGCGCCAAGATCTGGCAGATAATCGTCCGGTAGCGTCTGGAGTTTGATTGCAGAGCACATCGGTGCGAGAAAAGACAATTTTCCGTTTTTAGGTTTGCTTTATTCATCGTGAGAGATTCACCTTATTTTGGACCAATCGACTTGCGGGCCTCAGTAATGGGTTAATATAGAAAAATCGGGTTGCTAATGGCATGGTCGCGTTATACCTTATCCCTGTGACTATTAGAAATTCGTGATAAAATAGTATCCACGCGAGTCATGGCGCTAAGCTTAATACCACGTTCTCAGCCTCGATGCCTATATCTCAGACTATTATACCCAAGCATTGCCGTTCCCTCTGAACCCTTTGACACTGACCTGTGGGGTTATACCAGCAGCTCGTTATCATCTCACAATCTGCTTTGGGCCAGGTACTACAGGGTGGGCGATATGAGGCTTCTCGAAATCTGACAATTCCAGCACCACACACTGGGCTTAGGTACTCGATACTGTCTTCCTTCACGATCAAGTTGAAAAGAAATTACCACCGCAGTATTTATGCCGAAACAATCCGCTTGTGTAAGTTATATAATGTCATTTATTGCATGTGGTAACCTGTAGTACTACGGCAGTAGACGAGAAAACACCACACTACCATCTGAGTTTTTCCAGATGATTAATAATAATAACACCCAGCCCTTTCGTTCCGGAAAGTTTTATCTCGTTTTCTTTTTTCCCCGAATAAATAATGACAGAACACACATAGTAATAAAGGACACAGCAACTTGAGCCTGGTTAAATAGTATGCTGCAAAACTATGGAATTCAGCAGTATGCTTTATATCCTGAGAGAGTGTGATGCTAGAACGGTCGACAACACGGCATCTTGCAATATTTCTAAAATTCACTGACTTAAGCATCACATATTATTGGTCCGGATCTCGGGTCCAGGGAGACCCTTTGACTTTAAAGACCGATGGATAAAGTTCGGGTAGCGGTTCGTTCTAACTTACGATTCTCGCCCAAGTACGGATATAAGCAGAGAGAAAGTCTCTGAGTTAGCACTGTCAGATATGGAAGAAAGCCTAATCAGTATCTAAAGGCCCTCTCGATGTAACTCTCTTGGTAACCGTGGGGGGTTTCCATTGGCTGATTCGCCATTTGGTTCGCTCGGTTTGCGCGGGTTTAAACCCCGAGTTGCCGACTGCCGAGGCCGCTATTCGGAGGGTTTTATCCTGACGCGCCCAGTTTGCTCTCTGTCACACTTCTGCGATCCCTCTGAGGCACCCCGGCGCCCGCATCAGCACCATGTCTCTGTCCCGTATGCGTATGATCAAGCGACCAATTGGTCTTGCCGCCAGAGCTCCCGTATTTCAGTCTCGGCTGTATTCTGTCGGCAAAGCTCAGCCGAATGATGATGCCCCTCCGCTTACTTCGCGATGGTTTGCTGATCTACAAACCCAGTTGGAGGAATTGGCGGATGAGAGGCTTCCCAGTGAGTGCGTGCAGCAAGCTAAGCAACTGTTTGAGTTCTCGCAAGGCAGCTGGCTTGAGCTCCTGGCGGGTCAGCAGGGATTTCCAACGGAGACGAAATGGCGCGGGCTGGACAATCACCAGCTACTCTGGGGTGACATGGTTAGTAGCCCAGGTATCATTGGCTGTCTGTCGTGGACGTTACTGATTATACGCGATATCTAGGATAGTATGGTAAATAACGCCCTCGCCTTGCTCGCTATGCGTTCCGGCTAACTCTCGCAGGGTATGAGAAGTATTCCCCGTGATCGTTCTGTCTAACACTGCATAGGACATGTTAATAACGTTATGTACAACCGATATGTTGAGACCGGCCGAGTCCACTTCATCCGTCAACACAGCGAGGACGCTACCGCCGAAGAAAAGTCGCAGTGGGATGACCTACCGACGCCACGTAGCCTCGGCCTTATTCTGAGGAGCATCACGACCGAATACAAGTTTGTGCGACTCCCCCATAGACCTCAGCCAAGACCTTGATCACTCACCGCTTACCTTGATGTAGCCCCTGAAGTTTCCCGACCACATCACCGTGGTCTACAAGCTGCTCGAAGAACCGACGTACGAGTCAACGTCCCTGAAGATGGAAGCATGGATCCTGTCGGAGCAGTACCGCCGTGTGGCAGCGCGGTGCATCGATGATACTGTCATTTATGACTATACCACTGCAACTAAATCGGTGCTCAAGCCTTTCATGGTTGATAGGCTCCAGCGCACGTTTAAACTGCAGCAAGAGTGTCAGAGGAAATACACGGATCAAGCCAAACGGGTGATCAAAGCTGTCGAGGAGCTGAAGATGCAGTATCACTAGTTTCTCGGACTCGCAACTCTAACTTGGTGCAATGATCATACACACTTGAACGAGTTACATAGCTATCACATTAGAAAATCTTCAACTGGCAAAAGCGACCCCCAGTCCAAGTCCATCACATACTCATCAGACTGACCACCCAGGCCTGTTCCACCAGCCGGGAGATCATCAGGGATAGAAGTCAATGATGCTTTATCCGCTCTCACCTTCAGCACATCATAGCTGGATTCCAGGCTCTCCCTCGCGCTCTGTGCTATCTGTAGCGGAATGGAAGAATCCGTCTCAATAGCCTCAGCTTGGCCGAGGATCATGCAGAGGAACATGTGGCCCTTCACGTTTGTCTCGCCTTGGCGGATGCGCTCCTCTGACAGTGAGATCATGTCACGGATAGATTGTTTCAGCAATTGGCGGTATTGGCTAGTCCTGTGCAGTGTGCCATCAAGACGCTGCGCCTGGGCGTGCATGAGAAGCTCAAGACCAGTTGCCATACTGGCAACCCGGACGCCCTCGCGGAACAGCCCACCCCCCGAGGCCATTAATCTTGAAAAGCCAGCATCCGGCTCCGGTGACATGATGGCAGTGGCAGCACCGAGACTCAATTTGAGCGAGTAGTAGTAAACTGGGTTCGTGCGTGCCCGGTTGCTGAAGAAATAGTGCAGTGGGATTGTGAAGCGACGGACCAAGTAGTCAAGCAGGTTTCGATGGAATGCGGTCGAGCCTCGGCCTGGTTGCATCAAACTGTTGTTCATGTGCAGGGCGTCTGTCAGCTCCGAACTTAGTGCGAGGATGTCTTGGTAGGAGGCTTCGTCGTCGGGTTTGTTTAGTACATTGATGATGCGAAGGCGGACAGAACAGGAGCCCAAGAGCGCAAGCTGTACTGAAGTCGAAGTGAAATAGTCCGGGGGGTGAGACGGAAGAGCCGTGGTTGAGTCATCCAACTCATCGTCGTCGAGGTTGGAGGGATGCTGTGTGTCGAACTCGTCAATGGATATCCTGGGTGGCATCCTCGAATCCAGGGATGCCTGTAGGACCAGCTCGAGGATGGTGCCCCACAGTCTGCGGCGGATCTCGGCCTGTAGCGATGGCATCGGTTTACGTCCTAGATTACCAGGATCGCGGTGCAAGCCTATCTGCATGGCTCGGTGGATGAGCGATCCCGTCGACATCCATACCGTGTCGCCGCCGATTGAGAATATCTGCCGGGCCAGGAGCGTAAGGCAGTAGATTTGCAAGCCAGCGAGATCGACGCGGTCTTTCTCGAGTGGACCAGCAAGCCAAGTTTCAGAAGCATAAATCCAGTGATGGACCATCTCTGCGTTGCGAAGCGAGTCCTCTGGGGTTGCATACTCGAACAGACTGGAACCTGTCGCGACGACGAGAAGAATGGTCAAACGTAGAGAGTCCGTAGCAGACTCGGGGTGGTCCCAGTACCTCTTGTACTCGGCCAAGAACGTCGGAGCGTGGAGGATGCGGTGGGTAGACTCGAATGACTTGAAGTAGAGGTCGACCATAATGTCCGATGTCTCACGGGAGGGGGGTACGAGGAAATCAGGGGATGACAAAAGGCCCCTCGTGGGTCGGGTGAGCTTGATGGTTTTAGCCATGGTCTTGCACCTGGCGAGAAAGTCGCCGGCTTGTGCAACAACAGATGCTACTTCAGGATTCTTAAATGCTTGGTTGCTGCTGGACTTGCCCATGATCTCGACCCAGCAGGCAATGATGAGATCCAGTTCCTTGGCTGTCTCGGCCCAGCTGCCTCTGCCCATGTCCCTGGACTTGTTTAGTATGACTTGCAAATCCTGTGAGCTTTCGCCAGGCTCTTGGTGCATATCGCTGCCGATCCCAGATGATGGCCAGGGGGCTCCAGTGCTGTGCCCTCCAGTTTGACTTTGATGTTTCTCAGAATCGTCAAGTTTGCGTATTATCTTCAGCAACAGACCTTGGACGTTGTCTTGAGGTTGGCCTTGGCTTTGGCCATTGTTGTTACGTCCATTGCCGTCCTTGGGAATACTCGAAGCCGGAGTTGAGAATCCTTGTGCTGTTATTGTTGCTGTCGCTGGATGAGATGGTGCGACATCCTGGTCTTGAGGCGTGAGTATATCGTCGCAGCGAGATACCGCAACGGTCGCTCTAGCAGGGCGAAGATCGTCTATAGTATTGTTCAATGATCCTGGGCTCGCTGTTGATGCTTGCGCCGACGCCCTTGCCGGTGATCTCCGGACACGAACAGAAGGCGAGTCACCCCGATAGGGCTCGTAGGTGCATCGAATATTGTGGCGGATACATTGTGCGCAGCGGCTTTTCTGGTCGCACTTGATCTTGCGACGACGACACTCGTGGCACGAAAGCGCTGGACGTCTCCGCCGACGTCGGGGCAGGGCAGCGTGTGCCTGGCCCTGCTGAGACGGAGATTGCGGCTGTGATGTTCTGCCCATGGCGGTGCTGTTGGATTGGTCGCCGCAATTATCTACTATTCTTGCGGCATCTTGCTCGGCTGTAACACTGAAATGCAAGACGAGCGGGTGATGGGGGTTGAAGCAAACGTACAGTCTCAAAATGAGACGGAGTTGAAGAGGGAGCGCACGGAGATAACACCGGGTCAAAACTTCGGCCGAAGACAGCGGATTTCGGACATGATGACTTATCCGTTTCAGCGATATATCATGGAACCTATAAGTGGCGCGGATTGGACTCACTAAACGGAGATTTTCAATTTTGGTCATGATATTTTTTAAGTTTAAACTAATCTATATAATAATTTGATATTGTTATGTGCTTTATTCGCCGCCTGAAGCCCAAACCGGGTTCAACTGTGTAATCTGTATGTGGCGTATTCAACTCTTTGCATTGTGATAAGAAAACTGATTCTTGAATGGCCAAAATATATACGACCACGATCAACAAGGAATAAAATGGATTATGGCATTGTATAGACCTTTGCTATGAGGTCAAATTTGGTTGTTAAAGTTCTTATTACGGCTATCGGAGCGGTTCAACAGTTGGCTGGTGCATCCCGATTTAATAAGTTCTATCACTTTGATCCTGAATCTGGATTCTCCTCCCTGTGGTTCAATGCTCTCTGAAGGGCCGCTTCGGAAACCCATGTGGCGGCGCTGTTATGAATAGTCTCAACTAGCATCCAATCTTCCAAAAACCCGCCCTTATCCATCGTCATCAACAGATCCGCCTCTGCATGTCCCTGCTGTCCCTCGTAGCAAGGCAGCGTCATCACAAGCACTTCGTCTTCCTTGCGCAGCTCCCAGGTCCACATGTTTCCAGTAGCCCTTACAAACTCCACTAGTTTAAGGAAACAGTTGGACCGCGCCTTTTCCTTCTTGCGGAAGAGGGTGTGTGCATAAGGTTTGGTGTCGTTGTGCGGATGGTTCTGGCTCATGTCGAAGGATGTGGTTGCAATACGCTCTTTTGCTATCGTGGGAATTTGAAGTTTGGTGATTAGATCCTGCAGAGGGCTGTGTTTCCACGATACAAGTAAACCTTTTGGTCCTGTGCAATATCCGTGATTAGGTCCTCCGCAACCGGCTTTACCCTCAGTGATCATCGAGCTGTGCTAGATATCTGTTTGTAGCTGTGAATGTGGCTAAGAGGGTTAATTGACCCACCGCTCAACTTGGAACAGTGAGTCTGGAAAAGACGCATTACGTCTTGGTCACCGAAAAAAGGGCTGCGGTGGAACTTCAGGAGCTGTGGGATTCGATCCACGTTGCGACATTCCCGTGTCTGTTACCCGCTCGTAAGCCAAGATGCAGTACTATCGGCTTTTTCAACGTTACTGATAGCTGCAAATAACACATATAATGCACATCTTACTACCCATGTGTATGCCATTTTCGGTATATATGATGTCAAAACATCTGGGCGATATATAAGACTATGATATAAATTAAAGGCCAAAGGGTTACAAATTAGGTACCAGCATACAGTTTTCCAAGCGCACCTGTGAGGCTTCTTTGAAATAATTAACGCAATTCAATATCCTCCAGCTGGTAGAGAAGATCCTTCTATTCATCGTGTTATTCTATTTTGGGGCCGAGTAGCTCAGCTCATCGTCAATCACATTTCCGATGTATTGCCACTCATCAAAGAACCCCACACCATCCAGCGCCAGAAAGAGATCGTCGAAGTGCGACAATGGGTTAGAGGCATCGTAGGCCTCCGTTAGTTGAAGATCCCTCTCGTTTTTATCCAGTTCACATTTCCATCTTCCTTTAGACTCCTTCATGAACTTCTCCAGCTTGGGCGTGTAGTCCTTGGCCCACTCGTATCTTCTGAAGATGAAATGCTCGTATTTGCCGGTCATTGTGACAGAATTGATGTTAACGTCTGCTATAGCACTATGTGGTTTGCCTTGTCGGTATGTCTTGGGACGTTGCGGGATGTGTCCTACTTATGCAGCTAGATGAATGGGCTTACTGTGAACAGCATCTCTCCAGCTTCAGTGATTGACCCTACAAAGACTATTGAGTATTAATCACACGCTGGAATGTCATTAACACAGGCACCATGTTTTGGCTAGGCAATCTTCTTATTAAGAGTTACTTCCCTTACCGCATTTGACAGTGGGAAGCTAGTTTCCTTTGTTGTTTTATATAAAGGCCCATTCCGTACATTCTAATCCACCAATATAAGCTCTTCTTCGCTGCAACAATGATGATAATAAGCATAGACTAGTCAAGTAGGCTTAGTAAATAAAGATCAATATATTTCACACGGCTTTTGCACTATAACATTAAGGTAACGCATAAGATGAGGTTTGCGGTTCGATGCAGCAGGGACATCGGACTTAGTGCTACTAATGCCCAGTGACGGAGAAGGGCGGTATGGCCAGATTATTTCACTCCGTCAGACTGACTCACCATTGCTTAAGGACACAAAACCTGCAGCTGGGCTCTCACAGACCGCAGATGAATGGCGCATAAGGCCACCTGAGGAAGAGCCACTCAGTTTTGGAGAGCTAATGAGGGAGGATCAAATCACACAGAGGGTGGTAACTAACAGCGAATAGAAGTAGATGTTTAGTATATGCTGTCAAGTTCTTCCATGCAATAGGTATCCAATTTTCTCCCAAATCTTTGAAGTTACTAGGTCACCAAGTACACCCGGCCTTCGAACGGGGAGAGCACTTCAGTCTGCTCCTTTCCAGCATGCGTCGACATGATAGAGACCAGCTTAAAATCCTTCCCACTAATCCCCAACTCTTCAGCCGTTGGGGCACTCCACTGCGTCTCCTCGCTCGTGAAGTTCAGAACAACTGCAACTTTGGAGTTATCCAGCGGCGACTGCTTAACAAAAGCGTATACGCGCTCATCCTCCCGTCGAATCAGTTTGTAATCTCCGTACACCATCAGATCTGAAAACTCCTTGCGGAAGTGCAGAGCTTTCTTCCAGAATGAGAGCACGCTGTGTGGATCGTCCAGCTGAGAGGCCACGTTGATTTCTCGCGATAGAGGATGGGCCGGCATCCATGGCTGCTTGACTGGCTGGCCTGCGCGCTCAGCCGCTTCTGAGAAACCTCCGTACTTGGTGTTGCTCCAGCAGATGGGGATTCGAGCGTGGTCTCGTGCTAGGTGTTGAACAGCGTTGAACGCTTTGTCGATCTCTTTCTCGTCGTTGCCGGAGCGCTCTTTGACCATGTCGATGAATTGATAACTCTCAATATCGACGTAGTTCTCGAGCGGATAGCTCTCCTTTGGTGCATTGACCGCTCCAATCTCCTGCCCTTGGTAGACGTATTGTGTACCGCTCAGGCAAGCCTGCAGCAAAGCTAGAAGTTTGGCTCCCGCGACTCGATATTCAGGGCTGTCGTTCGTGAACCGCGAGACGGAACGAGCTTGATCATGGTTCTCCATGAAAACAGTCGTCCAGGCGTCTGTCCCCTGGATCAAGTTTTGTGTTCGACTGACAGCATCCTTCAACTGGGGAAGTGTATAGTTCTTGGGCGTAGTTTCGTATTTGTGCGTCTTTCCAAAGCCCACATCCACCACGTCGAACTGGAATACCATGTTGAGCTGCTTTTCCTTGGCGCTCACGTACCGCAAGACTCTTTCGAGATCAGGCGTGTGGGGGAGCTCTCCGACCGTGATGGCGTTGTAACGTTCGAGGATCTCGCTCATCTCGCTGAGGAACTCGTGCATCCGGGGACCGTTGCAGTAGAGCAGTCCGGCGGGTTGGTAGATGGCTTTTGGGTCGGAGATGGGGGCGTCGGGGAAATCTTGGAGTTTGGAATACATGTTGACTGTGTCAACGCGGAACCCATCGACGCCTCTGTCGAGCCAGAACTCCATCGACGAGGCATAGATGGCCCGACGGGTTTGCGGGTTCTCCCAGTTAAGGTCGGGTTGTTCCTTTGCAAAGAGATGCAGGTAGTACTCTCCTGTTGGCTCGTCCCACTCCCAGACACTGCCGCCACCGAAGTTGGAGCGCCAGTTGTTGGGCGGAAGACGTTGGCCGTCTGGAGAGTACTTGGCCGGTCGCCAGATATACCAGTCGCGCTTGGGATTATCTTTGCTTAGCCTTGACTCTTGGAACCAAGCATGCTTGTCGGATGTGTGGTTGATGACGAGATCAAGCATAATACGCATGCCTTTCTCGTGGGTTCTGCGGATCAGCTCTTCCATGTCTTGGAGAGTACCGTAGGGAGCGTAGACATCCTCGTAGTTGGAGATGTCATAGCCCATGTCGACTTGGGGGCTGTCGTACATGGGGCAGACCCAGATGACATCAACTCCTAGACTGGCGATGTAGTCCAGCTTGGATATGATGCCTTGGAGATCGCCCATGCCATCGCCGTTGGAGTCGCAGAAGGATGCAGGGTAGATTTGGTAGATGATGGCCTGCTTCCACCACTGCCTGGTGCGCTTGTCGATAGTCATTGTAGAAGATGAACAAGAATGATGGGAAATGTGTGTGGAGGGGAACCGTGAGTCTGTGAGAAATAGCACTTAAATACCATCTCCTCACTCATTGCACATGCATCACAACCAACTATCACCCGTTTCCCCACGATGTTACGATCCCCGTTCCCCCACACGTTGGTCGGACCGACAAGACTCACGGCGGAATTTCCGGGGAGATTCTTGGGCACGCGTACGATTGAGGAAAGATCGTAGTGTTGCAAGGGTAGTATCGTATTCCCATTGGTGCAACCTCGGACCGACGAGGGACTTTTGCTGTGATTGGCCTCTGACCGGGCCGACGAGATACCCCAAAGACTACTACCTCACTCTTAGCTCCTGTTGGTGGCACATGCACATGATTCAAGCCACTGCGTCAGCTGTTTCTCACTGACGATCAGACGTTCCACCGACGAACCCCAGATTTGCCTTGATCGCCTCCCCACGGGGGAATGGCCAGTTCCACACATTAAGCACCAACCATGCCGTTAAGCGTCTGACGCGTGTGGCCTCATTGGCCAATTGGCCACCGGCCCGACATGGCATTGACCAACCCCCGCCTCCACATCAGTTGGTCGGAACTCTCTTCTCGGCGACAAGGGCTGCCAATATTTCCCGCTTTGGCAGCTGGTTCCAATGCTTGACAGCTTCATCCCTTGAGAATCCGGGGTATAAGATGTCGGGTCTGTCTCGCTGGATTGCAACCTCAGACTCATCATCACTCGCATCTCATCCCCTCCCCTACTTTCTTCATCTGCATCCTTCACAATGTCTCCGGATTCAAAGGCTGACAATGGCGTCGCGCCGCCTGTCCCAGTCGCAGTTGACGCCAATGTCGCCCATGAAGCCGCCGCCGCGACAGAGGCCGAGCAGAACATGGGCTTGCTCGCGTCCTTCAAGCTCTACAAGAAAGCCTGCCTCTGGTCCATCTTCCTGTCTATGTGCATCATCATGGAGGGCTTCGATGTCGTCCTCCTCAACAATCTCTTCGCCTACCCTCCCTTCCAGCGCAAGTTTGGCGTTGAGCAGCCTGATGGCACGTATCAATTGACAGCTGCTTGGCAGTCTGGTCTGTCCAACGGTACTCTCTGTGGTCAGATCCTCGGTCTCTTTGTCAACGGTATCATCGCCGACCGTTTCGGGTACCGCAAGACACTCATCGGCGCTCTTGTTGGGTGCATCGGCTTCATCTTCATCATCTTCTTCTCCGAGTCCCTTGTTCAGCTCCTCATTGGAGAGATCTTCATCGGCATTCCCTGGGGTGTCTTTCAGACTCTTACCACCACCTACGCCTCTGAAGTTTGCCCGACTCACCTCCGCGCCTACCTCACCACCTACGTCAACCTCTGCTGGGTTATCGGGCAGTTCATCGCCTCTGGTGTCCTCCGAGCCATGGTCTCTCGCAATGACGAGTTGGGATACAAGATCCCCTTTGCTCTCCAGTGGATGTGGCCCGTCCCTCTCATCATCGGCATCTACCTTGCTCCCGAGTCTCCCTGGTGGCTCGTCCGCAAGGGACGCATTGAGGAGGCCAAAGTTTCTCTCCAGCGACTCACTGCCCGCAACAGCGCCGGCGACTTCAACCCCGATGAGACTATTTCTATGATGGTTCATACCAACGAGATGGAGAAGGAAGCCCAGGCCGGGACTTCGTACTTCGACCTCTTCAAGGGTGTTAGTCTTCGCCGAACCGAGATTGTCTGTGTCACCTGGATGATTCAAACTCTTTGTGGTGCTACCTTTATGGGATACTCTACCTACTTCTACCAGATGGCTGGCATGGCCGTTGAGAACAGTTTCTCCATGTCGCTAGGTCAATATGCCATCGGCATAGTTGGAACAGTTTTCTCCTGGTTCCTCATGGGATGGTTTGGTCGTCGAACTCTCTACCTCTACGGACAACTTGCCATGTGCATCCTTCTCTTGACCATTGGCTGCGTGGCTTTCGCTGGAAAGGAGAATGTTGCTGCTCAATGGGTTATTGGCTCTCTTCTGCTAATCTACACCTTCACCTACGACTCCACTGTCGGCCCTGTCTGCTACTCTCTGGTAGCTGAGCTCTCCTCCACCCGTCTCCGAACCAAGACTGTCGTGCTCGCCAGGAACACCTACAACATTGTCGGAATCATGACCAACATCATCACACCTCGCATGCTGAACCCTTCCGCTTGGAACTGGGGCGCCAAGGCCGGTTTCTTCTGGGCTGGAACCTGCCTCCTGTGCGCTGTCTGGACCTACTTCCGTCTTCCTGAGCCCAAGGGCCGAACCTATGGTGAGCTTGACGTGCTCTTTGAGCGTGGCGTCAGTGCTCGCAAGTTCAGCTCTACTGAGGTTGAGCGTGTTGATGCCGAGTTTGAGAGCACGGAAAAGGAGAAGTCTTCCGCCGTTTATGTTGAGAAAGTAACAAGTAATGCTTCTTAAGGGTTATGGGTAAAACATCGGCGAAGGTTGGGATGGTGTTTAACAGGCGATGGTAGGAGTTTATGGATATGCAGCAGTTCAATTGATTGACTTTATACACATCCTGCCGTCCACATCGTGATGCCATGAGCCGATCCAGCTAACCTACAGGTCCATCGTCTACAGGTTAATCGTTACCAGATAAACAAATAAGTAAATAAATAAACAAACCGGATCTAACAAGGTGGCAATGTGGCGCTGTGGGGTTAATTACAGGCAAGGTTTATTAGTGGCATAAATCTCGTGTCTGCATCTCCGCACTTGTCTTCATCCTCACCACTTGTGTCGCTATCACTCGCAATGAGCGGCCGGACGTCACGCGCATGCGATCCCTGTCGCGTGCGCAAAGTCAAATGCAACGGCTCAGCTCCATGCTCTCAATGCGGCCACCTCAACCTGGCCTGCGTCTTCTCAGCACCGCCTACAAAGCGAAAACCAACCATTCGAGGGAGGCTGGTGGCTCAGATACGTGAGGGTGCCAGGCCTGACGATGCCAGGTGTGACTCGGCTTCCCCGCAGACTGACGATCCTTCACCTGCTGCTTATATCCCCACGAGCATCGGGCCGACGTACACCTCGGACTTCTTCCTGAGTCTTGTTCCTGACTATGAACGCGTTGTGTTTCCCGTCAACCCGATTATTCTCCCCTCGGAAATCGTCACTGCGATTGAGGCCATGGAGCAGAGCTTTGAGAATACGGCAATGGTATACGCCTTTGCAGCCTCCACCATCAATCTGTCGCGCATATCATGGGACGTCGACGGCGATGTCCTGGCTCAGATAACAGATCTCATGAACCTGGGCTTCAAGGCGCACAGACAAGCCGAAACGGGTTCCGGTCTCCAGGACAAACTGCCCGTGAGCGTCAAGCGTATAGTGACTTGCATATTTCTTGAAAACTGCTTCTTCATATTCAAGAGATTTGATCGCGGTATAGCGATTCTACGAGAAGCTAGTGCGATGATACAAATGATTGATCTAGACCGATATACAGACGCGTCACTCAGCAATCACGAAATAGCAACCAGACAGCGGCTTTACTGCGAAATCTCTATACACGAACGTTTCCTTACCATTGTCACGGGACATCCGGCTGTTTTATCCCCGTTGCCTTCTATTATTCCGGTGACAGACCACGAGCTTCCTCCACATATAAACGAAGGCTTCAATCGTCTGATTGAGCTGTTTCAGGTCCTGGACGACACATTCTTGGATCACTGGAAATCCCAGCAAGATCCAAAGTTGGTAGCTCCTGACATGACGGCTGCGTGGATTGAAGACAAACAGGCGCAGCTGGACCAGGATGAGATCGACGCTGCCGATACTGACAATGCACTCATATCTAGCGGGTGTGGAGGCTTGACAGAACTTCAACACGTGGACCTGTTTATTACTCGACTCTGGATGAGAATCCTGGTATGGCAGCTTGCGTTATCACAAGGGCTTTTGCAATCCGCACCGCCGCAAAACTCCCACGAAGGTTTCTCCATGCATTTCCCTGCGCGGCGTCTGTCAACTC
This sequence comes from Fusarium nurragi, assembly GCA_012977755.1. NCBI lineage: Eukaryota > Fungi > Ascomycota > Sordariomycetes > Hypocreales > Nectriaceae > Fusarium > Fusarium nurragi. Next base: position 45,704 of record JAALXI010000062.1, read on the forward strand.
AGCTACGCAACCTGGTCGGCCGCTTAGAAAACCTGGATAGCATCGCTCTCCATGGACCGGGTATTCTGCAGAAGCTGTTCGAGATCACCAGTACGGTGGCTGATGTGCTGGCTTTGCCTATCGGACCAGGCGAAGAGCAGGATGCCGAGGCGAGGGTGGAGGATTTCCTATTCATCGTCACGTTTCTCCTCACTTTTGATAGGATTGATCAGAGTCAGAAAGACTACTTGAAGGAGAAGCTGAGCACACTGCAGAGGGAGCATGCATCGGGGTTTCACAGTCTGGCTACGTATAACCCTGACAGGTGGATTTCTGATCAAGGATAGCTCCGCATGAGAGCTTGGTGTCTTGGACGCAAAGAAATGTTTGAGGCCTGAAGAAAATTGCTATACCCTAGGACTGAGTCTTGATTTAATTGGCGGTCCGCTAGTGTCTTGAACCCGTATATTCATTGGTCTCCCTACCTGTTTGTCTTTTCTCAATATCTGATGAGAATTCAATTTCAGATAATTTATACTGGATAGAGCGCTTAGAAAAGATGTAGCATAAATAATATACTGTTAGTTGTAGTGCAGCGAGCAGGTCTGGTCTTCTTAAGGCCACAGTAATATCTAATTATTTGAAGAGACACTAGTATATCTATGAAGTAAAATTATAATATGTTATTTTGAGATCCAGGCGTAGTCTAGCGAAATAACACTGGGCTAGTTAATCAGGCAGAAACCCCCACTGTGGACTGCCAAGGCTCGCTACGTGATCTCGTGCGAGGGACCCATGAAGTGCTGCCTAGGATTAGGGCGCGATATTAAGGATCGCGTTTGATCCTATATAAATAAGCAAAGCCATTAATATCGCGACTTCTGCATCGTATGGCCTCACTCAAGATACAATCTTAAACCATTCTGTGACAGCTGGTTTCGTTCAACATGTCGTCGACACAATTATCTCCAGAACCATTTACTCTCTTCTTTAAATTCCCTCCCGAGATTCAACTCGAAGTACTAAAAATGTGCTCCCGAAATGACCTCGTCTGTCTTTCCTTGACCGGGCCTGATATGCGGTTCCTTACAGCACCCCTCATTCCTGAAAAACCACGACTTTCCTGGGTCGACCAGCTTGGATCTACTCCAGACGTCCCCGCCGGCTGTCTGCGCAACGAAGTAGCCAAACGAGAAGGCTATGCTGGGTGTACTGGCGCGAAGGACAAGCGTGTTATGTATGCCCCAGCGTCTCATCGCTATAAGAGACATGAACCAATGCATTCCCCTACTTGCTGGAGCTGCAGAGTTTATCCAGAGGGTCATCCCTCTTGTCAAGTCCCGCGGTGCAAGAAACACTGCGCTTGTATTTCCTGCCCTTTGTTTGTACGGTTACGCGGTTGGATGGGCAGCAGAAGGTACTGCGCCTCTTGCGGATTGTTCACAAGCAGGACCAAGAAGCATAAAGGGAGATGTAAGTTGAAATGCCTGTGCCTTTGAACTTGTTGCTAATCCTGGCTAGGTACTCATGGAAAGACCAAGGAACGAAAAACTCCGAATAACCACTGGTGTCATAGGAAAGGAATGTCGTATGGATATCGTTGGTGGCGGAAATGGGGAACACGCGGAATTGATAATGAGGCATATCAACCAGAAACAAAATCGAGGCGAAACGCAAGGGTTGTCTGAGTCTGAGATGTAAACAGGGCTGTGCTGTTATATTGAAAGAGAGAATACGGCGGTTAAGTGCATTGGGGTATAAGACTCATCCCCGAGGTGGTTCTATTTCATAATTTTGATACCAGGATTCAACACTGTTGGCGCTTGCTTATCTGCCTAGTACCCATAGTCGAACTGTTTTATTTAATTCCTCACCGGAAAGGCTAGTTACTTAAGATTCGAGTATACTGTGGGAGGAACCATGAATGTCTCACGATGCCTATTGAAGGGTGGGGAATGTGAAGGATGGCAAGATGATGGATAGAGAAGATCCACTTGATTTCAAAGAGCTTTCACAGCAGATTCGTGATGGGATGTGCAAGCAAAGCGTGGAAGAAGTCTTGACAGAGTTGGAGAATATCGTAAGCCGGACGCTGCATGCAGGATACGGCTAACGGCGGGTATGACAGCTACGCCGCTGTCTATGGAGATGCAATCGGATTGCTGCCTAGATTGAGAGCAAGATAAGCAGGAATCTTACTCAATTCCTCATACAGTCTCCATTAAGTGGCATCCCAGTGCCAATGTCACAGTCTCGAGAAACAATTATCTGCATAAACATTTGAAATGTCGGACGCAGTATATTCGACACCTGAATGGTATCTAAAAGCCCAGGACAAAGACGTCAGCAGCGACATAGGCCGATTGACTATTTACCACCTTGGATTCAAACAAGCAGCTGAGGGGACTCTGGTATTCCCGTCAATTGACTTTTCCAGCGCGCCTCGAGCTGTACTAGATGTCGGGACAGCCGATGGCATTTGGATGCGCGACGTTCGGTCTTCGATTCCTGCGCCAGCTGAAGGCAAGCATACTTTCATCGGCACTGATATCAATACTTCTTTCTTCCCAACCGCCACAGATGGTATCACATATGTGAAGCAAGACATCAACGACCCAACGCCACAGTCCTGGAATGAGTCATTCGACCTCGTCAACCTCCGTATGATTCTCATCGCCGCCGGTTCTGGCGCTGCACAGCGCGCTGTGGTGGATGAGCACATCAAACTCCTCAGGCCAGGCGGCTGGATCCAGATCGGCGACTGCGATCGTATCTGCCCGACTCCCGAGGCGGAAAACCCGCGCTACCACGATATGTTCGCGTGCATCCGAGCGGTCTGCCAGTCTTCGGGGCTGGATCCTCTTGAGGCGCCGAAGATGAAGTCTTGGTTGTTAGAGGCGGGACTTGAGGACGTGCAGGAGAAGACGGCGATGCGGGCAGTTGGGAAGCGCAATTCGAATGAGGAGCTGGGGAGACTGGGAGTGGAAGCGGATTTGATTATCGCAAAGGGGTTTGCGGCGGGTGCGAAGGGTAAGTTATGTCGCTCAGGTAAGATGCATGCTGATCGTGATAGGCTTGGATTCTTCTGTGAAGCCGTTATCGGATGAGAGGCTGGATTCGTTGGTGCATGATCTGGAGACCGAGTTGAGCAATACAGGAGCCTATTTTCCGATGCGATTCATCTGGGGCAGAAAGCCACTGTAAAGGTACTGCGGGTATGATCTGGTGGGAATGGCGCATTTTTCTTCGACTTGAGCCTGATATTAGTTGTCTATTTACGAGTTTGCGCTTTAGTCTCCAGAAAGACTACTCTAAACTGGTCTAACAGTGATATTTCAAGCAACTACAACACATCTACAGCTTTGAACAAGTTCCCTCCTGTGCTTTCACCCAAAGCCCAATCGTCTTGACAAGTCCCTCAACTTCTCCAATAGTATTCCCGGCATGGAGACATATCCTAACCCTTTCACTGCCCTTGGGTACTGTGGGCGCCACGATAGGACGCACAGTAAACCCCCGTTCTTGACAAAACTGAGCCAGGCTTCGCGGCTCGGATGAAAACACGGGAATAATGGGCGACTTGGGCGCTTGGTTGACATGGATAGATTGACTTGTCGAGCATATTGAAGACAGTAGTCTGTGAGTGTGGTTTACCAAGTTCCACAGATGCGCCAACCGGGCATCAGCCCGGCCACACTGTAAGTATTGGTAAGATATCCCAATGCTGGCAAGGCATGAGAAAGGCATTGCTGTCGTGTAGATAAGAGTTCTTGCGTAATTTATGAGGTAGTCTCGCGTCGTTGGTGAGCACAAGACGATGGCTGCATCGTTAGCTTCTTCCTGTGCGTGTGGCCTTTGACTCACCTCCAAATGAACTCATGGCTTTGCCGAAAGTATGCAGTCGTGCGAATATGTCCTTCTCGAGACCCAATTCGCAGACGAGACCTTGGCCTTGTTTGCCGAAAATACCAGTGGAGTGTGCTTCGTCGACGATGATATAGCCATTGGTTGGTAGCCGTGTCTTTACACAGTTGACGATTTCCTTGAGAGGAGCGACGTCGCCATCCATGCTGTAGACTCCTTCGACAAGAACAAAGACAGACTTTTCATATCCCAGGCCCTTGAGGACAGAATCAAGTCCACCGTCGCCGTCCACGCAATTGTGCTTAAATGGAGTCTTGGCCCCCGCCCGACTCAACCTCATCCCATCATGAGCACTGGCATGGATGAGCTCATCGTAGACAACCACGTCTCCAGGCTGCGGCAAACAGCTCACAAGCCCGACGTTAGCATCGAACCCAGAATTGAAAAGCAATCCCGCTGGTGCATTGTGAAACGCTGCAATGTCGCGCTCCAGCTCCTCTGCGGGCTTCGAGTTGCCGTCCAGCAGCCGTGAACCGCCCGAGCCTAGCAGAGGAGGCGGCGCGGCGTGGTTCTCAACAAGGGAGTGATAGGCGCTGCGAATCTCAGGGACCGAGGAGAGCGATAGGTACGCATTGGAAGAAAAGTCGACGTTTTCAGCAGGAAACGTCGTTAATCTGCGCAGCTGAGATCGTTCCTCACGAGCTGCCAGTCGAGCTGCCAACTGCTCTTCCAGTTTCGCCATGTTCACGTTAAACCTCTCAAACCCCGAAATTTTGTTGGGTTTATTAGTTCCACCCTGACCCTGTTGAGCTCCGTTTCCCCGGGCCGAGTGCCGATCTAGACCCTCTCCCGCCGACTATAAACCGCGGCGCTCCTCGGAACCCTACAGCTGCATCCTCGACGAAAAATGGCGCCTGTGCCGGCTCTTCTGTGGCGGTCGCTGCGCGTGCATCAGGTTTATGGTGCGAATACTGACGTGGGAAAGACCATTTTCAGCACGGTTCTGTGTAATTCTGCTGCCAAGCGGGGTGAGAAGACGTGGTTTTTGAAGCCTGTGTCTACGGGTGCGCCTCATGAAGCAGACAGCTGGTGTATGTGTTTGAATTAGGTGGCGAACCAAGCTGACTGGAGTAGATGAAACCTCGAATATTGGAGATATTATCTGACAAGTCAGTCATATCCAGAGATATGCTCCGTCAACCACCCACGAGACCCTCTTCCAGTACGACATTCCTTGCAGTCCACACATCGCTGCGAAAGCATCTGGCAAGGTAAGAAACCAATTGACTAATTGACTAAGCTTACAGAGTAGACCATCCCTTCCGACGAAGCTGTCCTTGCAAAAATCCACGACTCTGTCTCGCAGAGCGCATCTCAAGGTCCGGGATGGCTGTTCCTGGAGACTGCGGGCGGTGTTCACTCGCCCGGTCCGTCAGGAACACCCCAAGCGGATCTCTACGCTCCACTGCGCGCGCCTGTGATCCTCGTCGGTGATGCGAAGCTCGGCGGCATCTCACAGACCATCTCTGCGTACGAGTCGTTGAGGATGCGTGGCCATAACATCGAGTCTATCCTGCTGTTTCAGGACATCAAATATGAGAATTACCAGTACCTGCAGGAATACTTTGCGAAGCAGGGCGGTATTCCGGTTGATACCGTTCCTGAGCCGCCTGCTCGGCTGGACAGCGAACAAGACGATATCGAGCAGATGACAGAGTATTACGCTTCTTTGAGCAGCGGCAGCGTGCAGCATGTGCTGGAAGGCCTAGACAAACGAGGCAAAGAGCGAATCTCACGTCTTGAGTCCATGAGCGAAAAGGCGAGCAAGCACATCTGGTACCCGTTCACGCAGCAGAAACTCGTCTCGGCAGATACCATCTCGGCCATCGACTCAGCCCACGGGGATTATTTCCAAGTCCTCAACAAAGCCTCGCAGAATCTGCTCCAGCCTGCCTTTGACGGTTCTGCGTCCTGGTGGTCCCAGGGTCTCGGCCACGCAAACTCTCGCCTCACTCTCGCCGCGGCTTACGCAGCTGGTCGGTACGGCCATGTCATGTTTGCCGAGGCTATCCACGAGCCTGCTCTAGCGCTGGCCGAGATGCTTCTCGGGGGGGCGCAGAATCCGAGGTTTTCACGTGTCTTTTACTCTGATAACGGCAGCACCGGCTGCGAGGTCGCGGTGAAGATGGCTCTCCGGGCGGCAAGGCTGCGGTATGGCTGGGGGCCTAACGATAGTGTTCATATCCTTGGACTCAAGGGAAGTTATCATGGAGATACAATCGGCGCCATGGACTGTGCTGAGCCTTGCGTCTACAACGAAAAGATCGAATGGTACGAGGGAAAGGGCTACTGGTTCGACTATCCTACCGTTCAATGCGTCAAGGGAGAATGGGTCGTCACTGTGCCTGAAGCGCTTCGCGATGATCTCGGAAAAGACTCTCATCTCAGGTCCATCTCGGAAGTTTTCAACCTCGACTCCCGGCTCAACACCGAGCAGTACCGAAAGTATGAGCGCTACATCGAGAGCGTTCTGCAGAAACTTCAAGCTGCTGGTCGCAAGTTTGGCGCCCTCATGATGGAACCCGTCGTTCTCGGCGCAGGAGGCATGATATTTGTGTATGTCGCCCATCCCCTGCACGACTCTGCTAACGTTCTAGCGACCCCCTCTTCCAACGAGCCCTGGTGGATGTCGTCCGTCGATCCCCTCACCTGTTCGGCAACGGTGACACACCAGAGGATCCACTCTCGTGGTCTGGACTCCCGGTAGTCTTCGACGAGGTTTTTACCGGCTTGTACCGACTGGGCCGGTTTACCGCGGCGTCGTTCCTCGGCACCGATGCCGACATTTCGGTCAACGCCAAATTGCTCACCGGCGGTCTTGTCCCGCTGTGCACCACGATGGCGTCGGAGAGCATCTTTGACGCGTTCAAGAGCGACGACAAGAGCGACGCGCTGCTGCACGGGCATAGTTACACTGCGCATGCGGTTGGGTGTCAGGTGGCTGTCGAGTCGGTGAAGGAGATGCAGGACATGGAGAGCAGAGGCACCTGGGAGTGGGCGGAGAACGACTGGGCTGGGCCGGAGACTCAGGCTTGGTCTGTGTGGTCTCGCGGCTTCGTCAATGACGTCTCACATAACCCGCAAGTCTTGGGTGTATGGGCTCTGGGGAGTGTCTTGGCAATCAGTCTTCGAGATGATGACGGCGTCGGATATAAGAGTCTGGCAGCTAAGAAACTGCAGGCTCATCTTCGAGAAGGGACTGGGTCTTGGAACGCCCACAGTAGGGTGCTCGGTAACGTGTTTTATGTCATGGCCAGCCAAAAGACAAGCCGGCAGAGTCTCGAGGAGCTGCAGGGTCTGTTGCTGGGTGCGTTGGGTAGATAGTATGACCTCATGAGAAAAGTGGTTCAAGGGTCGTGGCCCATCAAATTGAGGTACGGTGCTATCAAACAAGCTATGCTTCTGAGCTGCAATATTCTATTCGTATGGAACTCGGAAGTATCCATAGTTCCTATACTCTTCAGACATACATTGGGCCTTTTTTGCTGGCCTCATCTGACGTGGCAATGCAAGTCAAGAGCGTCCTATGTTCAGTGTGCAACTGAAGGCAGTTATGCAAGTACGTGAATGATCTACGGCCAAACCCTGGATAGAGGGGTCACAATTTCATGAAATTTCAAACATCAACTTTTCATCTTCAAATCAAACCAAGAAATCAAAATGACTACACAGTGGGATAAGATACCGATCGAAAAGACTCGAGAGCAGTCGATATCCGAGTTTGACAAACGCACGCAGGATCTCCAGAAAGAACACCCCGATGTGGATTTCAAGTCGACGGTAATTGAGCCAACTATGAACCTCATGTTCGACATCAAGGTATTTTTGCCCGCGAACCCTTCAACTCGGCTAATTCTGGTAGGAAAACCTCACGCAAGACGAACGGAAGAAGCACGAGGACTTGATCACTCTGATGCTTCAGAACACAGCAGACCCTGCAAAGGCGGAAAAGTTCCTGTGGGAGGCGAGGAGCTGCCTCAAGCCGTACCCCGACGTCCTCAAACTGTTCGACGACATCTACATCAACCACAGGCCGGTCCCTGTCATGTTATCTCAGCTGCACGAGGCAATGCATCTCAACTCCTAAGAACGGCCAGGAATAGCCTGCCGCAGAATGAATGGATTTCTGCTTTCTGCCCCTCATATGCGCTCACATGACGCCCCATCAATAGGGCGCGGTGACAAGGTTGGCACTAGCAGCGGCCAATCAGAACCAGGCTCAGTTGGCCGCCACTTGGTAGCCTTTGCTCAGAGCGATCCGACCTCTCTTTCTTCACCTTTGCAGTGACTTGCATACAACTGCCACCCTACAGCGCTGCGCTGGCCCGTGAATCCCCAATTCGCCATGACTTACCAGAATCCCCTCTTTACCGACATGGACCTATTGGATGGTTTCATGAGTGATGATTTGACGCCCTATATATCTGATTCTGGCCCAAGCATATCCCATGTGACGCCCGGATTCGCGAATCCCACGCCGCAGAATAACTTCACTGCCCCTGTCGATGGATTTAACCCTTTCACGCTGCAGCCCGGCCATGCCCAGTCTACAACGCCAATACCGCCTGCAAAAGTGGGAGGAAGATTTACGAGAGAGTCGGTGCGGATATTGAAGAATTGGCTTGCGACACATCAAAACCATCCGTATCCCCGGGAACCCGAGCGGAGGATGCTCCAGGAGGAAACAGGACTCACAAAGACGCAAATCTCCAATTGGTTGGCCAATGCCCGTCGGCGAGGGAAGATCCCTTCCAGCGCCTCGTCGCCTCGTCACAGCGATACAAAGGCCATGGATATACCGCCGCGGCCAGGGACGCCTGCGGTGCGGAATACGTCGGACATGGACCCGTTGCAGAGATGGGTTGACTCGCCGCCAGAAGATGAGCCGGCTGCGGTTACTGCTATTGCTAGAGCTGTGGCTTCAGTGAAACCATCGTCAGGTGCGTTTGAATAAATAAACATGAACCAAGCTAACGGAACAGGCTCCACAAGTCCGTTTACTAGACTTTCGCGGACGCCATCAGTGAGGAGTGTCGGTACCTCGCGCTCGAGCTCCATCAGCTCTGTCAACTCACACACCAGCCGGTCGTCCCTCGGCCTCAACGAACTCTTCAGCCGTGGGAGCTCGCGGCGGAGAAGACGTGCGTACAAAGAGGAACGGAGATCGCTGGCTACTCCCCGGAAAGCATTCCAATGCACGTTTTGCACCGAGACCTTCCGAGCAAAGCATGATTGGCAGCGACATGAGAATTCGCTGCATCTACCACTCGAACGATGGGTATGCAGCCCCGAAGGGCCCCGTGGGCAAAAGACGGACAGTCCTGAAGTCCGCTGTGTCTTTTGTGGCCACGTCGATCCCGACGATGCACATATCGAAGGCCACAACTACTCCGCTTGCAAAAACCGTCCAGTCCAAGAGCGCACCTTCAACCGAAAGGATCATCTCAACCAGCACCTGAAACTCGTCCACAATGCAAAGTTTGCGGAATGGCCAATGAGACAGTGGAAAGCGCCTCCGCCTGCGATTCGTTCTCGATGTGGTTTCTGCAACCTTGTTATGGAAACATGGATTGACCGCGTGCATCACCTTGCAGATCATTTCAAGACAGGCAAGACAATGGCAGACTGGAAGGGCGACTGGGGGTTCGAACCGCATATTCTTGAGCTTGTTGAAAACTCAATCCCGCCTTGTAAGTCACTCGTTTATATGACGAACGCTCTAACGATGCAGACTTCATCGAAACCGAGCGAAATAGTCCTTTTCCCTTTGAAGGTAGTCGAGCGCTTGTCGAAACGCCGCGCACAGCGTATGAGCTCCTCAAACTGGAACTCGCATATTTCATGCAGAACCACTTCTACCAGCATGCCAGGATGCCAACTGGAGACGAGATGCAGCTCGAAGCGTGTCGCATCTTCTTTGCTTCTGAGCCGCTGTCTCACGGTGACTTGGTTTGCTGCTCCTGGCTTCGCGATCTGGTCTTTTCCAACGTGGAGATCTCCCAACAAGCGCAGTTCGGGCCCATGCGATCCAACGCCGAGAGTCGGCTTTCATCGATGGAAATTAGTGGGAAGAATAATATTTTCGAGGGGTGTCCTTTCGAGATGCAGCTTCAAGAGTTTGTGCAAGCAAAGCAGCTGCTGGGCTTGAGCATCAGAGACGACGAGCTCAGAGAGGAGTGCTGCATGATTGTCGGACGTTTGGAAGAAGTTTCAGCCACGCCATCTGATTTTATCGCCAATTGGCTCATCAAAGTTATTCACTCTCCGGGCGACTGGCTTTCACCCTTCCGGCAGCGTACCGGTATCGAGTTGATCGGATTATCCGAAGGCGTCAACCTGAACGCCATGATTCAGGATTACACGCGCCTGGAGCAGGAGTTAGGCGCGTACCTGGATTTGCAAAGAGCTATAGGTCTTGAACCAGACGACGACGACCTGCGTCGACAAGCCCGTGTGATTATCCACGGCTCGGATTCTAACCTGAATCACACAGCAGCTGATGACGATTACTGGTTAGCCGCCTTCAGACAGCGGCATTCTACAGCGGCGGAAACCTCTGAACCATGGAATGCAGCGCCGTCACTGAAGCCAGACCCTCACATCCTGGCAGCTCGGTCACTCGTGCTGAAGACAAGCACGGCATTTCTCAACGACCATAATTACTGGCGGTGGTTTACACAGGAGCTGCGACGCTGGGTGGCTGCAATTATGTCGCCGCATAACCCAGCCAGTCGGGTTCCTTCGGATGAAGAGATACAGCATTATGCTCGGTGGGTTAGTTATAACGAGTAAGTCGCCTAGTTGTGGATTTGTGACTTGGCTGATATTTCCAGCGATGATCCGTTTAATCAGACTATTGCGGAGAATAAAGATTGGCTTGAGGCGTTTAAAAGGGATGTTGGCATTACTCAGTGAATACCAGTTCGTGCGGGATATCAAGATCAGCGGAATTGTCAGCCTCGTCAAACTAATCATTATTGATCAGAAGGCGGCAGTTGAATTAGACAGTCGATTAACATATAAAGACCGATTGACCTCGAATACAAACTTGATAATAACGTAACGGTATTGACTTCTGGCCTGGAACTTTGAATCAGGGTAGGCAAGGCAGTGTAAGTTGCGGTGGGTATAGCTCAACGGCAATCTGAAAATGGCAATTAAAGCTTCAGCCCCTGCAGCCACCAGAGCTACGCACTGACAGTCCCCGAAAAGACCGCTGTCTATTGCAACGCCCGGCTGTGCTCGTAGGGCTGACCCTATCTGGAATACAGATAGCCAGAATGGGACCATTAGGCGCAAACACGTAGGGTTTGCTACAGCATGGACTTTATTTGGATAGTCCAAATGGGAAAACCGTGCTCTAACGCTTATGTCAAGTATCAAGGCATCTGTGGGGTTGACTGTGTTAGACGTTACTAACATGCCTCAGCTGAAAAGGTAATTCATAATTACCAGAAATTAGCAAGATGGCGCTTCCAACCTTGCTTTTGGGTATTTCTTACCTCGCAACCGCATCTGCTTCTACAGTCTCGAGGCAGATTCGGCTGGGAAATATAAATACTCTGTTCCTCCGACGCCAGCCTGGAAGTTGAACTCTTGGAATTCCTCGATTGAGCACGATGAGGTTACACCGCTTACTGTGGTGAAGCTGAATAAGACTGCAAATCCCGCACTCACATCTTCTCTGAATGAGTATGAGGATGAGGATGTGTGGACTAGGTCTCTCACCTGACATAATACGAGCAGTCGAACGAATTGGCAAGGACTATGTGGAGGAATACATGAGCTCCCATGGTGGCGCGTCCCCTCATAGTCCCTGGCACTCGCGAAGGATGGCTGAAGGCAACGGGGCGATGACGGAGGACACACATCAGGATTATCTAGCGTATAAGGAGGACGTCGGGGATTGAGTTTCAAGCAAGCTGCTGACTGCAGATAACAAGACTTGCTCAAACGCTGTCTATGTCTACATGTTGTACAGCAACCCCATCGTATAAGCCGGATGTTTCTCAAGAGTAAGCTCTTTTGCTCCTCTTCCTTTAGCGCTAACAGAATAGTGGCTCAACCCTATATCCGGTAAATCCTGAGGCCAGTTCACAGCAACAGGCGTCGATTATGCAGCTCAACGCAACAATGACCTGCAACTCTATCCTTGGATCCGAAGAAGCCTGCGGAAAGTCACAAGAGGCAGTAGACACTAGCAGCGACGCGCCTGAGACTCTATCCCTCGGCAGGTTGGCTTCTGTGGCAGGCATCCCAGACTACTCAATCTCATTGGGCATGTTTGACCTGGGGGCGTACTCCAACTCGACCCTCCAGAACGAGATGGTCAACATCATGTCGGGCAGGGGTGTGACTTTTTGATTTTCGATATCATCGAGGCCCGCCACGAAGAGACTGGCAAGAGGCCTTGAACAGCTTATCGATAGTCAAATAGAGATGCTTTATCAAATGTGTCCCCGCATCGGACCACGAGATCCGTCGCGGGGTTTCCGTGTGGAGTAGTCGTGGTAAATTGCCTGATGTGGTTTAGACAGTTTGTCCGTTGCGATACGGCCACGCTAAGCGATTGTCCGAAAGCGGAAAGTTTCTAGTCCACGTTATCATCGCCCCAGAAATATAAGTAGCCATGATAGTCTGTTTCTCAATGCTTCACTGGATTCATCACTCGTCTTAACCATGTCTTCACTCCTTGAATCTCTCGGTCTGCGCCACGAAGTTATTCTCGTTACTATTGCTGCGGGTATCTTCTGGTTCGTTGCCTACTGGATGCCCAAAGGCAAAGCTGATGGTACGTTCAACAAACCATTCAATGACTACAAACTAACAAGAAAGCCCAACCGGAAATACCAGAATGGAAAACACCTTCACCTAAACCTCTTGTCGACTTTGACCTAGACAGTACCAAGCCCCAGCTGTATCGACCGTGCCGTCATGGACCAAACCACGTCACCATGGGAATCAGAAAGCTGGACTGGAACAACTGGATTGAGATGGACTCCAACTTCCTTTGGTATCACGACCTCAAGGTCTCTGAACTGGAGAAGGACATTGACGCCCATGTTCAATACGTCGACAACGCAGTGACCCGAGATGCCTGTTTTGAGGTTTTGGAAGAATTGACTGCGTATCTTACTGCACGCTATCCCAAGATCTTTCAACTAAATGACGGCGTCTTGCACAACACTTTGACCGGCGAAGCATTCAACTATCCAGCCAGTATGTGATTCCCTCGCAGTCAAGAACCAGCTGACCAGTCAGGCAACCCCAAAGAAGCGATGGCAACTGCGGCTAAGCTTGTGCAAGATGATCTGGTCATTATGGTGGAAGAAGATGGTAAGCCCGCCCGGTTCTTCTGTGCTGCACTGCTAATGTCGTAGACGGCGAGTATCACCTCGATGCTGGAGCTGTGTGTCTCCCTGGTTTCTGGCGGTTGAGCGAGAAGTTTAGAATGTCTCTGGATACCTTGCACATCGAGGCAAAGGTTCCTCACTACCGTGCAAAACTGCAAAAGTCCATGAACCGCTTCTTCAAAGGAATGCAGCCCGAAAAGGCGGTTATTCGAAACAACGTGGGTGCTCCTTGACTTGACTCGAACATTTCTAATCGTGCAGTTCTTTATTCAACTCGACGATGGACTTCACTGGTCTCACCGCATGGGCGATCAGAGCAGCAACGAAGTAGCCTGTAAGTGCAGCACATCCTCCACACGACTCCTTCTAACAGCTTAGCCTGGGAATCGGCAAACAACAAGGGCTTGACCATCGAGGATCTATACTTCCGCTCCGAAAGACAATCGCTTCGACGACTTCCTCGCTCCAAGGCTCTTTTGTTCACGATCCGTACGTACTTCGAGCCGATCACTACAATCGCACAGGAGCCACATGTTCCAGGGCGTTTGGCGGAGGCGATCGACAATTGGGACAATGAGCACGCGACTTACAAGGGCAAGCATAACTGGGCGGATATTCTTCTGCCGTATTTGCATGAGCAGGATGAGTTGCAGAAGAAGTCGGGGGTTTTGGAGAAGGTTCCGGAGGGGAGTTTCCCGTACTAGACAGCGTTAGATTGTTTCGTACGTAAACTTGTTAATGCATTAACGTGGTATCTCTACAATCTCTCTGCTCAACTAGCCTTCAATCTAATCGGGCTGTGATCAGCCATTCTCTCCATTGAAGCTGGTGTCAAACAAGTATTGAGGCTGACAATGTACGAGTCATCGAGGATCTGGAGTCTAGGCACGTATTGTACTCAATTAGCCTCAACGTTTCTGTGGAAACTAACAGGCTTAGATTGATATCGTACGATGACTTTGTAGTTGCATAGCTGCCAACCAAACGTCTAGCCTATCATCAGGATCAAACACCCCTGCAACCCCGACTATAAGCTGAACTGCCGTGACGTTTAACTGATAACCATTTACACTGGGCACAATAGTTTCCAAATACAGCTAGTCACTTGTGACATATGATATTATTACATGGTCTACTCTACCATCCCAACTAATACATCAACTCCACTTCAGTCTTTGGTTCTGTAAAGGCTAATCAGTTAGCTCAGCTCCGGATACGGGTAGACGCGGACTTACTCCTCTTTCCCCACGCAAAATACCACACCCCGCATAGAGCCAGGAAGCCCACAAAGACAACCGATGCGTAGTTCATCGTCTGGGCTGTCACCGGGAGGGCCGAGGGCATGCTGAAGAGGATAAGCTGGAAGACGATCCACAAGACTGCGACCCAGTTCGCCACTGTCCCGATGGCTCCCAGATGCCACTTTGCCTTGGCCACCTCTGTTCTTCCAGATACCAGGCTGATGGCAATAGGGATGAGATATGCGCAAGCAAGTGCAATCACACCAACAGACACGAAGGCAGTGAATGCACTGGTACTGCCAAGATTGATGCAGCCCAGACATAATTCGATGACAGTGACGAGAGCCAAGGCATAGACTGGCTGGTTGAAAAGTGTCCGTTGCCAAATTCGAGAAAATGGCAGCATTCCATCTCTCGACAAGGCCCAAGTACACCTGGAGGCGGTTGTCGTGATGCTGATTGAACAGAAAAGAGTCACCATTAAAACCATGATCAGAAGCGCCAGACTGAGAGGCTTCGACCCTGTGACAGTGCCGATGATGAAGGGCAATGCTTGTCCGTACGGGGCGGCAAGGATATCCTCCAGGGGTGGCAGAGTGAGGCAGATGGGAAGAACAAAAGCAAGCATTGAGACTCCACCGATTGGGATACACATGGCGATAGCTCGAGGTACTTCTGTCTCTGGCTTTGCGCACTCTTCAGTCATGGACATAACCAGGCCGATGGCCGAGAGAGTGTATGCAGCAGGTAATAGTCCGATGAAGAAGGAGAAACCACCCCAGCCCGAGATGGTGGTGTCGTAGTGGGCGAGACCATACGAGGCAGAGTGTCTTCCCTCTTTTGCAGCAGTGCTGAGAGCAATCAGAATTGCCACAATCGTCACTACACTCCAAATTGCCGCTGCGGTATCGACCAGGGGCAGAGCTTTGTCGGCTACTGCGCAGAGGAGGAATATCATGATGCAAATTCCAAAGAAGATATAAAGGGTCTCGTTCGGCGTGGCGGTCCACCCGGGCTGATACATGGTGACGGTCGCAACGATGAGAGAGGCAAAGCCAAAGTTGACAGATAAGGCTATGGTCCAGTTGCCAATCAGCCATACCCATCCGGTGAAGTAGGCCATGGCATGTTGGTATCTTTTGTTCTCGGTGAGTCTGTAGGACCAGTAATAGACCCCTGACGACGTCGGGTATCGAGAGGCGAGTTCTCCTAGGGACAACGCGACAGCACCTTGGAGAAACACGACAACCAAGACGCCTATGACCATGGAGAGTTGCCCACCGCCGTAGATGGAAGACATCAAGGGGCCGCCGAATCCATAAGGCACGGCGGAGATGGCCAGGGACATGCCGAGGACTGAGATGAAGGACCTGTTCTTTCGTAGCTGGGGAGTTGAGACATCTTGAACGGCGCCAGGCGACGAGCTCTCCGTCCGGTAGATTTGGGAAGATGTAGATTCAGCTTTGGGGGCCATTTCGAGAGACATTGCGATGATGGCAGACACAAACCATACAGACAATCAAGCAGCTTTAATACCACAATCTACTATACGGGGTAACATCAGCTACGCCAGATGCAGCAAGATGATAGGGCTTGTGGGCCAAGCGACCAGGTGTTGCGTTGGAATCTGGGGACGATAAGACTAATCCCAGTTAAGCAAGTTTTTGGCCCAATTCCCGTGTGATCCGTCGCGTTGGGACGCGCTATATCCGCCACTAGCCCGCGATATCGGATCAGAGCGTGCGTTGAGGAGTGCCCCGGGGGAAAGTATAGAAAGGGCTGGTTCGTTAGTCGTGCCTGGAGAAACGGTGCGCTTGCCGTGGTTGTACGAGTGCCCCTGATGCACCCTGCAATTAGGACCTTTCTGATAGGTCCAGAGGCATCGTCGATGTAGGGGGCGCTGTGATGCTTTATGGATGACCTAGAAACTTGGTAACGTCATTATGAGGGACAACTTGCCTTGTTGATTTCTATTGGGACATGCCCAGTTGGATAGTTACACTTGTACCAGCCACTCCGACTACTACCCTGGGAAAACGTTAACTAACAGACTTCAGCCTGGTCGATTATGCCACTGCAGTACCATAAGAGTATGACAGTAATGGAAGAGACTGCAGCAGATACGACCAATGCCTTATACCCGCCTATTCTTTTGATGGTCAAGCCCGTTGCGGTTCCCCCGACGGTGGTGCCAATGGCTGCTGGGAATAGATGAGCGCCTGCAACGGTGCTAGACACAAGCTGAGAGACCTGGAAGTAGACGGGAACCCTGTACATCATCTTGAGAGTGCCGTTCCGTAGATCAAGGCATCGCATACTAGCTGTGCCGCAGATTGACCAAAAGCAATCAAACAATTCCTCCTAACGTCGCTATTCTAAATCAGACCACCATCTCCAGCCTTTAGGCCTTATATGAGCAAAGAATCCTTTAGTGTTCTAATCTACATTATTTGGGCAGTTCAAGATACATTGTGATTGGTGTCGTAACGTAAGATTGGTCAGGATAATATGTTCTCGGTCCTAAGACATATCCACCTATAACAATGGCACCATATTCCGCATCAACAACCCTCTACCAATATATAAAAACTAGTCGTCCTAATCTATCCCGATTTACTACATCATGAACATTCATTACAATGGACCCAGCCTGACTCATCAATCGACGCCAATCGAGACAGCAAATGTGGGCCTCCGCCCTTTCTGGACAAACCCGAGTCTTCGCCGCAACCCATGACCTCTCAAACCTTGGTAAACTCTATCAGAGCATCATGGCAGAATCGGGAGAAATAGCGAGGGATATCTTCCAATCGCTGGGAAACAACCTGGATCTCGACTTTGGAGTGGATTTTGGACCTGATGCTCTCGTTGAACCAGAGACAATCTCGCCGGGCATACTACAAGCGTCGGCCCCGCCAAAGATTGGCAATCGGTTCTCTTCGGAGTCTGTCAAGATTCTGAGGAATTGGTTTGCGGCGCACGAACGGCATCCGTACCCTACCGTTCAGGATGTGCAGGACCTGCAGGAGCAGACGGGGCTGAACCGACAGCAGGTGGTCAATTGGTTCGCGAATGCCAGGAGACGAGCAAAGGTGCACTTGTCCCGGCCAGCATCGCCCATGTTCCGGAACGACGACTCGGGGAACTCCTCGGGCCATCACACGCCGATAGACACGCCTCGGAGACGCGCGACCCCTGCGCCGTTCGAGCACATGAACCCGCTACAGCGGTGGGCGAACTCTCCACCGGAGCACGAGGCGGCGACTGTTGACGATATCACTCGAGCTGTTGCAGCCTTCTCGGGACGGCAGGGCAGGTCGAGGAGCAATGGTTCGTCGATAAGCAGCAGGGGCACGTCTGTGTCGAGTCACGACTCTGGCTCCTACAGTTCTGCTCATTCTCGACATTCGTCAACGTCGTTTGACATTTTCAAACGGCACAGTCGACGGAGACGCACAAAGATGAGACGAGAAGTCAGGACGAACTTGCAGGAGACTCAAAACACGTATCAGTGCACGTTTTGCACTGAGACTTTCAAGACGAAGTACGACTGGCAGCGGCACGAAAAG
Organism: Fusarium nurragi; assembly: GCA_012977755.1. Taxonomy (NCBI): domain Eukaryota; kingdom Fungi; phylum Ascomycota; class Sordariomycetes; order Hypocreales; family Nectriaceae; genus Fusarium; species Fusarium nurragi. Next base: position 63,770 of record JAALXI010000062.1, read on the forward strand.
TCTCTGCATTTGTCCTTGGAGAACTGGGTGTGCTCGCCGAATGGGCCGACCGCGGTGCATCCAGAAGAGGGGCTTCTTTGTGTGTTCTGTGGTGTTAAAAATCCCGACAAGACTCATCTGGACGGACACAATCAGAGCGCTTGTATCGAGCGACCAATTGAAGAACGGACATACCACCGCAAGGACCATCTCCAGCAGCACCTAAGGCTGGTCCACATGTCCAAATTCCTCAAGTGGCCGATGGACGACTGGAAAGTCACGACGCAGGAAGTCCAGTCCCGCTGCGGATTCTGTGGCATCAATCTGAAGACGTGGGCCAGTCGAGTTGATCACCTGGCCGATCATTTCAAAGCTGGAAACACCATGGAGCACTGGAAGGGCGATTGGGGGTTTGAAGCGAAAGTCATCGATAGGATCGACAATGCTATGCCACCTTGTAAGTGCCCCTGTCGAGCGTCGATAGTAGCTGACCGTCAGATCTTATACACCACGAACGCAACTCTCCGCTTCCTTTCGCCGCCACAAAAGGACCGGCAGATACGCCCACAAGCGCCTACGAGCTGATCAAACTGGAGTTGGAGTATTACATGCGAAATCGACATCAACACGACATGCCTCCAGATGCAGAGCTTCACTTTGAAGCCTGCTCCGTGATCTTGGGGGCAGAAATCATCTCGATAAACCCGGCGTCCTCAACACCGTCCTGGCTGTGGGACATCTTCATGTCAGCTGTCGACGTCGCCAATCAAGCGAGACTACGCCCAACGAAACAACTGGCTGAATCCCGCCTGAGCCAGCTCAAAATCAACGGCAAGGGGAACATTTTTGAGAACTGCGAGCTGGAGGGTGCACTGCAGCAGTACATGTCGGCACACACGTCCACGGGACATACGCCGTCTGATTCCGAGCTCCAGCAGGAGGCTTGCAATGTTCTCAACCGAACAGAAACATCGTCGCCGAATCCTTCGCGGAGATTTCTTGACTTTTTGATGAGATTGGTCTGGAGCTCTACGCTTTGGTTGGTTCCTTTGCGGCAGCGTGCCTCGGCTTTGATGTCGTTGACGAACGAGGCTCTCGATGAATCTTACTTTCTATGGGGGCAGACAGAAACGCCATTGCCTTTGGATGCTTCAATGGACTTGGACATGCTGGCGCAGGGTCCATGGGCAGGTCAAGAGAACCGCTCGCTGTCTCCTGAAGGAGTGCAAGAATTGCCAGCAATCTCAGCCATGCAGGCAGATTCAAGGGCTCTTATCAGGGATAAAGTACGAACAGCTACTCCATTCTTCATCAACGATAACAACAGTTACAGACGGTTGAAGCGAGAGCTATCGAGATTTGTAATGACTACACTATCACCAAACAATCCGAACCGCCACATCCCGAGCGACGACGAACTGAAATATCAAGCACGTTGGATCTTATACGACGAGTAAGTTTACCAAACACGTTGATTCATATGCTAACAGTAACAGCGACGATCCATGGAATCAAACACCCGTCGACAACGCGGAGTGGTTACAAGAGTTTAAACGAGACGTCGGGCTTCCCATAACATGACCCACCCTAGCGAGAGATCGGGCAGGCTCCTAGCTTTCGAGCCACAGGCTCACTTTCGAGGGAAATGTCAAAGTCGAAGATATCCATCGGTATACCCAGCGTTGTACACGCATTCGGAATGTCGACTATCCCCGCGATAGCACCTCTGATAGGTGCGCAAGACAAGAGAAGATAGATTTGTTCGCCAGAGTACCCTGAATCGTCAGCAAAGTCCATATTGGCACTGAATGTCTTCCTCAGCAAAGCCGCATTGGCAGTGAATGTCTTACCGAATTGCTTGAGATACTCGATTGCTCGGAGACACGACTGTCTATACGCAACAGTGGCGTCCATGAAGTGTTGCTTTCCCTGTTCGTCGACGGAGAACCCCTCGAAGATGAGATATCTCGAGGGACTGAAGAAGGGGCCCATGTCGCCTGGTCTGTAAACCGGGCTCTTGAGACCTCTGGACTTCATGCCTCCTTTGATGAGATCGAATTTGATTGTAATGATACCGGCCTAGGATGTTAGTGGCAGTTGTAGCGACTGAGAGAACATACCATTTCGATTGCACCACAGAAGCTGATTTCCCCATCGCCTTGGCTGAAGTGAAGATCACCGACGGAAAACTTTGCTCCCGCGACGTGGACGGGCAGATACGTCGTCGACCCTCGGGAAATATTGTTGATGTCACAGTTTCCTCCATGCTCAGGTCTACCGGGAATGGTCCTGGCACCCTCCTTTGCAATCCTCTCGTAAACATCCCCGTCAGCCTTTCCGCCGTGTGCATTGGTCTCGTTTGGTGGCTGAGCAACGACCTTGCCTGGGTGCGAGTCTGCCATGGAAGACACGAGATCTGCCTCTCGACGGTTCCACTCTGCCAAGATCTCGGCAGACGGAGCACAGCCCAGAATCCCCGGGTGGATCAAACCGGCGAAGCGAACTCCTGGGATGTGTCTGCTGGAACAGTAGATGCCGTCAAAGTCCCAGATTGCCTTTGCAGCGTCGGGATAGTGCTCTGCGAGGAATCCGCCGCCATTCTTCTCTGCAAAGATGCCTGTGAAGCCCCACGGCGAATGATCGAACGGCTGCACGTCGGTGATGTTGACGACGAGTAAATCTCCCGGCTCACTCCCTTTGATGTCGAATGGGCCGGTGAGGTAGTGGATCTTGGTCAAATCGACATCGCGAACATCGTCGGCGCTGTCGTTGTTTCCAATCTGGCCGCCGGTCCAGTCGAGGCACTCAATCTTGACTGTCTCGCCAGGTTCAACCACGGCAATGCTCGGTACTGGTCACTTAGCCATGTCTCTCAATTGGGACTAGACATACCCTCTGGATGCCATCTGTTGTGCAGATGAGGCTGCTCAGAGGCGGGCGTATCGAAAGAGACGGATTGAGCAGTGCGGATTCGAGACATTTCAATTGAGTTGATTGAGTTGCGATTGAGCTACAGTGAGCGATATATGGGTTTGTCTTTAATATTCATTGAGTCGGCAATGATAGATAAGAGTGACATCAAGATAGTGATGCTAGCTTATCAGGCCGCAACCTCCGCACTCCGCACGAGATAAGCTTGATAAGCTGCACCTTGTCTTGTGACGTGCCTGATAGAGCAGGTGGTTGCATGTCGACAAAGGGCGAAACTAATGACGTTGATGCTTTATACAGTGATGCTAGGGAGGGAGCACTGTACTGCACCACGCTATAGCCAATATATGAGGGTGTAGTTCGTGATAACAACCTCGGTCTCATCCAAGTGAAGTCGCACAATCTCTTCGTACCAGAAGCTTCAATCTACAATCTAACGCGGCTGCGATCATTCCCATACCAATGGATTACATCAAGAAACATCCTCTAGGCGACTTTCGGCTGCAGAATGGCAGTGTACTTCCTAATGCCTCCATTGCGTACAAGACATTCGGCGATCCGACATTGCCCGCCGCGCTTTACCCCTCATGGTTCTCTGGGGCTATCTCAGATAACGAGTGGCTCATTGGAGAAGACAAGGCGTTGAATCCACATCATTATTTCATCATCATAACAGCTCTCTTTGGAAATGGCCAGTCTACGAGTCCGTCCAACTCGGATATCAGCCCCTTTCCCGATGTGTCGTTCTACGACAATGTCAAGGCCCAGCATCAGTTGATCACCCACCTCGGCATCAAGCATCTGAGAGCTGTTTTGGGATGGTCCATGGGTGCTGGGCAGAGCTTTCAGTGGGCCACGCAGTATCCCGACTTTATGGACATCTGTGTGCCTTTTTGCGGCTCAGCAAGAACCTCTCTCCACAACCAGGTCTTTCTAGAGGGAGTCAAGTCGGCACTCCTGGCGGCCAAAGGTGTCAGCTCAGCCGGGAGCATCCAAGGGCGAGTTGAGACCGAAAGCAAAGATAGGAAATGGTCTGGCAAGGAGAAGGAAGTTGGACTGAAGGCGTTCGGCAGAGGATACGCCGGCTGGGGTTTCTCGCAAGCGTTCTACCGACAGGAGCTTTTCAAGACACATTACAACGCACCCGACCTCGAGACATTCATGCAGGACTTCTGGGAGAAGTGGGCTCTCAGCAAAGATCCCGAGAATCTACTGGTCATGCTTCAGACGTGGCAGAGCGGGGATGTAAGCAGGCAAGAGCCTTACAACGGCGATTTCGAAAAGGCCATGGCTTCCATTAAGGCCAGGATACTGGTTCTTCCAAGCAAGACTGATTTATACTTCCCGTAAGTGAACCACCATAGTGCAGACGAATGCTAACAGGTGCAGTCCGGAGGATTCTGAGTATGAAGTTAGCTGCATGGGGGACAACGCCGAACTTGACGTGTATCCGTCGATCTGGGGACATTGGGCTGGCGGACCACCGGGGAATATGGAGGATGTGAAGTGGTTAGATGAGAAACTACGGAAGATTTTGGAAGAGGCGCCTCGTAGGGGCTAGTATCAGTATATGGAACGGACTTTTGCAGTAATATTTGTCCAATTCTTACTAAACTTGTAGTATTCTACTGAAAATTGTTGATGGTATTGAAATATACCTTGCACTCGCTCGAGCTTTCGAGACGGGAGTAGATCAAACAGTCTTGGGTAGAGATAAGCCATTGGCCTATCACTACCATCCCAACTACGGCAGTTGCTAGCGTAAACCTGTCCAGATAAGGCGCACCCCGATGGCACTCTACACTGTATACTCCTCAGAACAATCGAGGCTATCCCTGTTACCCCAGCTTGTCAGATTAAGGCGTTGCTAGCTTGTCAAACTAGGGCGGATGTCACGACAAGGCGGTTCCCCACACAGCCACCACGTCCGTCGCCGAGCCTCCAGCTGATAGTCTAAAGCATTCTTATTAGACCACATGAGCGTTATTGACTGCGTTCAGCATTGAACTCGTGACTTGAAAGTCTTTACTGTTACGCTCAGAGGGGATTATGGATGAGAGCTGTGGAATACTGGGTGATACAGGACTGGAAATAGAAGAGTCAACACCAACGTACAGAACACAAAATACATATAAGCACAAGCTCGATAGCAAATGACCTGCGGTCGCGGGGTAGAGGGTTCATAACACGGACCCGACGCCGGCCGTGCCGTTGGTCTGAGCTTATCCACGGGACCATTACCATTGATAATGCACTTTGTTAGATTGGGCGATAAGTCAAGCCATCGGGGTTTCAACCGGTCAGGGTATCATCGGCTACTATGCGTTCGACATTTGTTCGCAAAGGGCGGAGGCCGGAACTCTTCCGGCCACGATAGGAATTCCGGCCTCGTTGTATATAGACAGGTCGATTGCCCGTGTTGGCTCACTCACCAAACAAACAATCATCAAAATGTCTGCAGCAAACACCCTCTTCCCACACCTTCGAAAGGACCCCTCAGAGCTACCCGAGGGTGAAGATCCTTTTACTATCACCACCCGCACGGGATATCTTCCTTTTTCACTTCCTCTCACGAAACTCCCGTCTCAGTTCGATCCTGTATCCAATCTTCTCAACGATATTCCTATTCAGAAGGAGGACGGCACTCCGGGTCTGCTGGCCACGTTTGAACTTGGCCCTCTTATTGATAATGGAGCTCTTCCTGATTTGACTTCCGAGATCGACAACCTCGTCGTCCCTGGTACAGACAAGAGAGACATGGCTGCCATTACTGCTGCCTTCCGCGACTACAGCTTTATTGCCTCGTCCTATCTGCTTGAACCTTGCTGGGAGACCTATAGCAAGAGCAAGGATGGTGGATATGGCCTCGGTCGTCAAACACTCCCCAAGTGCATTGCTGGGCCTCTGGTCAAGTGTGCCGAGATGTAGGCATCTATCCCCTCCAGTCCAGCTTCCGCTAACAGATCAGCCTCGACATCCCCGCGTTCATGTCTTACGCCGCTTCCTACGCATTGTACAACTACTGGCTTGTTCACCCTGAGCAAGGACACGACGACTACGGCAACATCCGCCTCATTCGGGCTTTCGAGAAGGGTCTTGACCCGAAGTCTTCGGAAGCTGGCTTCATCCTCACCCACATCCACATGGTTGCCCAGACTGGCGGCTTGATCGAGGGTGCTGTGGATCTCCTCGCTGCTGTCGAGAAGGACAGCTCCAGCAAGATCGCAGAGGCCAAGGCCAGTCTGGAACTCATTCTCAATGCGATGCAGATCATCGAGGCAAACATGGAAGGCATGTGGAATCAGTCGCTTCCCAAGGACTACATGACCTATCGAACTTTTATCTACGGCATCACCAAGCAGTCCATGTTCCCCGACGGTGTTGTTTACGAGGGGCAATACGACGACAAGCCCCAGTTCTTCCGTGGAGAGTCCGGGGCCAACGATGCCATCATTCCTCTCCTGGATCACATCTGCGAGATCCCCATGCCCAAGAACCCGCTTACCGACATCCTCATCGAGTTCCGAGAGTACCGTCCCAAACCTCACCGCGCATTCCTCAAGTATGTGCGCGAGACGGCTGCAGAGGTCGGTGTACGAGACTTCCTCACCAAGTCGGGCGATCTCGGCCTTACAGTGCTGTATCTGCGGCTTCTCGACCACATTCGAAGCTTCCGATGGCGACACTGGATGTTCACCCGCGAGTACATCCTCAAGCACACTCTGCACCCGACAGCCACGGGAGGAAGCCCCATCATTACGTGGCTTCCAAACCAACTGGGCGCGGTTATGGAGCTGATGGAGAACGTTGCAAAGGGTTCGGGTCTTTGGGCAGTCCTGGAGGAGGGGGTTTGGAGCGGCTGCGGGTCTTTGTCGCAGGAGGACTTTATCCTTGTCAAGAAGATTATGGATAATGTTGTCACCAAGAAGGCGCAGCTGCAGAAGGAGGTGAACAAGTATTGCCAGGATCGTGGGGTTTAGATGCATTTAGAGCAAGTAAAATTAATTGAGATCTGCCCGCGTGTTACTCTGGTGTCAACACCATGATCAGTCTTTACCAGATCTAGCCGTGAGCGCCATATGTCTGAGACGTGAACTACGGTTAGCTCCTGTTTTGATCCCAATAGGAGAAAGTCTACAGTGCCTTGGTATTGATCCTTGCTTACTAAATTCTCCATTCAATTGGAGCGCCAGTCCACAGGCTTCGGCCAATCAAGACCAGTCGCAGATCTCTCCAACTTTTCTGTAAAAAATCGTCATTGAAGATCAGTGACGTAGCATTTAACGGGAACGTCGGGCTATTTTACGGTGATAATCCGATGATCACTCCACTTCGGCAACTCCGCGGTCCATTATTTGTGAATCATAACGTCAATTGACAATCGTTACACTAACTATCGCTAAAAAATCATGGTATCGTCGCTTAAGCAATGGGGTCGCACGTAAAGACACCCCGGACATCGCCGTGGTCAAACTTGAGAATCTGGACCAGTTAGCAGGGAGCATCAACGAGCAGTGAGAGAACTTACAATGTCATCAATTGAAGCGTAAGTTCCACCGACAAGCACAATCATGCCGATCAGGAAGACAATGCCGTTGACAATGGAGAGGAAGAGGTTCTCCTTGGAGTGCCAAGGTCCCTTGCGGATGAGCATGAACCACATGACGGAAGGGATGTAAAAGGTAAAGCCCGAAATGAACAGGGAGGAAGAGATGGACAAGAGATCATTGAAGAAGGGAATGGCCTCGGCAATGACAAAAGCCACAATTGTGATGACGGTGACAAGGACCAACCAGGTGATCCAGCCCATCTTGGTGTTGATGTAACGGATGATGGAGTCCTTGAACACGCGTCCGTGGATGTAGCGACCAACGACTGTGGTGTTGATGGATCCAGAGATGAAGATGACGGGAAGGGCGATACCAAAGGCGATCTTGGAGATGAGGGGACCAGCAGACAGAAGCGCAGGCGACTTGACTTCGGAACCGACAAAGGCATAGATGAGAGCGCCGGTAAGAGTGTAGATGCAGATCTCAATCAGACCCAGGGACCAGATAGACTTGATGTAGTCACTGGGAGTATGCATCTCATCCATGAAGCTGAACTGGCAGACAGCGAAAGAGTAGGCAAAGACAATGTTGGTGATGGCGATAAAGGCTTCAGTGAAGCTGAGTCCTTCCTTGGGCCACGCGGACCAGTCGACAGAGGACATGCCGCCGTCAGACTGACCAGCCTGGATACCAGTGGCGATGATGGTGATACCCACAGCGAGGGCAATAGAGACAAAGTCGATGTAACCAAGGATGGCCACTTCGGCGAACGAAGGGGGAATGGCGACGAGGAGGAGGATGATCGCGGAGACCACACCAAAGACGACAGAGCATGTTCCGTTATCGGTGAGGTTGAGGAAGGCGATGGTTCCTGTCAAGCAGTGGGATCCGACGAGGAAGATGAGCTGCAGAGAAAACATGACACCAACGACCTGAATGGTTAGTTTAGCAGGTGATGAGATGGCGAATGACTAACCTCGTATCCGACCCGGCCAAACATGAGCTTTCCAGCGTCGGCGTAGTGAGAAACCTGGGGGTAAGCCAGCTTGACCTGGCCCACGACGTGGGAGGTGTAGATGGCGACGAAGCCGAGGCCGACGGTAAGAATGACTCCAGCGACCATGCCGAGAGTCGCAAAGGCCGAGGGGAGGGAGAGACAGCCGAGAGCAATAGCCTCGACGATCAAAACGACTGTCAACCGCTTCCAGCCCAGACGGTGGAAGTGAGCATTGCCCTCGGCGGCCTTCTGCTTCTCGATGTCGCACTCGGCGGTCTCGCCAGCGCTGTTGTCGAACATGTCTGGCACTGGCTCTTGGTGTTTCTTGTCCATGGGTGCCTGGCGCTCAGTCTGGTGTATTTGGTCCATGGTGAGAGTGTGTGTGTCGAGGTTGAGGTAAGTAGGTGAGGTGAGTAGGTGAGTAGGTGGGTGGGAGGAGAGGTGTATTATAAAGCTGTAGACCAGACTGCAGATCAAAGACCAGAGATAAGAGAAGAAACCGAGAATGAGGCCGATCTTTGTAGTTCAGAGACTCTCCAGTGGGTCGGCTCACGGTCCACCCGAAGGCGACGTCTTAGACCTGTTTCTCTGACATGTCGAATTCCCTCACAAGACCCCGAGGCCCGTAGGCTACCCCAGACCCCAAGCAAACCCCAGGTAGCTCCACAAGCTTGATTGGAAATGACCCCTTCGACGGGCGTGATGCTGAATGCCTCTGCGGTGCCGAAACTCCGTGCGAGGCTCGAGCTCTGTAGTGTTGCTCCTGCGGTGGATCTGCCACTTAGACTACACCTTTCGATTACCTAAAGCGGGCCCCGACAGAGCCTCATGCAGCCTTTTGCTTGGCTGCCGCCAAGTTAGCATTAGTCAATAAAACGCTCCCTGCTGCAAGGTTTGCATCTGTCGACTCGCGTCCCCAGGTCTCCGTGAGATTCTCCGCAAAGGCGAGAGATTAAGTTGAGGAGAAGACAAGCGTTTTACGTACAGGAAACGCAGAGAATGCGGAGCAGACTTTCCCTTCGCCCCTTCGGTACACGGGTGGGAGGTCTGCCGGGGAAGCACATCGCCGTACGGAGCACGTCCGGGAGAGGCCCGCTTAAGACCGGTATCCAACGGCCTCGGAGCCGCATGCAGCTATCGCACGAGAGTGTTCATGAGCCGCATCGAAAAGAATTTTCCGCTTGGCCAAGCAGTGAACAGCGCGATGGAAATGTTCTCGAAGGTTGCTAGCCAGGGG